>CAXIVR010000001.1:106186558-106506558 GCA_964035755.1 Teleogryllus oceanicus
TCTCCAACTTTCCCGTTGCGGCTCAACGTCGAGCGCCTTGGAAATTAATCGACCTAAGCGACTCTGCCGTGGGGGGAGGGAAGCAGTTCAAGAGACCGCGTTTCTGCGTTTAGTGTTGCAGCGAACAAGTTAGTCGTCGGCGCACAAACACTAGAACGCCTTCCTGAAAAATAATCTGTGAATTATTTTAGAATTAGAGACTGAAATTCTCAAACGCATCAAAGATACTGATTGTTATTTATTGGGAATACATTACCACATTAAATGTTTTCAAGGATTCTTGTACAGCTATCAATGCCATTTTCAGAACCCTAACACTTGAAATATTAGATACCATCGCTGTTTGTTTATATTTATTTCTTATGAAGAATTATATCGTTTAGAGCATGGGAAGCCGACCTTTTTAGAACCCGGGCCACAAGCTGGCCACCCCAGCTTCAGAGCTTAATTATTATGGCAATTTCAATTTTCAAGTGGTCTTCAAAACTTGGAGAAAAATAACAATGTATTTTGATATACAATTTTAAAACACAATAAGAGCTTCTTATGAAGTAAATATCAATTCTACCCTAATCTATCTATTTACGCGAATTGAGGCTCGCTTTAATAATTTTCATCATGAAATCTGTATCCAACAATATAGGTAGTTCGTGAAAAGCTCGTAGAGATATGTATACACCGATTATCACTTCAGTCTTAACATTATAATTTCGATTTTTATTTTTCATTCTAAAAGATATTTCAAAGAAATTAATTTCATTATATAAAATATAGATATAAATTTATTCTACAATTGGGCAGATGATGCCCGGTGGCAGAATGCAGAATATACCCAGAATAGTTCATGTTCCTAAATTCAGAAGATGAAATTTTAATTATTTTAAGTAATCACGGATAGTAAACTAGAGGCTTTCTGCATAACAATTGTGTTTGTAATCTTTTTCTTATTTTTTTAATATGTAAGGCATTCTACTGGTAATTTACCAGGAACTATAATGAATGAAAACGACAAGTATTCACAGAACACTGAGGCTGGAAGAGATTACAATGCAATAATAATAATAATAATAATAATAATAATAATAATAATAATGTCTTTATTAATGGCGAGACTCAGGCCATAGGGCCTGCTCTTCCGCCTAACCACTGGCATACGCCTTAAGCGATTGAGTAATCTCAGAAAACCTCAATCAGGATGGCGGCTCCGGACCGAACATCATCAATACATAGAAATGGAAGAGAAGAGAAAAATGAGAGAAGCCTTCCTGCAATGCAACGTAATAAGCATAAAAAATACACAAAAAGGGTAGTAAAAAGTCAACATCCTGCCGAAAGGAGAATTAAAGACTAAGAGTGACTTTAGCAGAGAAGCTGGCCATTGCTAAGTAAGACACGAAGGGGAAAAAGACCTGACGACTTTGAAATAAAACGATACAAAGAAAATACTGAGAAGGACGAGTAAAGAAAATAGTTAAAAAGACAGAGAGAAGTACAATAATCTGGAAAGTAATTAATAGAATATGTCAAAGAAGCCCCAAAAATGAACATTGAAAAAATCGGTTTTTTAAGGGGAAGAAATTAGAAAGAAAGATAAATAAAAAATAAGAATCTAAAATGGAGAAAAAGAAGTTATAATTGTATTTATACCATATCTGTACAAATTAGTTAAATGGGAGACAGGTTCTTGTTGCGAGTCTGTCTCTTTGGGTGCGCTTCGTGAATTGGCGCTTGCTGAACCAAATGGCGTTTGTAAACCCTGAATTAACGAAACGGACTGTAGTTATAGCATATTTCAAAAACAAAATATTTTCAGTAGTGAGATACACGGTATATGACATAAACAAAGCCCATGCTCGACAATTTTTGAACACTTTATGTCATTCATTTTTTCAGGAAAGCAAATGTGAAGATTGTATGAAGTTTGTGGAATGTGTTGTCTGAGTAAGATAAATTGGGATCTAGCAAGGTCCGCAAAATTGTCGCTATATAACCTACTTTCATGATTTATTGCCCGGCTGGGGCAATTATTTGTCTCGGATGGGGAAGTGCCTCGCTGGTGGGAGATTCCTGGTTAGGGAAAACCCCGCTGGCAGACGGTAGGTCGGCGCCGGATCTCGCCATCCAGCGGAGCACAATCACCGCCCCCTCCCGAGCAAGAAAAATACACTACACTTACGGGAATAATGATCTCAGCAGATGACGCGCTCGGAATCACTAATAATCAACCAATCAATCATGGTGAGGTCCCGCGCCGACGTACTCGTCAGCTGGCGGAGTATTTGCACCCCCAATGGGACTCCACCCTGTGACAAGCTCGAAGCTCCCGTCTGGTGTCGCGTCATGTGGTGTCATGTGCATGTACGTGGAAGTGTGAGTAAAAAGATAGGGTAGGACCAGGAAGAGGAAGGAAAGATCGCGGGCGCTCTGTAGCCCTTTTGTTAGGGTACTCTGCGGAATTCACCTGGTGTTGGTCGAAAAAATAATGTGGAAAACTGCCGAACAGAGCAGCCGGCCGCTAAAATTCTCCTGCAGACACGGCTGAATTCGATCTAGCTATATTGGTAGTGTCAAAACTCCGGCATCGTCAGGACTCATTCCTACGACCTGCTGGTCAGAGACGCTGCGGAGACAGTGGCAATGCTGGATCCGAGCTAAAGAGCCTGTGCTCGAGTGACATTGTGAGCATGCACCACACAAGAGTTTGCGGTGTTAAATGGGTTTGCAACAGCAAAAATGGATATGACGATATATCTTAGGTTTGATATTACACGACCTTCGCATTGCGTCTCGCAACACGTCTGCCCTCAGACTTGCCTCGTGATTTGGACTTATCCAACCGGCGCCGTCGTTCACCGGTGCAAATGGGGTCATATGAAACGACATTTTTCCAGTAGCTTGTCTCGACAACATTTATGTTTGTTTGCACTACACAATTGTTTTCAAATGTCAAATGTCGAACTAGTCGGCGAATATTGTTCTTTCGCAAAAACTCTGTAACTAATGAGTCGCAATACACGATGTTTGACGTTGTGTTTTCTCAACTTTTCAATCATTGTGATACTGCACGTGTGCTGGTATAATACCTGTACCGTACCATGTATTACTGTCATTTCAAGAACGATGTTGAATTCACTGATGTTTTTTAATCTAATAAAATCTTATATTTTATGATATAAGAAAACAAATTGTCCTAAGTCATTATCTGTGACTGCAAATATAATTCAATGTTATATCTCATTCTGACGTAAGTTTCACATGAAAAAAATAATCTGCGCATGTGAAAATCTTGTGTAGATTGTGTGAATCTAGATAATGAATTCCAGGGTACATTGATTTAAACCAGGGTGTTCCAAACCTTTTTCTTGTATCCACCCTTTTTACAATAATGTTTTGTTTCATCGGTCCCTGCAATTTTTTCTATAATTACAGCATGCAAAATTATCACAATACAAATATCTGCTTAAAGATAATTATTAGACGAAAAATAAGGAAATTTAAAAGAAATGAGTATATTTACATTTGGACTGCTACTATTTTTAAACTTACAAATATAAACAAGTTTTCAAAAAGAAAATCACATATTATAGTTGCACTTAAGTTTTAGTTTATTAATGTTAATGTTATGAAGTTCCAAAAGACGAGGAAATTTGTAATTTATTATTACGTGTTTTGTAGCTATATATAAGTAGAAGTAAGTATAAAATTCATTAATATTTTGGTAAGGAATTGGATTCTGATCTTCATTACATCGATAAGTTGTCGGATCATATTCGAATACCGACCTCCATTCGACTCCTTGATCATCACTGACCCTCTTCAAAATGTCAACCCCTGCGGGTTGATGGCGACTCCGTCGTGAACCTCTTGATTTAAAGCTTCAAATCTACACCAAAACGTCTAAATTAAAGTGTAGGAAAATTAGCAAACCCCAACACGAAAGCCGATGGACGGGGAAGGGAAGAGGAAAAACAGCGCGGCCCGGCCAAGGGGCCGGGGCGTTGCCCCCCGGCGGCGGTGGCGGCGGCGGGGGGGCCGCGGGGGCGGCGGCGTCATAGTGGTCGGGCGGGGCGTTGGCAGCGGAGAGCGCCACTTCCGAAGCTAGCGTACACAACGGTGAGAGTTGGCCAACTTCGCAGGTGAGGCCGCCACATACGTCCTCGTAACCCCCCGTGCTCGCTTCGCCCTTCCTTCCTCGCCTCTCCCCCTGGCCTGCTCCGGCCGCCGCCGCCGGCCCCGCGACGCCCCTGCGGACGAGTCTCCGAGCGGGGCCCAAGAAACTTGGCGCCGTTGACCCCCGGTGGCTCTGGGGGCATAAAGAAGACTCCCCGAGGATCCCGGCGCGCCAGAAAGCAGGCATTACGACGCCCTTGCGCTTCTCGCACAGCTCTCGGTTTCTTTAATGTGCTGATAATAGAAACGCTCCCACGAAAAGTATTTCGATTATACGGGAGAGAGGCATGCGGGTAGAGAAAAATATACAAAGTTCAAAAAAAAAGGTAAAAGACTGGAGAAAAGTCAAGGAATGGGAAAAAAAAGAACAAAAATTTATGAAATGAACATAAAATAATAGGAGAATAAAGGAAAGTAATTGATGAACACGAAGGAATTTGGATGTGAGATATTTTACGCTGAAATTGTTTAAAGACATTAACAGAAGGTAAAAAAGATTAAAAATGAGGAAGAGGGGAAAAAAAACCTTAAAAAAAAAAAAAAATATAAATGAAAATCTAATCAAAATAGTTCCTAAGCATACATAAAAATGTAGAAAGTACAATAAAAAAGTCGGAAAAGTATTTCTTATTAGGAAAATTAACCTTAATCCTCATTTTCGGAGTAGTAGTACATTTTACCACTTCACTATTTCAAGGCTTCAATGAACCCATAGTAAGGTGGTTAAATCTTCAGCCTATGAGCCTATGTATCCATCTGGATCTTGTATATTTTTCTTCCTCCCAGCTGAGATTGGCTACCCTCCAGGCAAAGTTAGCATGTGCTCAAAATGCCCAAGAACCCATACTTTTGGTATGTACTTACTCGAGGGCGGATTTTTAAGAAATGTCATTTTTTTCAGTTTAGAACAATGCCATTTACTTTAAAAAATTATTTTATATTATAACAAAAGGAAATGAGCAATTTTATGTCATTATTCTGCATTTGTTTGGCGATTTCGACAAATAACTTTTTCCGACGTTTTAATGGTTTAATTGACGTTCCGACGTTTTTATGATTTAATTGATTTTAATGTCATTTTTAATGGTACTTGCTTCAAATAATATTTACAAGATACAACAAATGTTCTTCACAGAATTATTTAGTAGCCTATTCGATTTGTTCGCTTAGAAATTTTTTTCACAGCCGCTGTAAGTATGTAATTCTTGTGACGTATATCAGCGTCAATGCCGGTTCGGCCTATTTTGGAATAAGTAAAGGCAGATAGTTCCTGGTAAAAAACAGTCCTAACCAAAAGTTTGCAAGCTGAGTAAACTCGAATGGAAGAAACCTCGATTACATCAGTAACGTATCCAACAGCTTGAGTTGTTCAGACGAACTGTTTTTGATAAAATTTTTTACATCATTTTTCTTTCGTTTTAGAGCATTTTAAACCATTTTAAGAGCATTTTATTGATCATTTTTTGGCAATGTTTTAGGTCACCAAAATCCGCCCCTAGTACTTACTAATCCGCGACGTATACAAAAACCGATAATTAGCCGGTGGACAGAAAATGAACAACTGCAGGTGGCAATCCGCTGGGTTCTGTAGGTTCTGGGTTCTACGGACCGGCAAACGTTGAGTTAGGGCACCAACTGATGTCACTTGCCGGGAGGTTCTAGGGTTCGAGTCCCGACGGTGGCAAGATTTTTGACACTAGCTTGTCAGCTAGGTCGATTTCAGTCGGTATCTGTAGTTTCTGTGGTTTCTCCCATCAACATCAGGCGAATACAGGAGCAGTACCCTAACAAATGGACCACGAAAGTAACGGAAAACCCAGTTAGCCGACGCTAGGTCGGCGTCGGAACTCACCATCCAGAAAATCACAGCAACCTCTACAGGAAAATACATGCACTACACTTACGGGGAAAAATAACCTGAGGGTTGACGAGCACGTAACCACCATTCAATCAATCATATAGCACTATACGGAACGCCACCTGGCGTAGCCTGCCCCAAACTAGTACTAGAGGGAGAACAGGTATTCGGCAATGGTGCCGTCTGTGTAGCTCTCTCATACCTGGAGCGTACGGATCCCCAACCTTTTTCTTTCATCGACCCCTTTAAGAGAATTGTTTGTCTTGTTGACCGATTTAAGTTTTGAATAAGCAGCATCAAAACAAAAAAGACTGCACATAAATTCCTTAAAAATAACATGTTTTTACACCAGTGGTCTAGTAAATATCTCGATTTTCAAAAATCGAAGACGCTTTTGCCTCGAAGAAGCTGCGCTTCTATTCGTCATTGCAGTGCCATGGCTACAAAATGCTGAGTGTACTATAAGAGCTGGCCATAATATAGCTCCAGTATGAGAGTATTTTCTTGCGTGATAAGAGTATTGTCGTGCACGCGTAGTTATAACTTACTGACTTATCTAAACATCCCAACTTCTCAAAATGAACAGTGGATATGAAAGGAAAGTTACAAATTTGTAATTTAATATTATACGTTTTTTTTACTTTCTATCAGAAAACATTTAAATATCAAGTTCATTAATATTTTGTTCTAATTAATGGTATTTTAATCATACTAAAGAAGGGTCGGTTCATATTCGTCTACTGACCTCCAGTCGACCTTTGATCATCATGCACTCTCGTCGAAATTGCATCGACCCCCAGGAGGTTGATGCCGACACCGTTGGATGCTGACACGTGCTCTAGCGCATTTTCCTACGCCAATTGAACGTGGCAGGAAGGAAGGCATGTTGTGGCTAGGATAATGCACAATAGGTAAGATGAGACGGTTTATCATGCCACAACGCACAGGTCAACATCCATGCCTACGTGGAACTGACACATGACCCGCCGAACTGAACTTCTACTTCACTCGTGCCTTAACGACTTCCGTCGCCAGGGCCGTCTAAATTAACATTAACCCTTATCTGCCTAGCGTGTCCGTATGTGCACGATGTACGAAGCTGTAAATAGTTCTTTCAACTTAAAAAATTGCAGAAATGCAATTAGAACTTCATGTTATTTTCCATCTCATACTAAAAGGTGTCACCATGTGCATTTCACAATTTTGAGGGGGGAATTATTTATTTTTTTAAATTATAAAATGGCTTAATGAACTTTTTTACAAAATAATTCAGGTAAATAAAGGTTAAAACTCTCGGTCAAGGAGTTTCGGCATGGTACTTTCTAACGTTTTCGTGTTGTCCTATCTGACCTCAGTTATTCTCAATAGGAAAGAGATCGGGCAATGCGGCGGGCTCAAAGAACAGTGTGGAGGGGATACTGATGTGATGACACAGCAGCAAAGTGTGAACGTGTTACCATGATGAAACTAGGACCTGGCAGAGCAATTAAGCAAAGAAGGAAAACTCAATGAACAATCTCAACAATCGCAAAGTTGAAGCCCGAGATGAATCCTAGACATTAATGCGCAAGGAATGCTTTCGCTCGAAATCGAACTCCATGTGACAACAGCAGATGATTGGTTTGGTTTCGTTTGGTTGTTTCGTGTTTCCGGGCGCGTCAACTGCTTTGGTCATTAGTCCCGTTAGTGTAGTGCATGTTTTTTTATCGGGAGATGGCGGTGATCTTCCCCCGCTGGATGGCGAGATCCGGCGCCGACCTACCGTCAGCAGCAGATGATTTTGTAAAGGCATGATACTCAATAACAAACACCGACCTTAGGTGACTCAGGGCATCAACTGATACTGTGATGCCTCTGACCGGGAGGTCCTCAAGTTCGAGTCCCGACGGTGGCAGGATTTTCGACTCTAGTTAGATAGTTAAGTCGAATGCAGCCACTGTAATTCACCCTGTATAAACATGCTAATGTTCTGATGTTTCTTGAGCTTTTACTGTATCCTCAGAGTATGTTTGAACGTAGTTAAGGGACACATTGGCCCTCAAATGTAAATAAGAGTGGATCAGTAACTTATTTTATAAGTCATAATTCATTCCATATGAAAATAGTTTTTTTCTAAATTCTGAAATAAACTTAAAAACTCAATAAGACATGATACTCAATATACATAACATGATACTCAATATACACAACAATAAATTACCAATCAAGAAGTAACACACATCTTAGGATAGATACAATATTTGAAACATTGCATTACCAGAATTGGTAGGAAAATAAATGGTGTGGGAGGATATAGACAACTAAACTCATCAAATCACTTTTCACAAACAAATGATCTTGCCATTACGTTCAGTTATCATCGACATAAAACGCAAAACGTCATATTTTACTCGATTCTAACATGAATAAAACCAGTTTCAATTTCAGGTTCAAGTTACCCCTTAGAGTTCAAGTAGGTCTGATTTACTAGACTCCGGACCCTGTTAAAAGCGCTGCGTACGTTGCTTAGGAATGTGAGAGCGTATTTGCTTCAAAATACACTGTTTTCGCAAAGCTCATTAGTCTCGCTTTTCTAATCACCAAAGTGAGTTTGTTGCATGTTTCACATTTTCACATATACTTATCGCAAAATACAGAGAATTCTATTCTGGAACAATCTAAAACATTTGATCACTTACATTGAAACGGCATGTGCAGTCCACACATGCCGTCACCAGAACCTGAACGAGCACTCGAAACGATCGATACTGCGTAACAATGCGCTTCTACCTGCGGCCTGCACGTATCCCTCTGATCAGGGCCTCCTCATACAAAGTTAATGGGCCAATAAATTGCCATTACGCGGTTAATCACGCCTCTATTTACAATCCATCAAGTGTTAGCCAACGATGTAAATGGCAAAACACGACAAACTTTGAGAGACGTTACGAAAAGATTGTTCCTCGCGATTACTCCAAGATAATTTAATTCTTTATTTTGAAACAAATTGAGTCGTTATATTTACATTTCATATTCAAATTCAATTTCAACTCATAATTACAATTATCTAATAACGCCCTTGAGCCTTTGTTCTCTTCTATCCCTTATTTATTTATCGAATGTCATGCACTTTCGTAGAGAAGGCGTAATATCTTTATCAAGTTGTGATAAATATGCATGACAGGAGGGCATGAGACAAACAAGAGCATGTATCATATTTATGAAGTTATACAATTGTGTATTAAGGCTACAAAAAGTTATGTATGTGTCAGACTAGAATTTCTCTTTTGGGAATTACGACGGAATATTATATTTAGACCTACTACGTTTGACGAACGCTGTATAATGTAAAACATGCAGCCCCCTTACGGTACTAACACGAAGTTCCACAAGCGAGAACTTCTCTCTGCGGTCGTCCCAGCTGACTTCGTGCAGCACAGTGCCGCTTAATCTGCTGTGGGCGCCCAAATCGACTTCCAGGAGCTCAGAATAATGCGGACATCTCTCGTCCCGAACTCTCCCCAGACAACCTCGAGTCGTTTTCATGGATACCCACAAAGATCACGAAAAATTCTTCACGAATATTTTAACATCAACTTACATTTAGCGCTTTTTGATTTAAACTACAAAGTAAAATAACTATACAAAACTTAATAGATGATTGCAATTAGGTATTATTTAGAGCAAGCACATGAAACTGCGCCCGCACGAGCTCCTTGCCCACATGGAAAGCCCGATGCATCTGCGAGCACGGGCAAGTTACATAAATGTAACTTCATTTTCTGTGCACGTCTTCTAGAATTCAGTGGAAATACAATTATTCAAATTATCGTTTCCATGTTGTCGCGGCGGGAAGTAATAAGAGCCAAAATTTATTGCTTATTTATCCTTGAAAATAGATTTTATTGCATGGGAGTTTTTTTTCTCCCTTTCAAAATTCAAAATTTTAGTAGTATATGACAGTGTAGGGATCACAGAATTTTGAAAATGTGCACACAATTCACTTTTCCCCATATCAGGTCATACGCAGTTTTTTAACTGTTTTTTGACTAAAATAAATAAATAAATAAATAAATAAATAAATAAATAAACAAACAAACAAACTTCCCCTTACTCAGTCCTTATTTTCCCTCCAAAGCAGAAAGATGTACACGCCCAAGCTGTAACAGGGAAACTAAGCGCATAGCGCGCTCAAAATATTTTGTTGCCTGTTATTTTCTTACGAAAACAACTGAGATCTTAATTACTATATTTTCCTTACTACTTAGCGCTTTATTTCATATTTATTTTCTTTATAAATTCTATCTTAGGGCAGAAAAAGTTCGAATTGGAAAGTATTTTCTCGTTTTTATTTTGTATTATATTTTTATTAAATCATTCATTATTTGTTATACATAGCAATTATGTGCTATAAATTAACAAATCTCTCTTACCGGCGGAAAATTCTGTTAACGGACAAGAATCTTTGTTTAACCTCCTAACCTCAACGTAGGTTTATGCAGCGCCCTTAGTAAATGAGATTACAAAATCAAGATCCTATCGATTCAAAATGTTTTACTTTAGTTACAATTGACAATTTGAAATACGACTAATGTACTTGTGCGAGTGAATAAATTTACGAATAATTCAGCTGCTCACATCCCATTGAAATAACCCTACCGAGCTATCTTAGAGTTCGGGCTAGTGTATGTAATACCACGTCCCACTTAATACAGTCCACACTTAAGTCATCCATGCTCCAAGCTCAACACTAACTTCTGCTCAGGATTAAATGAGTTGCCTGCCAGTCACGAGCATGCCCTCATTGTTAGGCAACTCGCCTTGCAATTGTGAATGGCTAGTGTTCGAGAGATTTATTGATTGATTAGTGATTCCGGGCACGTCAACTACTGAGGTCATTAGTCCCATTAGTGTAGTGCATGTTTTTCATCGGGAGGTAGCGGTAATTTCCCCCCACTGGATGGCGAGATCCGGTGCGGACCTACCGTCGACTAGCGGGGTTTTCCTCAGCCAGCTATCTCCCATCACCGGGGCATCACCCCAACTGGGACAAGTTCTAAGTCCCTGACCGGTCTCCTTTCATGTGTGGTAGTGTAGTGCATATTAGTAAGTGTGTGTGTGTGTGTGTGTGTGTGCGTATGAGGGTGGGGTTAGGACAAGGAAGAGGGAAGAAAGATCGCGGGCGATCCGTGGCCCGTTTGTTACGGTACTGCTCCGGCATTCGCCTGATGTTGATCGGAGACCACGTAAATCAGATTGATCAGAAACCACGGAAATCTACTAATCAAGGCTACCGGCCGCTATAATTCTCCTTCAGCGAAAATTTTTTTCTATATATTGCATGAACTTCAAGAACATATAATATTACGTGAAAATTGCTTGGGTTTTCAAAGAACGTAGACTGTTTTCGAACAGATTCGGCGAAAATAGACCATTTTTCTACATTTGGTGTATGAAGAGAAAATTTTTAAAAAGTGGATTCTTTTTTGAAGAAATATTCTTTATAAATTGTTCTTTATAACATTCCACGATCTATCTGGCAAATGCTGCGGACCCTTGAATTTGAAATGAATATTTTTATGAAGAGCGCTTTACATGTTGTCCTCTCATTTTCGAAAGCTTATCACAAATGTCACAGTTTATTCTTCATTATTTTATTAGAGTAACAACACTTATAAAAATGGTGTGATTTTCATTAAAACCCCCAGAACTTTGAAAACTGTAAAATTTGATGTTTTCGAAATTCCTTTGTACTTTTCATATTTAAGCTTAGATTTTTCGTTATTAATGCAAAGTATTGTTCAATATCATATCTTTAAATACGTTTTTTATTAAACTTTTCGGTATAAGAGTTGTTTTGAAGTAATTTTAAATTAAAATGGTAAGAAGTGCGAAAGTCTTCACGTATACTCAAATACGGTAACTACCTCGCACTGAATTCTGCACGCCAAATTCTTCAAGCGGATAGAGCCGAAACTATGTAATCTTAAACCTGGTGTTAGATTCCCGCCATGCATAAGTTTTTCTTAAAATTTGTTTCTCTAGAAGAGCGAAGTGCTCTTATAAATATGGTGAAAAATCAATTTTCATTAAAACTTCGGATAATAACTTTTTAAAGTTGCTAATCCTAAAATGGCAAATTCGAATCTCATGCTTCTTTTGCCTGTTTCACGAGAATGATTTTATCTAGTATACAATTTACAATAATATAACGTTGCGTATCCGTTGCACAAAGGCGAACAAGTATGTTCTTTGGCAGAATCTGAATTTTTAAAATGAAAGCCGATGTTTTCAGTATCACATTCGAAGAGAAAAATTAAAGCGTGGAGTAGAGTTCTTATTTTGCAAACAGATATCGTCTCCATCATTACAGTGTCACCAAGGGAGGGCGCCCCTACTGACAAAAGAAAAATACCGAAAAAGCGAAAGCGATTTGCAGAATACTCTTCAGCCAGAACGGCGTCAATCAGAGGAAAGATGTCACTAATTTGACAGAGATTTCAAATTTGATTGTGAGGCGTTGAAAGGAAGTCCCGACTGCCTGCCCTTTCGTGTATTGTTCTTTTCCAGCCAGTGACTGCGTCAGAAATTCAAAAGCGTTGTGCAGCCTAAACGAACCCGTCTGTAAAGTTTCGAAATGAGAAACCTCTTTTACATGGAGATTCGAGGCCGCTTCGTGAGCTGCAGGAAGCGGCGGGTCTCTGAGTGGGGATGGGTAGCCAGGCAGACTGGGCCTAGGGGGGAAGGAAGGAAAGGGACGTGAGAGACAGAAAGGGAGAGAAAGAGTCGGGACGGGATACGCAAGAGGAGTAGAGCGAGAGGAAGCTAGAACCAACACGAAAGTTTAGTATTGGCGCAGCCACTGAATCTCCAACAGCCTGCACAGCTGTGGGAGTGCTCCGATGTGAAGCTGACCGCTCTAAGGTAACTGGGAGCATTTTAGATCGAGTGTCATGACGCTAGGGAGACAAAGTTCGAAAATCAAAAGAGAATCTTAATGATTCAAAATTCACATCGACATAAATTTCTAAATTTCGTACTTCTTAAATTTCCATCTTCATCATTTTGTGAATGAATCGAATTATAATATTAATAATATTAATATTAATAATATTAAAATTGATAATATTAATATTAATAAAATTAATATTAATAATTATTATTATTATTAATGATTGTATGATTTTTATCATAATTGTTCACAAAACCCATTTTAACAAGCGAATGGTACTAGGAAAGACCGTTAAGCGTGAAGTCAAATTATTTCAGGAAAGTTAATGCTGTAATTCCATTTATTGGTTCCTTTGTTTCGTGATCTTTGGACCACCTCATCAAGTAACGTCTTCCGAAAGGATAAAGCACATGCTAAAATGTTGTGTCTAAACAGATGGAATTATACACTTGTAAATTAGAGGTGTTTACAATGAGACACTCGTTCTGACATCAGTGCGGGCGGAAAGAGCAGACGGAGGGGCGGGCAGAGAGGGCAAACCCAAGGGGCGAACGCAGAGGGCTGACGGAGGTAGCGGCCGGAGAAAGTAGACAGAGAGGGCAGACAGAGAGGGCGGGTAGAGCCGATATGTGAGGGTGGCAGACGGAGCAAATTTCAACGCAACATTTGGACGCGCACAAAACAATATCCCGTACCAAATAACATCAACAAAAGTTCCATTTCATAGAATGCAAGTTTGCCAAGAAATCCTCTGACAGAGTATTCAATTAGAATAGAAAATTGAAAATCGTCGAATTGCCTGGGCAATTAATGTACTAATTAAATTTTTGCAATATGATTCTATTTTTTATAGTTACTAAAAAATTCCGGGAACTTGCTCAAATGGTTATAAGAAGACAAACGAACAACGGTCAAATACACTATAAAAAAGAAATGTTAATATTTCGCTTTTTTAAATTATTATTATTATTATTATTATTATTATTATTATTATTACTATTATTTTTTCATCTTTCAACTATTAATAGTTACATTGTTGGGAAGGGATGCTGAAACTCAAAGAAGCGTGCGCAGACGATTTCTCCCCCATACGTCACATACAGTTTTTTACTGTTTTGACTAAATAAATACCTCAAAAAACAAATATTCAAATTTTTTAAAGTACATATGGTACAAAATTGGAATATGTATTATATATTTGACATTTATTTATTTATCGTCTTGCAACCATGTGAGGACGCCCCCGAATACCTATAGACTGTCAAAAGATAACTTGGGATCACGTTGGAATAATTTAACTATAATTTACGAAAGTATATTAAAATTATAGACCCGGTATTACGTTAATTTAATTTTTAAATTTTCCTAAAAGTAGCTTAAGATCAACAATGAAAATTACTATGTAAGTATATATTATCTTCGGTAATTCGACAGCGAGTTCAACTTACACTATATATCAGACATTCAGGTTCAACGAGAATACCATTCAAAAAACATATCAGAAGTCAATATAACAAAGTTACTGTTTTGGATACGAAAAAACTGTAATATAAAATGAAAGTGTTACTATTTTACCAATGAATAAAATTGACACAGATTACTCAGTAAACATAACTGTTTATGCTATCACTATAAAAACGCAGAAATTTGTTTTGTCCAATCTAAACTAATGATCTACTTCAACTTCACTGAATTCATGTCAGCAATGTCATATAATGCGTTTCCAATGATTCAGATTTCATTGTATTCTCTACATATGGCGAGAACTGATAAGTAAATAATCCATTTTCGATTCTCTCCGAGTGTAAATGGAGATGATATATGGACTCTAATTTTATAATGTTAATTCTGTTGTTAGAAATGATTAAAGTTGAAAATTCATATTAGCCAATACCATATGACGTTCTTATTTTTTTCGCTCTATTGTTGGATTTGACTAGCAACTCGCATGGAAATATGCATACGCGTATATTAATTAATTCAGTGTGATCAATGAAAACTGGAGCAATAACGGGTAATACTATGCACAGGAAAGTATTAGTAATGATATTTCTGCTTTGAACTCATATAAATATAATTCTTGCGAAGAATTATAGCAGTGATCATCCCAAACACATAGTCAGCTCAACTGAAAGCAACACCTAAAAAATGCGATTCACAAAAAAAAAAAAAAAAAAAATAATTTGATAATACAAAATTATCTTTAAAAGAAACAAATTAGGAAGCCTTTTGCAGTATGAATTTTTGTTCTAGGTCTAATACTGTTCAAGTACGATTTAAGTACAATGCTGTTCATTATTGATGCCTGTGCTCTACATCCTGCACTTAATAAGCAGGCACACGCTGCGATATGGTGCTAGTAGCTTTGTAGAAATAGCAGAATTACATTGATGTCAAAACTGCACGAGACAGTCGATAAATCCGGAATATTCCGGACCCCCATTCAAGAATGACAATAAGCGAACCTTGCAAAATGCATGATGCGAAATGTTTTTATCCAACTCTAAGCTCTGCTCTCTCACGGGTGCGTGAAAAATCAACGTTCCCTTCAATAGTGTGACGTCGTGACTGAAACACAGACACGGAGCTTTTATGTGCAGGTTTATTTACAATTTCTATACAATATGTACGCTCCTTTGGAACTACCGCTGCACTCCACAGCACTACCTTTCCTGAGGCAAGCCACCCCAGCCTGACACAGAGTACCCCAGTGAGCTATACTTGGGTTTTTCTATCCTCGCCGATGACAGTTCATTAGCTGTTACAGTACCATCCAAACGAGAGTTAAAACGTCATCACGGCGACGTGACTGTGGTGACGTTTAAGCTCCCGATTGGGCAAAACCGAACAGCTGATCAGCTGTCATCAGCCAGGTTACAGAAACCCAAGTATAACCTTTAGCTCCGCTCCTCGCCTCCGTCCCGTAGCAAAACGCCACGACTCGCATGCCTGCGATAACCTCGTCAAGGGTAAAAAAAGCGCCTCCGCACCGCGATTCGTCTCAAACTCGAATGAAACACTTTCCTCCACCAGCTCCTATCGCGAAGAGTCCGCGGACCGCGTCAGAAGATCCGCGGACCGCGTCACCTCATTACTGAGTTTTGGGGCCGGTCGCAAATTGGGGCCCGCCGCCAGCTGCAGGACGACATGACCTTACACGTCATTCAGCGCCAGCTGACCCCAGGGTTCCCAGACACGCCCCCGGCAGTCTGCACTCTTCCAAGGCGACAGAGCTTCCGTTGCCCCGCCCACCCGGCGCCTGGACCAACCCCTCCCCCTCGCCGGCCTCGCGCCTTGTGCGCTCCGATAAACAAAATGCTACGACGTTACAATAGTCACTTGATTACTATATAAGATAACATCCTTAATGTAGTTATATGATAAATAACATCTTTAAGATAGGTGTGAAACCCAATTTTTCATGTCTTGAGGGGCGATTGGAAAATATATGCAGAAGAGATGATAAGTGGAGAGGACTAGAAGAGTGCAACAACATGAAGGTCTGGACAGAATAAATAAAAGGCTACGACATAGCACATAAACCGCGAAACTTACCAAACATGATAGAAGCAACAGTCCAGGTCAATGAGGAGGCAGATTAACCTAGTGTACATATCATTTAAAAGATACACTTCACCGTTCTTATCCACTTATATACTATATACACTTCTCCCTATAGTACGTCACACATTTCTTTAACGTTAAATAAAAACAAAATATCTTAAATGCTATAGCATGTAATCCTCTTCTTCTGCTTCTTAATAATAATAATAATAATAATAATAATAATAATAATAATAATAATAATAATAACATCAACAACATTATTATTTACTCTATACCTATATGCTCTATAACTCCACTGGAGCACCATCACCAGAACTGAAACCATGACCAAAGCCATAGCTACGGCCACGACACCCTGTGTTGTTGCCATCTGCACGGCACAGCAGGGTAAACGCGACCATGCCTTCCCGCTTTGCTCCGATGTTTCGGTCGGCCGCTGCTCCTCTTCCACCGCCTCCGCCCGCCCGCGCGCGCGCCCAGCCCCTGCGCCTCGCCACCGCGCCGGCGTTCTGCCGCCCACATGCCCCCCGGCGCGCCTCGCGACGTGAGCGGAATGTCGCCTTCACCAGAGCACCGCCCCGCGCCGCTCACGTGGACCCCCCCCCCCGCGAGGTTCCGGCCCATTGCCACCTTCGCTTCTTACTCGCGTAATTTCACAGCGATCGTGACGCAAACTTTTCACATTTTTTATCCTTCGCCTTCACAACACACAGATTAATTAGAAAGCTCTTAGTATAATGATTTACGTACGTATCAACGTATAGTAGAAGAGTACAATATTAATTAGTCATGATAAAATTAATCATGCTTTTAAAAAAGTAATTACGATACAATATATCAAATATAACTATAGTAATCATGATGCTGCTTCTGCTGCTGCTGATGATGATGAAGATATATGCGGTACTGAGAGTACGCAGGGAAGAAGCGTGTATGTTGTCTTTTCTGGACAGATGATAACAGTTCTAGTTTCCATTGGCCTTCCACGGGATCAATGATACTAGAGGTGATCATGAAAAACGAATGACGATGAGAGACGAATAAAAACGGAAGATGATGGTTAGATTCATCGACTGATTATTTCGTGTTTTTGGGCGCGTCAACTGCTATGGTCATTAGTTCCGTTTGTGTAGTGCATGAGTGGGCCCGTTAATGTAGTTTATCACGAAAATTGGTGGTGTTCTTCCCTCAACAGGTGGTGATGTCTAGCGCCAAACATACCTCGGTTTGCGGTGTTGTCCCCATCCCGGTACCCCAAACGTTCGAGAGGTCTTCCAACATATGTGATAGTATAGTGCATCCAAGTGTAAGTGTATGTAAGCAAGGGATGAGTGTAGGTCAAGGAAAAGGAAGGAAAAATCGCGCACGGTCCACGCACCGTTGGTTAGAGTACTGTTGCGACATTCACCTGGTGCTGATTGCAAAGACCACGCCAAAATTCCGATCGTAACAGCCGGTCGCTAGAATTCTCCTCCAGATTACTGAATTCTACCTTGTTATATAGTTCGTATCAGAAATCCCTCTAATAAAAGGAAACAAATCCTAGGACTTCCCAGTGGAAAGCACTGCAGTGACATCGCGACAGCAGTTGATGTAGACGAAACTTCATAACCTTGTGAAACTGCGAATGGTAATATGGTATTTACGATAATTTAATTTTACTAGATAGTAGAACTAAGTAGATTTTTTGTTGAGTCAGTGAAGTATTTCTCGATCATTTATATCAAGTATAAAATTAGTAAATAACAGAAAAGTTGTTTTTGTTTAATTGGAAGACTTTTAATTACTTGCTTGCTTACGTGACTGACGTGCTCAGCCTGTGCTCCAATATTTTACTAATTTTGATTACTTTCTTACATATTTCAGGTACCTTTTGTTCTTTAATGGTTTTCTTTACTTGTTTACTTGTTACAGAAACGCTGAATGAGTTTTATATTGTCCAAAGCAGTGGAAAAGAAGTAAATAATTATTGGTTTAAAAGACAGCGTAACGGACAAACGTGCGTTTAAACGAGTTCAAAGACTTCTAATACATGTTTGCTGTACAAATAAACTTTGATTTGCGTAAAGGTTTAAACAACTAGTGCAAGTGTTGTGATAATTGTAAAAAACATAAAAATTCAAAGTTTCGTCCATAACAGTAACGGAAAATCTTGAACTTTGTGTTTTCAAATTCACGAATATCAAAGTTGTGAATTTCGTGGCTTTTAAAGAGGTAAAGTATAGTAATCTAATTATATTTATTAGTTTGCAGCTTAGATCTATTGACGTAAACACATTGAACTCCACTCGTAATTAACCAATAACATTTAAATACTAATTAGAATAACATTACTCTTATTTTAAATTAATACGTAACTTAAATTAAATAATTTAATACACGTAAATTAAAAAGAAAATTTAGGAAACATTTTTACACATTATAATCTGGTTTCTTATCTATTTATTTCTTCTCATATTTGCCACGCATTTTCATACTCATTCGTGACATGGCTACTATTCGCTATACACTTTCTACTCTGTACACTCTCAAAGCAGATCTTCTGAAAGCCTTCACAGACGTAAACAATGATTTAGATGAACATTTCCGAAGGCTGAATGATCTTGGCTGTCCTGGTGACGCCGCGTCGAAGGCTGTGTTGCCGACTTTTCGACCATCTTTTCGTGGACTTCCTCAGGGCTCATCTGCCCCGAGAAAGACCACGAAAAGGTGGTCGAAACGTCGGCAACACAGTCTTCGACGCGGCGTCACCCGGACAGCCAATATCATTCACATGACTCTGGCCGCGGAAGCCTACTACTTCATATCCGAAGGCTCGAAGAGGTCGTTCATAATTCAGACGGTTGGACAATAGGCAACACTGCAGAAACTTTCAACCGTCCATCCGCGAAATCGAAAACACAATCGTCACTACCAATCATGACTGAAAACAGATTTGCTGTGTTAGATTATGACAATGATTTTCCTTGCCTTCCCAATCCTCACAATCCCCTCCCATCATCGACACGTCCACCCATAAACCGACGTAAACAGGATAGCAAGCGCAAAGAAACAGACATGTAGAAATGCACAACCTCTCCCACAAGTAAACAAGGACATTACCACTGAGCCCACCAAAAAGGTACTAATTTTAGCAGATAGCCATGGGCGACAAATCTCCTCCCTGCTCAGTGAGAAACTCCCATCCAATTTCTCTGTCATGTGTGTGTTTAAACCTAACGTGAGGTTTGCCGACGTGATCAGTGAATTGGACACCCACACAAAAACTCTCACCAAATAATACACCAAAAAATACAGTCATCATCATAGGAGGGCAGAATGGCATCAATTTGGGTGGTCACTTTACACCTGAGCAACATGTTGACAAACTACAACGTGGCGCCCAAAACACGAACATTGTAATCTCGACTTTGCCCTTCTAGTACAACAAACCAACACTGCAAAGAAATTAGACAGGCAAAAAAACAATTAAAACTTCATCTGAGAGGCACACATATTAAATTATTTGAGCTTAACTTTCTCTCAGAAAAACACTTCACCCGGCATGGTCTTCACTTGAACCTTGTCGGAAAACATGCACTCGGTAGCGAACTTGCAAAACACATCCTTACACCTCAGCAGTATCCTACTCAAAACTCATCCCCACTTACATCTAGTTTTCTTCCATACTCCGGAATCCCCTTGGATCCAATTACCTTATCCCCTGAACATAATCCTTATATTACCTTTCCCATTATTCATTCCCCTACATCTGTAACCCCTCCTTCCTCACCTCCTAACACTGCTGGGACACGACACTTCCTTCGACCACGCACTCGAGGTACAAATGAGATAAATAAATAGGAACTTCAGTCAGATGCAGCAGAAAAGTATCCGTGTAGGTACATGCAAAACATTCAAATAATGCATCATAATGTGCTTTCTCTCAAATAAAATTGAATTTATCGAGGCAGCATTAGAGTGTGATCTCAGTCAAATAGATGTTCTTTGCTTTACCGAACATTGGTTATTTCATAATGATCTAAACACACTCCAAATTCCTAGTTTTTACCTAGCAGGATCTTACTGTGAAGCGAGGGAATCAAATAAAGGCCCTGCTTACGGAGGTTCGTGTATTTATATAAGAAATAATATAGATTCTACCTTCTTGTCAGAATTCAATTTATATGCAGTTGAAAATGTATTTGAATTAACAGTCGTACATCTTACTACGCTGAAAATTATCTTAATTTGCATCTACAGACCTCCAAGAAAGCGAGCTTTAGATTATTTCAATTTCTTAGAAAATCTAGAGATAACTCTGAACAAAATTAGTAATCTCTCTTTTAAATCCTTTGTTGCATGAGGAGATTCCAATATTGATTTTCTGAGCGAATCCCACGAAAAAGAGCAGTTTCTCAATTTAATTCATTCTTTTAATTTAGATATTACAGTGAACGTACCTACACGGAGAAGTCTTACATCACAAACAGCAATAGATCAAATTTTAGTTAACAAAACCACAACTAGTTATGAAATAAGGAATTATCTAGGTGACCACAATGCACAAATTCTTACAATTACTAATAACATGAATAATGACACAATAAATAAAACATGCATGTGCAGAGCATTTACTAAAGTTGACATAAAATTATTTACGGACTACTTGCTGAAAGAACCATGGGAGGCAGTTTATAACGCTATTGACACAAATGAAAAATATAATTTATTTTTCACAAAGCTTTCATTTCACTTTAACGCGTGCTTTCCTATTAAAAAGAGAAAATTAAACATTTCAGGAAAAAGTAATACTTGGATCACACAAGGAATTAGAACATCGTGTAAAAACAAACGTACACTCTACTTTATTTCTAAACATCAGAACGTATCACCCGGTTTCCATGTCTACTTTCGAGAATATAAAAGAATTTTAAGAAAAATAATAGTTCAGGCAAAAATAATGAAAAATAATGAGGGTATTTTGAACGCTAGAAACAAAACTAAAGCATGGTGGAATATCATAAAAAATACGACCATGCCATCACGACATTTCGTAGAGAATGTTGTTTTAAAGGACCCGACATCGTACACCCGACCCTTAGTTTCCAATTTATTTCATAATGAGATTCTCGTATAAAGTCAAAAGGATCGCAGATAAAAAGTAGAGTGGTTGTTTAAGTTCCCAGACTTACTAATAAATGATTGCATATAGTATTTGTGCTTTATCGTAATACATGCTTGGTT
The DNA here is from genome assembly GCA_964035755.1 of Teleogryllus oceanicus. Taxonomy (NCBI): domain Eukaryota; kingdom Metazoa; phylum Arthropoda; class Insecta; order Orthoptera; family Gryllidae; genus Teleogryllus; species Teleogryllus oceanicus. The sequence goes on from CAXIVR010000001.1 coordinate 106,208,311, forward strand.
TGAAAACCTGGTGCTAGACATTTCTGCAGACAGGTACTACTGGCAACGGTTAGGATAATTTTAAAATACATATCATATTCCAATGGCTTCTCAAAACAGTAGTCAAACTGGTTTTGGGTTTCCATTCTTGGGTTTACATAAACGCAGATAAACTATTCAAGTGGTTGTAAAAAAGTAGTACAGTCGATTAATGTCCACATATTATTTAACTAAATATTATGAAATAATGGGCGACCAAAAAGAGAAATAAGTAAAAAAGTACTACGATGAAATAAGAGGAGAATGTTATTCCGGTTAAAAGCACGTAGGGCAAAGCCTCTAGAATGTGCAACCTAATTTTAATGTCAAAACATCTAAAACAAGGCACTGAATTCGCAGAGACATCAATGGCTCACGAGAAGTAGGTAACTCGAATCCGAGATGGGAACTAGGAGACAACGCCCTCCCCCGCGCGACGGCCATCCGACGGAATGCGTGGCACGTTGCCGCAATGACGGAGCGCCGGGGATGCTCGTAATAAAGCAGCAAATGGCAAATAATCAGCTCCGCGGGCGGCGCGGCGCGCGACGGCGATCCGATGGAGCGTCGAGGGGGGTAGGGGGAGGGGGGATGAAGCCCCGCTATGATTGGATTGTTAACAGTCCGCAGAGGCGCGCGCTCGCGCCCACACACAGACGCACACCCACGCGCGCGCGCGACGCAGCCCCTTCAATAATTCATTCGCACGCTGATCACGCGTCCAGCTTCCTATTGTGGGGCGGCTCTGCCGCCGCAGACGACGTGCGTGCCACACGTCGGCCTCCGTGCCGCTCCGCTGACCGGCCGACGCGACGGCACGGGGCAGGCGGAGGCCGGCTTGCGTTTCCAGTGGCATGCAGGTTGTCGCTGTGCTTGCGTCAAGGACGCGGGAACTGTTGCGAATGTTCCGAGCGACGTTTTCAGGTAGAACTGTTTAACTGTGCGGCCCATTTGGCATGCTTCGGTCCACCGCTAATTTGCAGTTCATCGGCGTAGCCCACTGCTTGTTGAATGCAACCGACGACAGCGACCGACGTCATGGGGGCGGCGTAGGCCTGCTTGCGTCTCCAGTGGCATCCAGGTTGTCGCTGTGCTTGCGTCAAGGACGCGGGAACTGTTGCAAATGTTCCGAGCAACGTTTTACGGTAGAACTCTCCAAGTGTGCCGCCCATTTGGCATGCCTTGGCTCAGCGCTAATTTTTTGTTCACCGGCGTAGCCCATTGCTTGTTGAGTGAGACCGACGACATGGGGCCGTGTTAAACTTGCTTGCTTCTCTAGTGGCACTCAGGGCGCCGCTATGCGTACGCCAAGGACCCGAGAACTGTTGCAAATGTTCCGACGAGACCTGCGGTTCACCGGTGTGGTCCGCTGCTTGATGAGTGAGCCCGACGACAGGGGAGGTGAGACGCTCGGGCGTGATCGGCACGAGTGGAAGGCGAGCGAGACAAGCCGCTACAGCGGCCCACAGAGCGGAGTGTGGCCCTAATTCTTGCATTGTAGCAGCAGTATTTTAAGGTGACAAGACTAGGTGCTAGGGGATCTGTCGTGACTGACGTACTGCTATAGAAGTAGCATGTACTAAATCTTGAGAGATGTACTTCTCTCGCGACTTAGGTGTACCTTTCATCTCTCGAAACGTGGGAAGGGCTCGAGGCGTCACTTCTAAAGGCTCTGGAATCGTGAAACGGTGACACGTGATTGGCGTCCTATACATGTGAGACACTCACCTGTTCCGAAGGCGTAGTGATATGACGTTGAAACAAAACGGAGGGATTATTTATGTATTTATTGATTTTTTTAACATCAATAAACAGACAATAAGTGTGTGAAGTACTATATGTGACATCAGCAAAGGATAGTGTTCGTCCCTAATTCAAAGAAGACCTGACGGATTCCTCAACGGTCCACAGCCACATGCAATATGAACATGGGACCCCATGTGGGAAGGTGATTAAATAATGTTCCACCATTACAGCAAGGTATTTCTACTCTCTGATATCATCGTTTAAAGCACGAACGTAACCAAGCTAAGCAAAATCACAAATTCCATTCCAAGGTAGTTTTGAGAATACTGAGAAAAGTTCGTAGAATTCGTAGAAGAAAAGACTGAAAATTTTTGAAAAAAAATTAGAAAAGAGAAATTGGCTAATAATTATGAATTTCATTTTCGTTGCCTTTTTTGAAGACCTGCTTAATCTTGCCCATTTTGAAACTATGTGTTTAAAAAGTATGCTGGTGCGTAAAAATGCATTAAATTTGAGAGAAACAGGTTAATGGCAGGTGCACAACTCCTTAGAAAGCTATGAGGAAATTCATCTAATCCGTCCAAATATTCTTTAACAACCCGATTATTATAAAACTTTCATAGGAAGAAGTTTGGGAAATACACATCGTGCCAAAAAATGTGCACACGTCTGATGTTGAATTTTGTGACTTCAGACCGTTCGTGAGATTAACTGGAATTCTCAATAAACGTAGAAGAATCCGAGGTCGTTCACGTCTGTATCATCTTTTAAAACAACATTCTACAAATTTCTGTTTGATGTAGGCGTATTTTTAACAACACATTTCATTCCTGTTCTTTTGTTATTGGCGCTCAAAATAACGTGTTGTTTCCAATTTTTACCTTCCTTATGACTAAATATAACTTTCATATTTCTGAACTGTATCGTTTTGGAAGTAAAGGAGTAAATCATTAGATACGTTAGAACGTTTAGAAATGAAATAAAGAATTCGTTTGATTTTACTTAACGTTCTAATACCTTGGGTAATTTAAATATTGTATTTTCGGTCAAATGTTTACTTTTCTGTTTTTTATAAGGAAAGCATATTTTAAAATGAAATGAAAGTGTCAAAAAACATGAATTATATTTGTCCTTTGTATATACAGAGTACAGACGCTTACGTTACGTTCCTTTTTATGGATAGATTGTTTAGGCAGAAGGATGTTGGGCAGTGACAGCCAATGGTAATAGTTGAGGCAAAACTGAAAATATGTTTAGCGCATGCGATGGAAACACTTTTGTACGCTGTTCGCGTACAGAAATCGGATTCTGTATAATTATCATCAGATAATATGATTTGCCCAGAATCGGCAATAGGTGTCTGGCATTTTCACTTAGGCAACCTGCTTTCGTGTTGCAGCAATTTCTACAATTTCTTTGCCACATTAACATCGGTATAACATAAACTGGGACACCCAGGTGGAGAATAAGAATGGAGAATGGAGGCGTAGGAAGAAAAGTTGGCGGAGGAAGAGAAGGACGAGATTTTGAATGAGGACAAGAAGAAACACAAGGAAAATGAGATGGATAGTAAAGTTTACTTAACAAATCAAACCCTGACAAGTATTTATTTTCTGTAAAGCCTCCGCACAGTGGGGCACCGACAGCTAGTAAGAAATGCAATTTACCTTCCCTGCCTGTTCTGCCAGATTTGAGGCGGGAGAATAACAGCTACTTTAGTGAGCAGATGTTCTTTACGGTGCAGTGGTTCATTTAAACATTTGATGTACGTATTACTGGGAAGGAGGTTGGGGCATTCGCTTTCTCGTAGAAGCAAATCGGATTTCTCTTTAGGATTAATGCAAACAAAATTACGTCTGTAGTAATTATTAATCTATATTAAGTTTAATACTGCTCCTAAATGAGACTAGATACATATTGTTGCAATGAGTTTATTTGTTTTAAGCAGTGCAATCCCGAAATCAATACAGACATCCTAAATTCAATTTATACAGTTTATTTTCAAACACAATACTTCGCAACAAATAAAAACTTAATGAGATAATTAATTGTGTCAAAAATAATTTACCAGGAGTAAGAATATAAGTCGTATTTTCACACCAGAAAAGCTATAATAATTTAATTATCCATACAATTGCAATGTTCACCACACAAACCTGTCTCACAGCAGTTATGAGCCAATAATACAATTTTGTTTTACTTTAACGAGAAGATACCTTAGAACTTTCTTATTCTGCAGTTGCTTCATGCCACATTTGCTAACAATTAGTTTTCTACAAAGGAGAAAGGATGTGTTACAGGGTTTTGGAAAATAAGATGCAGTAGAGCAGGCCATGGTCCTCAGGTTGTGTAATTCAAAATGCATTTTATAACCTTTCATATTAATTGTGTATTTATTTGTTTTATGTAAAAAACAGTTAAAAGTGTGTATGACGTGCTATGGGGAGAAGTGAATACCGTTTCCTTTAGTACCAGGTGCCAATGATCCATGCTCTCTACTAGTCATCAGAAGATTCTTTACTTCACATTTGAACTTGTATGGATTTTATTTATTCAGTGTCACGTAATAATGTGTTGTTAAATAACGCACAAGTTAAATAAGTTAATGTTTGTTAATACTGACATCTGAGTAACACGATTAGTACGTTGGTTTTAATTATAGATATGTGTATAGCACGAAAATGGCTAAATGAGGACATACACTAGAACGCATGTTCTGATTTGTTCCCAATACTGAAATATCTGCAAGGACATCATTATACTTTCGATGAAGTTGAGAGAAGTGTAAAGAGCTGGTTGAAGAATCAGAGAGTCGAATTCTTCCATGACGGCTTTAGAAAACGTGTTCATCGTTGGCAGAAATGTATCCAATTGTCTGATGATTATATGGAAAAGTGAAATCGGTAGTTAAAGAAAACAATCTAAGGATTATTTCTGTATTTGATTTGTTAAAATATTCCCATCCAATTTAAGTTACAGAGGTGGAGCTACAGAACATTACGTTTCATTCAACCATGGTAGTTTAATTTACCGTATTGATGACAACCTTCACTTCTGTTGCTTTATGCAACCTTGCAACCTTTCCTAACCCATACGAAGAGTTGAAAATTTTTCGAATTGTTTGAATCTTATTTCATTCAATAATATAAATGAATTATTATAAACATAATTAGTTAATAATATTACTATTATAAATTTAATTTCTTGTACCTAGGGAAATGTATAAATCTTGTATGTCCGAAATCAATTATGTCTACGTCACGAAACCATGACAAATTTGATAGTACAATGTATTCCCCAGAGCTATGAAGAAATCGCCGAAGAATGTCACTCAGTTCATCATTCGATTTCGATAGTCTTTCCCTGTTTATCGCTTTGCCGGCTAGAATCGATACTGAGCGGTGGAGGTGCAGCGAGAGCCAGCGAGCGCCGGTGCTCGCCGGGGCGGATTTATGAGACGGCGTGGGCGCCTCAGGCTGTCGCGGCCGACGGCGACGGGCAGCGGGCGGCAGGCAGAGGGAGACGTTTATCACCGCTCCAGGTTGCGGAAGAGGAAAACTTTCGGAAACTGTTCAGGAGATAGAGCATTCGGGGTTAAGCTCTTTCGCGTACAGCTTCGACGAAAGGAAATGAAGGCTTCGTCATGGCGGAGAAGCAAGACCGATTCCGAAGGGCGTCTCAGATTAACAATGGTACCGAGTATTGTGCAGACCCGGAGAGCTAAGGTGGCTAAGGTGAGGACACAATAACTATCTCGGTTCGAGGAGTAATGAATTCTAGCCTTACCTTGTTCTTGATAATCCAGTTTTCACATTCGTTTCACTTCGTTTTCTAGAAATATCCCCTATAGTTTACAAATAGTGTCTGGATCATGGAGGCGGCTCTACAGATGGAACATCCTTGAACATAAGTATGAACATAAGTCTGTGTGGAATTGGGGGAAAATGTCTAGGCCTCAGCGCCACGGTTTTCAATAGTCATGTAATCTAATAGCCTAAATAATAATAACAATAACAATAAAACGCAAGTATTGCAACGTAGAATCTATATCGGACACATCACAACATTTTGATAATGTTATATCTGGTATTCTGAACATAATATTGACGGAATTTATTTATCAAGGAAAACATTCTTAGTAAAATCAGGGGTAGTCCAAAAGTACGCACAGTACATTTCATCGTTTCAGAAAAAATTGTAATTGTTAAAGAAACTAATTTCGAACTCAACGCGGCGCCACCCTGACAGCCAAGATCATTTTCATAATTTCAAACTCCCCAAATGTGAGTAGGTTTTTATTTCCCTAAAAAGAAAACAACTTCCACAATTTATCTACTTGTCTCATTTTTATTATGAACGTGAATTTAGTTTTCGGATCGGGGCGGAGCGGAACGGAGAGGGGCAGAGCGTGGCTGGGCGGGGCGGGGCGGATTTTCCTCTAGACAGCGACTGAACTGGACGTAGCTAACTAGCTAGTCGAAAATTCTGCCACCGTCGGAGCTCAAATCTAGGACCTTCCGGACCGAGGCAGTACAGTGAACTCAGTTGATGTCCTGAGGCGTCCCTCCCAGTGACGCTCGATGACGGGCAATATGTCTTACGGCGGGTGCCAGCAGAGAGGAGTGATGCCCGCGGTAACGCATCTCCTCATTCCCTTACGTTGCTTTGAGAACAGTATAAAACAAGTATTGTACTGCAGCCTCCGGGTCAATGACCCCCATCTCGATCAAGTTTTTCGTCCAGTTTCCCTGATCCATTGAGCAAATGCTGAGATGGCCCCTTGTTTTGCTTCTGGACATAAATGTAACTTCATTTTCTGTGCACGTCTTCTAGAATTCAGTGGGAAATACAATTATTCAAATTATCGTTTCCATGATGTCGCGGCAGGAAGTATTATTCCGAAGGACAACATGGATAAGAGCCAAAATTTATTGCCTTTTTATTCTTGAAAATAGATTTTATTACTTGGGAGCTTTTTTCCCCTCCAATTTTAAGTAGTATATGACTTAGTGTAGGGATCACAGAATTTTGAAAATGTGCACACAATTCACTTTTCCTCATAGCACGTCATACGCAGTTTTTAACTGCTTTTTTGACGTAAAAATTTTTTAAAAAAATGGGTTCGGCAGCGAAATAGAGGAGTCACAGACGTCGGATGAGTATTGATACTGGAACTGCAGTTGAGGATTATTAGTCCCGTAAGTGCAGTGCACGTTATATTATGGAAGGTGGCGGTGTCCCTTCTCCGGTGAAACGTAAAATTCGGGGCTGGTCTACACGACAACGTGTGGAGTTGCTCCTTTAGGTACCCATTTCAGCGGAACAATGCCCCAAACGTTACAAGCTCTGTGTGTCTAACGGGTCCTCCCATATGTGTGGTGGTCAAGTTCATAAAATTGTAAGAGTATGTATAAGGGGAAAGAAGGGCAACTTCCTTAATTTTTAATTTTTTGTCCAAGAACAGTAAAATATGTGACGTATGGGAGAGAAGAACTTGAGCACTAATTCTTGAGCTCCAGAATCCCTTTCCCACTCTTTTACGGTACAATGTTGAATGGTGAATAAAAAGTACCAAAAAGGTGAGGTTAGCAACATTTCAAAAGTGGCACTTTTGCTCTCAGTCACAAAGTTATTTTCATAGCGCAACGAACTACAGATTTGATATTTTAGTATTTTTAACAAAATAGAGACCCACACCCCCGGCTCTATTCCTACCACAACTATCAAATGAAGACCTCCACAAAACGTGTGCAAAGTGCACATAGTTCTGCACACAAACTGCACTAGTACTAGCACATAGTGCGTTTTACGTGTGCCTAGTACTTTTATGTCCAGAAACAAAAGCATATCCGCATGGATCAGATAAACTCAACGACAACCAGATCGAGATGGGAGTCATTGGCCCAGAAGCTGAAGTACGTTACTTGTTACAATAATATTTATTTTTAAATATTACTATGCAATAATTCATGAAGTATCTCTGTTAGGGTAAATATAATTTTTGTGAGGTCAATTAAAAAATCCAGCACAAAAAAATTACTTTTAACTTAAATTTGTGTAACGATTTTGTGTGTTGTAAAGAAATGTACATGTGTTTGGTGTATGTCGATTACCTGTAGTGTCATGTTGACGCTGATACCTGATATATACGATTTTTACGACGTGTGTTGTAATTATAAATAACGGTATTGCGTAAAAATATATTCCTACCCGTAAGTGAGTTCTGACAAAAACTACAGATTTGTATATAAATAGACAAGACAATGGAAAGATTTCATGCTTAATGATGAGACGCTTGTAGGAATCATGCAGATAGCATTTCCTTACTATTCATATAATTTTTTCTACAATCTAAAAGTCTGGATTCTACAGTAAGTGCTTTCCACGACGAGCTAGAATATACTATATAGAGTGGCTGAGACGCCTCCGTCTTTGCAGCAAATAGAAGCCATGTTTTTCGCAGTCAAAGCAGCGCTCTCTAGAGAAACAGAATGTTCTAGTATTCCGTTTGGTGCTGGTTAAGGTCGCGTGGGCACGGGTCCCGCGAAATAAAAAGTCTCTTTCTCTGCGTTTCACGACCAAAAGCCAATAATTTAAAACGAAATCACAATATGTAAGGAGAACGAATTGAGAAACTTTAAAAACACGTTACTTTCTGCATCGGTTATAGTCATACGTGTTATTGAAATTAGTATAACGCCAGAAAATGAATGTTATTGCAATAAGAAACAAAGAAACAGATCACAAATGAGACGGAAAATACAAATAACATCCAACAAAAATACTGGTTGTCATTAATAATTATCAATCACACAAGTACACAAACAACTAAACACAATAATATTTAAATACAATTAAATATAATTTAAATACAGTTGAAGGAAAAAGACAACGATTTAGACACAAGATCTGGTTCAAACACGTTGAAACACTATTAAAACAATTATATAGTATACGCCACCTTCAGGCCACGACTCATTTATCTTGACAGCAAAAAACATGGCGACCCCTAGTTCTGGGAGCGTCCTCCAAGAGCGCTGAAACTATAGGGTCGGCCACTCTATGTGGTGTATTCTAACTCGGCTTTCCCAGAACATTACGCCATACCTCAGGCAGGAATGTGTATTCCCAAATACATGCAACGAGCTGTGTGAATTCTGATTGAACTTAAAAAAATTATGAATGCGTAACATTAAAAACTAAAGTGTATAGCCGAATAACGTGATGAAAACTGCCCCCAAACAAAATCAATAATCGTGATGTTCATATAAAAGAATAAAAAAAAGTCGTAGATTCCCTAAAAATAGGCCTTGCAAAGCAATCTGTTGCAGAGATACGCGAATATTGTTCTTCATGTTTTATTTTTCTCAGCTTCTATTGCATGTATCAGGTCAAAAAGTTGCAGGGAGGGGGAAAAATAGTTGAATTTTAAGGTATTTTTGTCAACCAACGCTGACGCCAAATTCAAAATGAAAAAATAAACAAATTTTTAGAATAGATTTTCGACGTAATAATGTTGTTATTATTGTCTACCTTGTTTCAAAATCTGAAAAAAAAAATATATGTTATAGAATTTATAAGACACATTCTTGGAAAAAACTGAGACAGTACTCCAACGTTATCACATTGAAAATACATTTCAAAAATTCATTTATTTTGTCATTTCAATTTGATGTCACAATTGGTTGACAAAAATTCCTTAAAATTCAATTATTTTCCCCCCCTCTCAAAGTCTTTCCAGCCTAATACAAGCGATAGAAGCTGATAAAAAAATTAAACATGAAAAACACTTTTTCGTTGTATCTCTGCATGAGATTGTCTTAGAAGGCTTATTTTTTGTGAACCTATGACATTTTGTATTCTCTTTCATATGAGCATCGCGATTATCGAGTTAGTTTGGAGGCAGTTTTCATCTCCTTATTCGGCTATCCCCGATAGAATGTAATTCATTTATATGTATAAATGAGTATATGTATAAATGAGTATATGTATAAATGAGTATAAACAACCTGTAACAACTATTGTACTACAGCTTCCGGGTCAATGACCCCCATCTCGATCAGGTTTTTCGTCCAGTTTCCCTGATCCATTGAGCAAATGCTGAGATGGCCCCTTGTTTTGCTTCTGGACATAAATGTAACTTCATTTTCTGTGCACGTCTTCTAGAATTCAGTGGGAAATACAATTATTCAAATTATCGTTTCCATGTTGTCGCGGCAGGAAGTAATAAGAGCCAAAATTTATTGCTTATTTATCTTTGAAAATAGATTTTATTCATGGGAGTTTTTTTTTCTCCCTTTCAAAATTCAAAATTTATTGCTTATTTATCCTTGAAAATAGATTTTATTACATGGGAGTTTTTTGTTGTTTTTTTTCTCCCTTTCAAAATTCAAAATTTATTGCTTGTTTATCCTTGAAAATAGATTTTATTACATGGAGTTTTTCTTTTTTCTCCTTTCAAAATTCAAAATTTAAGTAGTATATGACTTAGTGTAGGGATCACAGAATTTTGAAAATGTGCACACAATTCACTTTTCCCCATAGCACGTCATAGGCAGTTTTTAACTGTTTTTTGACGTAAAATAAATAAAAAAATATGTATTTTCCATTTGAGATTTGACTAAAATGAGATCCCCACACAATTTGTTTATTTATTTATTTAGTCAAAAACAGTCAAAAACTGTATGTGACATATGGGAGAGAAAATCATCTGCGCACGTTTTCCTGAGTACAAGAATCCCTTCCCAACAATTAACTATTAATAGTTGAAAGATGAAAATAATAATAATAATAATAATAATAATAATAATAATAATAATAATAATAATAATAATAATAATAATAATACATTTTTAAAATGCGGGAGATTAACATTTCAAAACTAAATATTTTCGTTGCCGAATTATAGAAAACTTATTTGTAATGGTAAACGAACAGATTTGATTTTTCTGTATTGTTAACAAAATACAAACTCACCCTAAGCTCTACTACCACTACAAGCAAAAGGAAAGTTCAACAAAACGTGCGCATAGTGAAGCTATATTTACGTCCAGAAGCAAATCAAGGGGCCATCTCAACATTTGCTCCATGGATCAGGGAAACTGGACAAAAACCCGACCGAGATGGGGGTCATTGACCCGGAAGCTGAAGTACATTAATTGTTACAGGCATAATGAGTCTTTTTTAAATAATACAATGCAAATGTGAACTAATTCATTATACTATATCTTGGTTTTGTTAAAGTAAACATTATATTTCTTTTCGACAATCAGTATAGTCTCTAACTGTATAGAAACAGTTTTGCAGCAGAAAAGATTTTACTTTAAACTTAAATGTGTGTACCAATTTTAATTGTTTAATTTCATCTGGCAATGCGTTGTAAAGTAACGTACATGTATTGTATGTGGATTTCTTGTAGTGAGCTGTTGATACTGACACTCGATGTTACCTTAACATCAGCCAATTGCATATTGTTGATTTTCATTGGCTCATGCCATATCTAAATGTAAAATCGCGTTGAAACTGGTTTTCTTTGGCTTGCCATTCATTTATTATTCAATTTGTTAGGATGAGGAACGAAAGAGGGCCCACGATCTGCGACACATTTGTTAGGATGCTACTGCTTCGGTGTTCGCCTGCTATTGATCGCAGAATTTACGGAAAACCACCGATCAGAGCATTCGGCGTGCTGAATTTCCCTCCAGACTGTGATGGAATTCGACCCAAGTATGTAGCTACGAAATGGAAAAAGCCACCGTCGGAACTCGATCTTCTTCAATGCTTCAGGGAATTGTGGGAATTCTAATTCGGTGTTGTTGACGTTCTTATGTGAAGAAATAAAAGATATCATCTTCGTCAACATAGTATTTTTATTGAGACAGCCGGCCTTCGACGGCTTTGCCGTCATCATCAGTCTACAATGTACAGAAAAGAAAATATAAATAAATTACAAATAAAATACACAATAAGATAGCAAATTAAATTAGAGTTAATAGATACATTTAAATTTTAATTACAAATAGCAGATAAAATTTCCGAAAATTGAAATGCAACGGGATTTACGAAATATGGGGACAGTGACATGAAGATTTTAATTTAACGTCATTTGTTAATAAATTTGTACGTTTCCTCTCAACATCATGTATATTTGCACTGGAGATTGGACAGCGGGGAACAATCTACCAAGTCTCAGGCAACACCCCAGTTTTTTATTGTCACGGCCAGCGCCGTGACCACGTACCCCGGACGTTCAGCTCCTTCCTTAGCGTTGTGACAGCTGCGAGCTGATAGATTATGTTGGTTAGTTTCGATTCCATATTAATGGAGTGATATACTTTTATTCGCCAGCTCAAAATCTTCGTACCATGCCTAGCCCCACAAGGGGTGAGGTGACACCTAGCCTGCCCAAAAATCGCATGTCGCGTCCGTTTACGGGGGTGTCTAGGCACCCCGTACCGCTACATTACTGTCCTAGCAAGGGGAAAGCGAGCACGAAGAGGTGCCAATACCGCTCGCCAAGAGCGCGTGCCATAGATTCTTGTACGCAGAGAAGTACCTCACAGTGGGGCCGATGAATCCAGTCCCTGGCAAAATTAAGTTGGAGCTGGCTTTTCTTAAAATGTACACCGAATATATTTCAAGAGTAATATACATTATACAATTTTTGAAAAAATGAGCAAATGTATGATGCATCACTTCTAAATAAATGCTTCTTATGTAATTGATAACCACAAATACGACAACATGAAAATATAAATGAAAATATCAGAGCAGTATATAATACAAATACACAAGGCGCTTAAAAGTATATGCTTCTTAACCTTTCTCTACTCTCGTTCCTTGCTGACACGTAAATACTCGTGCGGCACACTGAGTGTAAAAAAAAGCTCTTTCCTTATTCAATAACAAAAACAATAATTGTGATAAAGTAGTGACATCTATTAAGAAAAGCAAGGCCCTGTTGCATAAAACCATATTTAGTGTTAAGTATATGAAAAGACATAGCCGAATAAGGTGAACAGTGCCGCGAAACTAAACCGATGATGGCGATGCTCATATGAAAGAGAATAAAAAAATGCCGTAGATTCCCAAAAAATCAGCATCTCAGGTCAATCTCTTGCCTTTATTATGTTTTATTTTATTTTCAGATTCTATTACATGTATCAGGCTGAAAAAAATACAGACACGGGAAAGAATACTTGAATTTGAAGATATTTTTGTAAACCAATTTTGACATCAAATTCAAATAGAAAAAAATTGAAATTGATTTTCGGGTTATAACGTTGGAGTACCATCTCAGTTTTTTCTCTAGGATGTGTATTATAGCATTCTATAACATAATTTTTTTCAGATTTTTAAACGATGTGAATGATAGAGAAAAAATTAAAATCTGTTTTATCAGTTACAAAATTTATATATAAATTACTTAAGTCTCACATACCAGCATGATTTACAACTTTTTGCTGACAAATGTCCGTTTTCGTGTTGAGAGCATTTATATTATCGAAATGAAATCATCAAACCCCTTTTGTACTTATGTATTGTTTCTAATATAACCAAAATAATCGGTTTTAGGTATATTATTCATTCACGTTTTAATATAAATCAAATTACTCGGTTGAAGAATTATTAATCATTGACAATTAGAAAATCATAGATAGTTAATCATTGTCACCGTCAGCGACCACAGGGATCACATGTTTGTTTATAAACAGGCTATTCACAATTTCTGACTAACAATTTTCGCCAAGTAACGAGCGTGTGTGAAATAATAAACGATCGCGGCTATGTGGAATCAGCATCTCAGGGTGCTGTTTCCGTTTACACGTTCAAAATAATATCGTTTCACTCCTGATATTCCCATGGTGGAATGAAATGGGTTGGTTTCTCCGGTGCACAGATTTTTGCTCGTTCCGCGCAACACCAGTTTGCGTCAGGAACCACGTGACCACAGCACGGGCACTTCTTTTGAAAAGCGAGACCGCCATGTTGTATGGAGAGCAAGAAATCTTGAGAAATATTTTAAAAGTGGAATAAAGTGATAATTTTCAATGGTGTCCAACCAAAAATAACACGACGAAGGTGTAATTGAAAGTTGCAATATTTAAAAAAGTGATTATGTGATTCTGTTTCAATGACTCGTACATTCAATGACACACACATTTACATATGTAAATGTGTGTGTAAGTAAGGGATGAGGATAGGCCAAGGAAGAGGCAGGAAAGATAGCGTGCGGTCCGTGGCCCGGTTTGTATGTATTGCTCCAGCAGTCACCTGGTATTGTTAGGAGAAATCACGGAAAACTACTGATCAGCGCAGCAGGCCGCTAGTATTCTCTTCAAAGACTGCAACTGAATTCCACCTATCTAGCTAGTGTCGAATATCCTGCCGCCTCCGGGACTTGACCCTAGGACCTCCGAGTCAGAGATAGTCATGCCATCAGTCGAAGCTCTGACCCTTTCCCCCGGCATTTTAGATAATATTTTACGTGTAATGTTAATATAAATATGAAGGAATTATTATAAAAATATGAAAATAATATTTTAGACAATATAGTATTTTATCCATAATTCATGTAATGACTTAAATCTACATTGACTGCATTTAGAACAAAAATTCACGGATGTATTTACATTATTACTCGCACGGCACACATAGTTCCCCGAATGCATTTTAGAAAGAAGTCAGTTAGCTTACTCACGTAACTTGCAACGAAGAAGTTGAAACACGAAATCCAACTATAAAGAAATAAGAATGTAGGTTAGCGCAAGGGATAATGGAACATGATGCAAGTATTGGCGTCAGGAAGCAAAATAATGCGACTGGCGCACTCTGTGAGCCATGGTGAGGAATACATAAAAAATTAAATAACATTATACTTATATAATCTTATTTATTTATTTATTTATTTATTTGCTTTCCAGGTGGTTTGTTGTCAGAGATGTAGGCTATGCCGCATGCACAAGGTTTCTCCAGAAAATAATGTCAATGATTTTTTTCCGACGCGACTCTACGTCCCAGCTCGCTCGGCTAGAACAGGAATGGTGGCGGGGGGCTTACGGAACAAAGCCGTCTTTACGCAGCTTTGCTGCCGCAGGGTTAGGACAACATTCTTCGTGAGAGACGATTTCATGACGCGTCAGAGTTCGAAATGCAACGCTCCGTCAAGCAACGTTTGGCGATCAAATTTTGTGTTAAACTCGGCAAGACTGCTTCCGAGACTGTTCTAATGCTGAAGACGGCCTTTAACAATGATTGCCTGACGGATAGGCAAGTTTATCGATGGCACAAGGTCTTTGCAGAAGCCGAGTAGCACACGTGAACGTCCTCTCACAACAAAAAGGCGAGGATGTCAAAATCAAAAATCAAATCAATGCCTTTATTGAAAAACACAAACACAAAACATCATTTTGTGGCGAGGGCGTCCTTTGCTACTTATAGTTTTTTTTCTGCCAGGGAATTTATTCAATATTAAAACAACAATTTCCATACAGTTATTTGTTTTTTGTCAGATCAAGAGGCAATACCGAATCGGTATGAACATTACGCACCGTTGTATGTGGTATTATTATATCACGATCACTGGCATCGATGATCATCCGTGAAGTAATATCCCCTCTCGTCAATAAAGTATTCCTCTTTATGGTCTCGGAGACAAGCTTACTCACGTAACTTGCAACGAAGAAGTTGAAACACGAATTCCAACTATAAAGAAATAAGAAGATAGGTTAGCGCAAGGGATAATGGAATATGATGCAGGTATTACGGACAATTTTGACCGGATTCGCGGTTTGCTGCCCCACTGTAAGCGCCTCCGTGGCACCGGGCGGCGCTCAGCTGCAACTGCTGAATCTGATCCCTCGCGCCCCGCCCCGCCCTCGCGCGAAGCCCATTGTTCAAGGCCCTTAATCAATGTGCACATACCGAGGACGCGCGCATCGCCCGTGTTTGCCCCTCGGCGGCCGCGCCGGGGGTTGGCGATGGATCATGCGGCCTGCCGAGCCATCTCGGGGGCTCTTTAGGCAGGACGGGCGCTCACCCCGGCCGCGCCTGCAAACTGGTTGAGCATTCGAACTATGGGACGGAGATACACGCTTCATCCGGATTATGACGGTGGACGCCCGGATGAAGACGGAATAGAGACGACTGGAATCTCAGTTCGTCGCAATAACGGAATCAATTTTGCAGACTGTAAACTGGATTGTATCGAAGAAGAATATGCAACAGATGAAGATAATTATCCCCAGTGGCGCAGACAGGGTTTCTGGAATCATGAAAAGATTCACTACTTCATCCTTCGAAAAGTTATTCTAATTATTGAAATACATTACTTCTGAAATTATTCATTAAAATTAAATCTCTGATACGCATATTGATACTCTTACACTACAGTTTCGTAAAAATAACTAAAGAACTTACGAAATGCAACAACTCAACAAGGGTAGTTCTAGTTATCATAACTAATTTACCATAAAACATTGTTTATGTTATTATACATGTATCTACGCGTAAAAGCGCAGTACGTTCATTCCTGGATATGAACATAGAATGAAACTAGTGGCCTGCAGATGCAAACATTTACTGCTGTCGAGTGTGTGGAAAATGGAGTCCTGTAGCAGCAAACATTTGCTGTTCTGAAACGCCCAACGAGAAAACTAAAGCTTCTTTCATCCTCGTCGCATAATGTCAACTGTATCGCAAGAACTTAATCAGTGAGAGGAAGTGACTCACTGAGTACGAGAATTCTGTTTCTCAGTCGGTTTGCGCAATAGGCAGAATAACATAATCAAATAAAAACCTCTTCGTTGTTTTTTCTTCATCGAGTTTCTGAATATCTAATGAAACCATAGACATTTCTTGCATGGCTGGAGGATGCATTTTTTCATTCAAATTCTTCGCGCATTGGAGGTTAATACACAGTGTTTCAAATTCCATTTATACTTCCGAAGATATTAATAACTGGGTCCAAAAGATATTAATAGCGATGTTAAAAGCAGCCAAACCAACGTCATATCCACTTTCATATCAAGAAGACAAAACATCTTTGAGCAGTTCTCTGTAATCTGACACAGTGCTCTTTACCTCCGAGGTAATGGAGATGTATTTTTTTCTTAAAAGTACCATATATTATTTGCAACTTCGTGCAAAAAGAAAATATCCACAAATAATCTACGCCACATAATTCAGAAAAGAATGAACTTTTGTACTCTATATATAAAGCAAGAAGCCTCTTATAGAAGGAATGTCTTTGTGAGATTATGTAAGTACACAAGAAACAAGATTTCAGGCAGGCAAAAATAAGCTCGCGGTCCTAAACGGAAACATTATTACTGCAGTTCGCAGTAAATTGCAGATTTACAACTAGAAGTATTTGTATTATCAACATGCAGAAATAACATGCAGAGGTAAAAAAGGTTTTTCATGCCAATGGATTTAATAGGAAGAACATTAAGATGCAGATTCTTCTATTTCATTTGTCCTTTCATGCGTTTTCCACATGCGGACTTTAGCATATCGCCTGCTTATTTTTAACCCTACTGTTTGTACTGTTTTCCGTAGTTAATTGATAATATGTATCACTTGTCTACATTACAATAGTCAATTCATTGCTTTAACTCACTTGAACATTCTAAAGCGATTCATCGCTACCTACATTAACACAACAGAGCTCTAAATCTATTTAGAGCTCTGTCGACCTTTAAAATAAATAGGTTTGTGAGCAACAGGGAGTAACGCTGTTGAGAATACTGGGAACAACGAAGTGAAAGTGACACATATGTATGTAAATGTTCACATACTGAACATACATACTTTCATTGTTTTATTACCTTATTGCGAAATGGTGTTTATATCAATTGAATCGTTTATTTCAGAAACCCGTCAAACGCCAAAATTTAAAATGCTCTTTAGCGGTGGAATATTGTTCCATGACGATAGACACATCGCTTATTCCATATTTACCTGAAAAATATTCATTTACTAACTGCTTTAATAATAAAAAAATTGAAATCGGAAAATCTGGGACATTTTTTCTCAATTTTCTCGACACGACAAATTTGGCGTTTGACGGGTTTCTGGAATAAACGATTCAATTGAAGATTTCCGTAATTCCAGAAACTTTTGTGACGAAGGAAATGAACAATACTTAACATATAGCAGACATGTCAAACCGCGCCCGCATGTGCTACTTGCCCACTTGGGGAGCCCGGCGCTAGTGATGGTACATTTTACCAAAACATCGATACATCGATGTTTCGACACATCGCTAAAGGGGATCCGATGTCGATTAAAACATCGTTGTTTAAAATGCGTATAATTATAAGTTGTAAATATAAATTTACATTAATTATATGTTGTAAAAAATAAAATGTTTTAATTATAGAGTAATAAACATGCTATTTTCCTAACCATTTTTAACTACAGTACGTAAAAGGGATATATTTTATTGCTTGGTTACCACCATGTTAGTAGTATGTAAAAATTATTATCGAATGTAAAGAATAAAATTAACAATAAAGAACATGTTTCGCTATCTATTTTTTGTTTCACTGTCGATTTAGGCAATGACACGCCCGGCGAAAACAAATATTCATGCCTCAAACAGCTCCCAAACTTCCTCAGAGTGCACAGGCGAAACGTGCAGTGTGATAAAGAGGATGACGAAAAAGAAAGATATTGCTGAGGATTGCTGTGACCGGAATATGTTTGAAAGGCGAGCTCATTCCTTATTTTCATTTTGTGTTTTGTTATTAAATCATTCAGTTATTTATTGTATTTAGCAATAATGTGAAATAAATTAACAAGTCTCTATAAGTTAATAATTCTCGCTTACGGACGGGCAGCGCTTTTAGCTGACAAAAATATTTGTAAGTTAAACACGATTACAGTAGGATTAAAGTAAATTAAATCTAAAGATCATTTTTAATAAATCACCGCAACGCCCCTACCTTAAGGCCGCGGTTCCTTTGTGAGCCACGACGCACCGTTTGAAAGCCATCAAGAATGTTACTTAAAACTGCATCCATATTTTAGAATTCAACTCTTAAAGCAAATTAAAAACATACGAATTACGAAAACTTAAAAATTCCACGTCCCTTGATTTTTCTAAAGCAGAACTAAAAGAAAATTTCAAATGTTAGAGAATATTACATATCCAAAATTCCAATAAAAAGTTCCTGTACAACGTTCAGATTGCATCGAAAATAACTACCAGTACGCAGCAGGAATACACTATTCATTAATTACGAGAATTGGGAATGGGTTAAAAGTGTTCAATGTTAGTGTTACTTTTGAATGGTACAGGGGCTCATTAGTTGGTGACAGTCCAGACATTTGCATTGTTCCCAGTGAAATCATTATTTAGCGAGTTTCGTTCCCGATTTAGAGATTTTCAGCTCAGAACGCAAACGAATAATTTAATAATGCAAAATGGGCTAGAATACTAAAAGGAATTATTGTAGGATAAAAAAATTAATTTGGAATTTATCACGTAATGGTCACAGATATTGAAGGTAACATTGCACAATGGAAAGCCTTTGAAATATTAAGTGTAAGTAGACAAATGTTCACACATAATCAAATTGATGAAAAAGTTGACAAAGGAAGGCGAAGAAAGACTGAAGCATCACAACAAGCATTTTGAAAATGTGGGTAACCAATAACAAAAAAAAATTCTTGAAGAAAGTTACAAGTTACAGTGGAAAATGACCTTGACAATCGAAGCGGGAGCGAGTTAAACAAAATATGCTTCATTTCCATTTCCTTTCAGGAAGTCCGGTGTTTTGAGGATTTATCCTCTGCATCATGCAGTTTCAACGTCATTATAATGCTGCAGCTGCTGCTGCTTCTGCTGCTACTACTACTATTACAAAGATTCAACTAGTAATATATTGAAATCTTCGGGATAAAAGCAACATTTTAAACATTTCTATTAGTCTCATCTTCGCAAAATGTTGATACCTAATGTATCCATTTAATGTAACAAATGTAAATACCTATTTTAACGGAAAATTAAAAAAAGTTTAATTAAAGTAACTCAAAGTATGGCAATTGTTGGTGGATTTTTTTCATACTTTCAAAAAAATCGGAAATAGATGTTTCGCAAAAAACTGTCGATAAAGAGTTAAATAATTTAAGATGAGTTGAAGGGGACAGATTCAATAGTTTCTCAGAAAATATTCCTTCAACAAATGGAGAGAAGCGCCTCGTTCGGTTGGTTTTAATACAATTTTCTCGTCTAATTGGTAGTCTATAATTCTTTCTCGAGTTGTTTAATGTAAAACTATTTTAAAAAGTATTTAAACACTTTTCCGTAAGCAGAGATTTTAACACAAAAATTAAATAATTTCAAAATTTCAATTTTGATTAAAAAAGTAAGCTTCTATACACAGGTAAAATTTTTGAACAACTCACCTTTGACTGCAAGCAGAATCAAGGAAACTGAAGATGTACAAGCTGATTCGTCGATTTCTCTTCATGAACTTGAATGAATGACGACATATCTGAAAAAGAAAATTTCTAGAGAACAAGGAGTAAGAAAAGTTTGGGTTTTGTATTTCGCTTCATGCAATATTATATATATATATATATATATATATATATATATATATATATATATATATATATAATACGCGTTTATACAGTCGCGTTTAGTCCAGTTATTGGGAGTCAGAACGGTAAGGGACGGGCTCCCTGGCTATGGGATCTAGCGACCATAAATCTGAATAGAAGGGCATCACTTTTGTCTTGTAGCGACATTTTCCCAAGAGTCTATCATAGAGAAGAGAGAACGTCAGAAAAAACTGCCAGATTCGTCATGCAGAGTATTTCTTTCTTCTTCTTCTTGTAAAAAGATATTTACACTTCCTCCAGAGT
This sequence comes from Teleogryllus oceanicus, assembly GCA_964035755.1. Classification (NCBI taxonomy): domain Eukaryota; kingdom Metazoa; phylum Arthropoda; class Insecta; order Orthoptera; family Gryllidae; genus Teleogryllus; species Teleogryllus oceanicus. Next base: position 106,228,948 of record CAXIVR010000001.1, read on the forward strand.
GTCTCTTGTGGAACAGCTGTATGATTCTCTGTACGGACATAGAAAAACAATGCCGAAGTTTTTACCAGCAAATAACCCACGATGTGAGCTTCGCACACAAACATACATTATTTTCAAACACAATCAAACACTCTTTCTTTACAACAGAAAAATATTACTTATGGAATTGAATTAAAATACTTTTTACGACTCAATATGACTGCATCAACAAGTAGTCTTTAAATGAACACAGTGATTTAACAAATAAAACATTTTTAATTAAGGAATATAAAGTAAAAATGCAAAAGCAAATGTAAGATTTCAAGTATCACGCACTAGTATGATTCTGAATGCTGAATTCTGTTACGCGCAATAATAAAATACACTTTCTTTCAATCTAATTTTGAACACAAACAGTCGAAAACAAGAAAAATACAGTAAAAGTACTGGTATATACAGAATTTACCTGTACGTTCATAAAAGATATCAATATGTTGATCTTTGTCGAAAAAAAATCCACATTCAATATATGACTCAAACTCAATTGTTTTCACAGATTAAACGTTTGAAAAACTTCAAATGCGTTTCAAGTCTGAAAAAATTAAAAAGTCACTGGCATTTATCTTTCATGCAATATAGTATATCAGTTTTTGATCAGCAGTTGCAGATTGGTTGAATCAAACATTTGGAATATGTATTTTTTAATACAAAAAGCATATAAATGTGCGTTAAAACCTGAGGAATGTCATGTATTGAAATTTACTGTCTGTCACAAGTTTCAAATTTCCTTTTCGTGATCTAGCAATCTTACCCAATGTTCACTCTGCAGTTTGAAAATGTAAGTGGGTTGTGTTGAGAGAGGACGGTTGTGTCGGGAGGAATTACACTAGTCTCAGCATCAAAAAGGAATGTAACAATGATTTTAACAATACGAGTATTTAATGTATTAGTAGTATTGTATAATTCTCAAATACTATACATGCCAGTAATAAGTAATGTATTTTCGTGTCAATGGCCGCCATCTCGATCAAGTTTTTCGTTTCCACGATCCTTTGAGCAAAGGCTGAGGTGGTTCCTTGTTTTGCTTGTGGACGTAAATATAACTTCAGTATGTGTGTATATTTTATTCAGGTCAGTGTGAATGTAGTTATTCATATAATCTAGGGTCGTCCAACGATCTGCTCCGAGGAGGAGCCGCTGTTTGCTTCCTGCTCTTTCTAGCAGCTCCATCGGCAGAAGGAGCAGATTACGTTATCTTTCATCGATCGGTGGCTTGCGGCACAGTGGGTCGCGTCTTTTTTTTTTTTTTGCTGGTATTTTCTATTGCCCAGTCTAAAAATGTCTCACTGTTCTGGGGAAGGGTATTCCGACAGAAAAACAGTGACATTTTTTTGTAACATTTATGGGAACATTTACTAGTTATACATATATTTTTATGATTTGAAAGTAAAAAAAGCAATTTTCATTGCAGCATGGTAAGAAAAATATATTTTTGCAGATTGCGCCGGATATGCCAAATGTTTAGTTGCAATAGAGTGCTCAAGCACATTAAGAAGTGTATTTGTTGCGACATTACAGTTTATCATTTTGATGATTATGAAAAGGTATTCAAAGGTTACTGAAAAACGATACTAAATAAACCAACATCGGAAATACTGAGTAAATGAGATTAAAATTAAAAAATCAATCTAATTGCGAAATCTATTATTTTCCTTTTGCATTTCACTTTGTGATCTATAATGCTACTTCTCATTCGAGATTTATAAATTTTCAAAGAAAATTTATAAATACCGCTCACAAATACCGCGTTGATCTAGACATACTACGTAACATTCGTGCAGCATTCCGATGCAATTTCGTAAAACGTTGATGATTGACGTTCTCGTAAAATCTAATTAATGTTTATTTTGTTTGAATTTTTTCTCGTAATTCAATATCACACTAGTGTCACACCGCATATCAGTTATTTGTAACTGAAAATCACAAGGGAAAAGGCTATATCAAGGTAAAAAGCTGTAGAAAATATTTTAAATTCTAATTGTAAATCAAACAAATCGTTAAATCGGATTTTAAGTTCCGAACCCAATGTTCTGAATATATCTACACACTCTCCAAAATTCGATGTTTCGTGAATGTTTGACATTGAATATAATTTTGATAAGAACGAGAGATTCTTCTTTCCCAAAGGGACAGTTAAAATAAATAAAGTTAACCTGTTTTACTTTGTGTTATTTTACTGTTAAAACAATATAGGAGCATCAAACTATATCCAAAACCTACTTCTCGAGACGCATTGTTCTCATAGAACTTCAAACTTCCATACGTTCTTCTTGAGAGTACTTGTCATATTCAGCAGGATGATTAAGTTATAATGTTGCAAATTAAGCTTAATGTAATTAATCATGTTATTGCAAACTAAATATCTGGCACAACTGCTGCCATCTGCGAAAAGATACTTTTCTTCCCATACTGCACTGAAAACTGGCGGTGAGAACGCTTTGGTATGCGAAGTGCTCCAGTCGACTTCCATGTTTCCGCGACTGAAGTTATCGGGACATTGTGTCAGAGGTTATCGCAATTCGCGCAACGATCGAGCTCCTGTGTCGCGCTCTCTGTAACCAACACGGCTCCGCGCTCCCGATTATCTCTGCTTGGGCAGCGCTGATATAATCGATCTTCAGGTTCTCGCATATTTTTTTAGAAAAATAACTGTGGGAACTGAATATTAGGAAATAATGAATTAATATTAAATTGTCTCCTCTGCATTGTACAGTACTGGAAACAAAAATTAATCGGGGCCGTCTGCGGCTAAGTTCAGCTTTTCCACGGCTTGACCAGCCCTTGTCATGACGAAATGTCGCAGACAGAGCCTCACAAACCACCGTAACCAATCTCAACGCAGGGGGGAGTGCCCTTACAAAATTACGTCGTAGAAAATGGCGGGCATCGCTAGTTCAGAGAGGAAGTATTTTCAAATAAAAAAAATACCTGGAAGAAACACTTGTATGAACATGAAAGTAAAACCACTGTCAACACAATTCTTTTTGAAGAAATTACATTGATATCACATGAAATAACACTGATGATAGACCAATTAATTTCTTATACACATTTTAATTCCAATATTATTGTCCATACACAATTTATGAACTTTATAAATTTATTTTCGATAAAAAAACAATATAATTGCATTTCAATTGTTCATTGTTTACATTTGCAAAAATGCAAAATACTATTTTTCTCGAATCGTTAGAGGACTTCTAGGGAACCATTTTAATAAAAGACTCCTGCGAGTGTATATTTATCATTAAAGTAACAATTAAACTAGATATTTAGCAATTAATTTGCATCTCATGTCAAAATTCTTATTTTGTAATCATCAAATCAGGGACAATTTGGGGACACTCCCCAGCAAGAATAGCGCACATTTCGAAATTGTTTATAAAATTGTTAATTGTTCCAAAATTGTTAATTCGCAGTTTTCGGTTCCGGGACATCATAGAACCCATCCCACTTTAGAATTGCAAAATTTGGAAATTGTTTATAAATGTTAATATTTTTCAAACAAAATGTATTGCTTTTTTAAAACTGCCTTTAAACGAGGTGCAAAATTCCGCAATCCGATTGGCGCTATCGTCTTCGTTTTCGACATACCTAATTGTTTATAAGAAATTAGCATGTCATGACAACTATTTTTTTGTGTTTTCACGCAAGGCTTTTCTACAAGCCGTTTTGCAATTGCTCACTTAGTTTCTCCGCCAAATACATTTGAAGTTCGTAACGGGGGTGAGGGGACAAGCGGCCACAACGCTTGCATATATTGCCATGAAAATTGTTGCTAGTTAGATATTCCTGGTTTTCAGCTCTCAAATTTTTCATTTTACTCTAAATACTTCCATTTGTTTAACAATTACAACATACATTTTAAAATACCACTCGAGTTGGCTACCGAACAATCTTCAATCTGTGAGCAAGAAAGTCATCAATTGGCTTCCAGAAATATCTCCCGGTGAAAATTGCGTCCTTCCTCCACACGTTTCATGGCGAAATAGGCTGAGCTTGTAAGCATAAATCGTAACACTCGCTTTTCGATGGAGAAAGCCTTTATCCATCTTCTTAGGAAGCCAATTCTTTGTATATAAAATTGTAGGAATTTTCAAATTAAATGTACAAGAAAACAATAATTTTGCATTAATTGTTCTTCACGTATAAATAGAGACATTAAAGCCTCCGGCTTCTCAGTATTCGCACGTTCAAAATACGAAAACAATTATATCATTCACAATTTCATTCTAACCAGTAAGTGTCCTGCCTTTAGAAGCAGATAGCATCAGCATGGAATAAGTAATAATACTGTTTTAATAGAATATTGACATATGTTTATTTATGGACATTTGTAATTGAAGGAATGTGAACTTACGCATGCAGTTAAATAAATTTCAATGAAGTGCAAAGTTTGCAAATAAACGTTTTTAAAATTCAATTATTCCAAGTTTAGAACAATTCCTACAAGCATTCTTTTCCATTCGACACTAACGCGACAATGTTTTTTGACAATTAACAATTTTGCAACAATTAACAATTTTATAAACATTCCCGAAATGTGCACTATTCCCGCCGGTGAGTGTCCCCAAATTGTCCCTGAGTTGAATATCGCAAAAATAACCATTTTGACAAAAGATTTAAATGGATTGCTTAAAATCTAGTTTAATTGTTACTTTTGTGATAAATATACACTTGGTCTTTGAATTTTAATGTCTTTTATTAAAATGGTTCCCTAGAAGTGCTCTATCGATTCGAGAATGACAGTATTTTGCAATCTTTGCAAATTTAACGTGGTAAACTAGACATTTGATAAAGTTCAGAAATTTTGTATGGACAATAATATTGGAATTAACATGTGTATAAGAAATTAATCTAACATCAGTGTTATTTTATGTGATATCAATGTAATTTCTTTAAAAAGAATTGTGTTAACAGTGGTTAAGTAATATGTGTTCATATCTATTTCAGTGAATTTACTTTCATGTTCATACAAGTGTTTCTTCCAGGTATTTTTGTTATTTGAAAATACTTGCACATCTGAACTAGCGGCGCCCGCCATTTTCTACGAAGTAATTTTGTTAGGGCACTCCCCCCTGCGTTGAGATTGGCTACGATGGTTTGTGAGGCTCCTCCTGCAACGTTTCGTCATGACAAGGGCTGGTCAAGCCGTGCAAAAGCTGAACTTAGCCGCAGACGGCCCCGATCAATTTATGTTTCCAATACTGTACTAAGAATCACAAGTTTGACGATATACGTATAACTGCAATATTACAGAGATAATTCCAAAACAAAACCACCAGAAAAATACTTGGAAAGTTAAATTAAAATAATTTATTATATTTATCGTATGGTATGAATTTTTCTGAGGAATACCAGATTGTGCGTAGTTACGAAGCGACAAATCTCAACAAGGCTCTTCATAAAGCACGTTTTGGCTAAAAGGAAATGATGATGATGTTGAAAAGGTGAGTAGCGGTCATGAAGATGGAGAAGATGATGGGATGAAAGGCAAGGAAGGCAGGAGAACCCAATGAAATATGCCACAAATCCAATACCGCCTCATATCATCATCTCAAACGCTTATATCTGGGGCACTATATTTGAATATGGACTACAAATAGATGCACCCAGATCTTTTTCGTTAGTATATATTGGTGAGTTAATTTCGTGTGACTTATTCCTAATGAATGAATGAATGAATGAATGAATGAATGAATGAATGAGAATAGTGCTTTCCCATTTTAAAGAAAACGGGGATGACAATCAAGAACAGAATTTCTTCACTGAAAGAGTTTGTTGGGAGTTATTTAGTCCATTCAGTATTCATTAACAATTGATTTCCATCGTGATCATAATAAGAATAAGATCAATATGCATCTCCGATGTTGTTAAAGGATTTAGATGTATTTTCATATTTAATAGTTTGAGTTTCTTAATTAGATTAGGATACAAAATAGGACAGTTTCTGACCACCAAATCAAGACGCCTCGAATCACAATTCGCTTACCTCAAGCAGTGACCGGAAGGGGTCTAACGTTGACGCTCGTTAAGTAATGCGAGTTGCAGAATAACACTGTCTTATGCGAAAAGAATGAGCGTTTTGGGCGTTCCGCATAAGATGCAGTGTTAATCTACGACGCGCGTTTCTTATCGTGCGTCAACGCAACGTTCGTGTGATACAGGCCTGAGGGAAGGATGGCGGGAGACTGGGCGGGCGCATGCGGCTTTACCGACTACTCTATATATACATTATGCTTCCCCAATTAATTTCACAGACTACAATGCACAATAATTTTGAGAAATGGTGCAACTAATGAAACCAACATCATTATTACTTGCAGATATGATAAGCAGTTACTTGCAGTAAATGATATCTTAATTTAACAGATACAATAAAGGCAAAAATATAATAATTTCTAGCATAGTTCTAATTTTAGTTTCGATTACATAGCAGAAGAAAGAAAAACATCTCTGGCCGGCTATTAGCAAGCCTTATGACGTGACTATATCAACAGTCGCGCGCGCGCGCGCGTGTTGTCAAAGCAACTCTTTAAAAGATCCATATTTACACACCATTAAGCAGGAAATGCCTCATTTCATTTTTAATATATTTTACCACACACCATTATATCAGCACTCTCTCCGCAAAAGTCGTAAACGAAAGGTTGTAAAAATAAGTTGAAGTCTTCTCTGTGAAGACTGCTTTTAGCGCTTCTCGAGCCCTCAGATACTTCATCAAGTTCTGCGGACAGCATAAATCCACACTCTCTTGTGGTCGGTCGTGACAGTAGGTTAAAGGGTCTTGGTCAGTGTTGGCGAATTGAAGGTTCATTAACAATTGATGATTCCAGGCCAAATTTTAAGAAGGATCAAAGTGATAGGAAAAAGCAAGGAATCCTTGATGAGCCATTTATATATCAACGTGTTAATGCTTTCATTAGGGTATTTTAAAACCTCAAGACTCAGATGACACGCGGATTCCGTAGTCCATTAAACATATATGGGTCAGAAATACGTGCAATTTAACGCATTTGAAAATAGTGCTTTTTGAACACTATGCACACTTGCGAACCTTTTAATAGTACTGAACAAAAATACAATTCAAAGAACACGAGAAATTCAATATTGATACAGTTCTGTGGAAATCAAAGATTTCACTTCAATCAATTATACACAATACTGAAGTGCTGATTTCAAATGATTCACCACAATTAAAAACATTGATAACCTACTTAAATTTACGGTTGTATAAATATCTAGTTGGTCTAAGCAAACCGGTAGTTTAGAAAACATGATTTTCCGACTTGCAGGTCTAAAATAAAAAAAACTGTATTCTGTAATCTCCTCGGTCTGAAATTATTATTAGGTTGATTGTTTGTTTGATGTTTTCGGGCACGTTAACTATAGTCGTTAGTCCAGTTAGTGTAGTGAAAGTATTATCCCGAGAGATGGTATTCTTCCTCCACTTGATTGTGAGATACAGTGCAGACCTCTAAACGGGGGCTTGCAGGAAATTTCATTTTCGGCTGTCTTCCACTAACGGGGCACCGCCCCAATCGGGAAAATTCTAAGCTTCCGACTCGTTTCCCGACATATGTAGTAGCGTAGTTTAAGTAAGTGTGTGTCTGTGTGTCAGAGAGGAAAGAACAAGTAAGAGGAAGGAAAGATCGGTCCGGGGCCCACAAGAATACTACTCGTGCATTCGCCTCGTATTGATCGGACAATCAATGAACAACAAACAATCAAGAGTTGCCGGCAGCTAGAATTCTCCTCCGGGCTGCGGCTGAATTCCACTTACCTATGCAACTAGCACACAAAATCCGCCACTCAAACTCTAGAACCTCCTGGCCAGAGCTGCTGCAGTCAGCCGCAATACTGATTCAGAGTTAAACTCTGCCGATATCTTTCGAAGAGTTAAATGCGAATACTATATTTGTGAAAGTTCTCATTACACTTTCAATTGAACAACGCGAATATTGAAATGTGTGGTGAATTATATAATTTTATCTATAGTAATTTCAAAGTAAGAATCAATTATAATTCCATACAACCTACACTTAGACTGGATGAGTCATTTCAGGTAGTAAAAACACACCCACTAACTTCTCATTTAGATGAATAAATGTTTATATCGTTTTAACGAGAAACGTTTCGTTTTTGACTCGAAGTTCTTTAACTTTAAGTCGGGCGCGATTTGTTGTCAAGCTACACCCGGCAGGAAACAGAACTTTCCAAACTGTCGAATTAAACCCGGGGTCAGCAAATCTCGTCAATCGGATAGGAGTGTGTTAGTGAGCGAGAGCCAATGTCAGTTATACAATGATGTGTCATTCTAAGAAACAGTTACCGGAATTCCTCCGTAGTTTATGGAATATGAACCTCCTTGTCATTGCATTCTATTACATTTCTGAGTTTCTGGCTTCGACCTTGCGCGACGGTTTCTTCGGGGACGCGACTACCGCGTTTCCCCACCGTGCCATGGTTTCCGTACTCGCATCCTTGAACTACGATTGATTGATTGATTGTTTTTTTCGTGTTTTCGGGCGCGTCAACTGCTTTGATCATTAGTCCCGTTAGTGTAGTGCATGTTTTTCTCGGGAGATGGCGGTGATCTTCCTCCGCTGCATGGCGAGATCTGGCGCCGACCTACCGTCGGCTAGTGGGGTTTCCCCTAACCAGGACTCTCCCACCAGCGGGGCACTGCCTCAGCCGGGACAAGCTCAAAGCTCCCGACTGGTCTCCCGGAATATGTGGTAGTGTAGTGCATGTTAGTGTAAGTGTGTGTGTAAGGGGAGAGGATAGGACAAGGAGGAGGAAGGACAGATCGCGCGCGGTCCGTGACCCAATAGGTAGGGTATTGCTCCGGCATTCCTCTGGTGTTGATCGGAGAAACCACGGAAAACTACCGATCAGAGCAGCCGGCCACTAGAATTCTCCTCCAGACAACGACTGAATTCGACCCAGCTGAAAAGCTAGTGTCGAAAACCCTGCCGCGGTCAGGACTCGAACCTAGGACCTCCCGGTCAGAAGCGCTGCAGTGGCATCAGTTGATGCACTGAGGTACCGCTCCCGGTTTGAACTACGACCTACCTCTCGTTTCCCTACTCAACTACGGCACCTTCACCGGCCAGCCACAACCTATTAATAAATATGTTTCTTTTTACGCGCCTACGGAGTATTTATTCAGTTATAACAGTGCATGAGCCCTCACTGCTCGTTTAATACGTTTTGAATTGATTCATGGGATGTGCGGTAATTCGCCAAGTAATTGCTAAGCGGGTAATTAGTGATGGTAATTACAAGCTGAATGAAAGTAATCACTTTTAATTACAGGTTCTTTGGAAGTCTGTGTGTGTACAAAATATACAAACTACTCCTTGTCACTAAAATAGACTCATCTTCAAAAAATAATTCACCTTGTAATCTAATCCTACTTATCCACATTTTTCTTCTAACTTCAACCACGATTCTTTAGTACATTTACAAAATCGTACGACTGGAGATGGGGTAGACAAATGACTATTTTTGTGTACGCTCGCGTTGAATGACCCTAGTGCCATCGATATTTGTCCTGAGATTTTGAATAAATTAGAAGCTAGTTTACTCTCACGGCAAAGCGATACATGAACCGCACAAACAGAGCGCTGTGCATCCTCCCACCTAAAGCCAACACGTGTAAGAACCGTACAACTGCTCGACAGAGGAAGCGGTGTACGTCGCGCTCCATCGTGCCGGCGGCGGCAGCGTGGCACGAGAGCAAGTGGAGTGGGAGCGCCGTTAGCCAAGCGGGTGAGCGGGTCGGGACGAGGTGTGGAGGAGGTTGTGGATGAGACGGGGGTGAGGGAGGACGGGGAGGGTCGTGACGTGGTGCGCGCCTCGCGTTCCATGCAGTCTCCCCCCACCTCGGGCCTCCTCGGGTGCGCTATTTCGCTTGCAAATTGGCGGCTTCTAATTTACGCCGACGGCACATTATCCACTTCCGCGGAAAGAGCCGGACGTGGGAAGAATCTTCCCGCCGCTGCCCTCCCCGCGCAAGGCGGCCCCGGAGTCGCTTCCTGTCCCGGACGCCGTTTCCCTGCTCCCTGCGGCTGGCGGGGGTGGGTGGGGGTGGAGACCCTCCCGTGGGCGGGGCGCGCCCGACAACGGGAAACGCTCCTGCCGGAAAATGATCTCCCCCTCACGCGCCGCCCTTCAATCTCTGTCTCCGGCCGCTCGGCGCAGGCCGAGCTCATCCTCCGGAGACGCCCGGGAGGTTGCCACCTGCGGGAATCTCATACACCGGAGAAGAGAATCCGAACCGGCGGAGAAGAGAACGGATCGACGCGTGGTGTAGTCACGACGAAAAGAGGGCTTTGCCACGATAGATCTCCGCGTTCCTGTCCCGACAACTTATACCTCCGCGTTCCTGTCTAGCTTTTGTACGCTTCTTCCACGTGCTGTAAAAACCAAATGTGCAAAAATGTGTCACAGCTATTCCTACTTATCCACAGATCTGTTCACATTTCAACCGCGCTTCATTCGTACTTTCACGAAATTGTACAAAGGGGGATGGGGTTGACACATGACGATTTGCAGTAAGACGCATTGTCCATTGCATCATCGCCTTAAGACGGTATTGAAAACAGGCTGTCTTCATGTGATTATGTAATGGAGAGACAAAAGCGTCATTTTTGATGTGATGTACCATTGGCAGAAGACCACGATTCGAGATGTTAAGACTATTGTAGAGAGTAGGTTCTGTAATGACTTAAAGGTTTTCGGACTAACCACGAGAATAAAAATTAATGCATTTTATTATTGTAATAAATAGCATACTAAACAAAAAATTAAAACGAGAGAAGCGACAACAGCATTTATGTTCTCGCATTATTTTTAACTTTTGAAATTTTCGAAAATTAAAATTCAACGATAATCGTCCCTACGCTATATTTAACAGCATAATTTGCTCTATACGAAAGAAAGATTAAGGTAGTATGTTCGTTCGATTACTCACGGTGAAGAACTCCCGGATTACTTTAAATAAATGTAAATCCCTTTGCTTGAACACAGTAATAAAATATTCGGTTCTTACCAGCTTAATTTTTAATAAAATAAGTTTGAATTAATAGAGGCTTTTATGGAAAAACTTTTGCGGGCATATTTTGATTTGTGACTGAAGTAATAGGGTCAAAGTACATTTATCTTTTATTCATTTCATAGTCATTTTTTAGTAATGAGATGATATTAAAGGAAACATAACTTACATCACCACAAACATACATTACAAAACAACTACTGTTAAAATCGTCGCAACAGGATATACTACAATATCCCAACCTAGAAGTTATGCTTCATAAATCATGCTAATGTAAGCACTTGTTTCAGTTCAGTTTCGATTTCTCGTTCTATTCGATAAAAGAACAAATAAAAATATCGCAGATGTTTTTGAGAAAATGTTGCTAGAAAATTCCCTACCGTTCACGGAAAATTATGTAAAAGCTATTCATATTTTCATATCTTTATTTAAGATATTTTTGAAGAACTATTTGCAAAAACGTCTGTATTTTATGAAGGCAGTACATATTAATTTAATGCTAGTGTGAAATAATTATCCTACTCTCGAACTTCAATTTTCAGCAAATGTACGGAGTTTTCTCTGAATAATTCTAGAATTCTGGATGTTCCATACAGAGATATAAGCCTCCTTCCGCTTTTTGTTCTCTTACGTAAAAACATGTTTTCTGCCATCTGGCATTTAAGCCAAAGAATATGAACACACGCAAAAGCAGTATAAATGCATAAAAAATAATGTCTTCTAGTACATTTTCGCCTGAAAGTGATGGATTATAGTTTCAGAGAACAAAATTATGATCTACATAAAGGTAAAATATGTACTGAAGTTCATACACATTTGAACGAAATAACTTCAAAAAGTTATTGAAAAAGAAAAATCACAACGTAAAAATAACTTTTTCAAGGATTGCAATTTCCCCAACTTAAGTCCTTCTTTTGTAAGCTGTTGCATTAGCATTCGCGCACGTTCAAGAATCCAACATTTTGTATGAAAAAGAAGTGAAACTCGTGGAAGTAGCAGTCAGGTCGCTTTCTTGTTATCGGGGACGTTTTCCGGAAAGTAAGGATGTAAATTCACTACGGAAGCACGAAAACACGGGGCAAGGTGACCCCGAGAGAGATTGGCATCGTCAAAGAAGACGAGAGATATAAAGATGTCACCCACCGGACGTAGGTGTGTGGCAGCCACGGTTCCGAAATTCTCGTAGAGAAAAATCTCTGAGCGAAAACCTACGTTGTTACAGTCTAGCAAACTCTACAGCGCATCGTTTTTGGCCATTTGAAAACGGCGTTGTTTATTTTTTCTTTCATGATTTATTGTGGGAATTCTGATTTGGTGTTATTGACGTTCTTATAAGAAGAAATAAAAGATGTCATCTTCGTCTACATATTAGTTTCATTAAGATAGTCGTCTTTCGACGGCTTTGCCGTCATCGTTTATTTTTCATATCGTCATATTTATGAGTCGTGTTTCATGTTCAAAATCCTAACTTTTGGTTTATTTGCATCAAATTCAATATCACTCACTTCATCTTCAGACTAGCCAACAATAATCATTTCGAAGCCAGGATCAATTGCATTCAGTACTCAACATGAAAGTCTTAACAGAGCAGATTATGGTAGACAAGTATAGTGTGCCACGTAGAAAACGAAATTTCGTCTCACCAGCTGTAGGGGAAACCTTCAAGCTTTGAGTGGATGCAAATCTCTCCAGGCTGAACGTCATGGGGCTATGAACAGTAAATTGAAGCCTCGCTATCGGCACTTTTGCGAGGGACGAAATCCTAATGGAATAGCATAGTCACCATTCTTTTGAGCCACAAAGAGGAAGTCGTCGGGAGGAAGTCGACCTGTGCGGAGGGATTACAGCCCCTAATCAAAAGTATGACCAGTTGTGATCCATGGCGACACAGTTGCCTGCAGCGTCGTTGTCGGAGAGGTCCTAAGATTAAAGTCCCGACGGCGGTGGAGGCGGCGGCACTACCTGCTTAGCTGAGTCGAATCCAACCACTTTCTGCAGGAGCATTGTAGAGCTCGGCTGCTTTTATCGGTTGTTTATCGTGGTTTCTCCGATCAATACTAGAACAATTTAGTAGCAGTTCCCAACAGCCGAGCCGTAGACCGCGCACGGTCATCCCTTTCCCATCCTTGTTTCCTCCTCTCCCCTCCCCTCACACATACACACACACTCACACATTTATACGCAGTAAATTACCACACATGCCAGGCGATCAGAAAGGCGCTTACGACTTGCCCCGTCTCGGACGGTGTTCCGCTGGGATAGATATATACCTGAACGGTGAAAAGTCCCGCAAGACGAGTCGGCGCCGGATCAAATGTTCTAACGGAGGAGGAACATCGCCAATGTGCACAATATAAAACCCACTTCACTTGCGGGATAGGAACATCAGTAGTTGACTCGTCCCAAAGGAATGCTCACTCAACATTTTATCGCATGGTTTTTTCTTCGGGGTTCAGCCAAATCAATTTTGGCATCTTTACCGGGCACAAAGTCCAAATGGCTACATAATACTGACTGACAAAGTACGACCTCTTACTTTCAACTAAAGACATTAATTTTTTAGAGAGACAATAAGAGAATTGTGAAGTTCAGCGAACTGGTTTTCGTTTAACGCTACTTTATAAACTTATTTCAATATGAGTACGGTCTCAAGACACTCAGAGTTCATGAGAAGGAACGTTTGAGTTTTGCAATTGCCAAGTGCATTTTGCATTAATGCCAGGTGTTGAAAAGCAATTCGCCTCAGCACTTTCATTAGCGAAAATGAAAATGTTACTTTTTTAGAAATATCTTCGACTCTGACCGAGGAGAAAGCCATTTTTGAGAAATTTTGAAAACGTTCAGGCTTAATGAAAAGTGATCCGTAAAATTGATATATCCCATTTAATCTTGCAGGGTAATGAGTTCTGTTATAACGATCGGGATTATCAATTTTCAAGAAAATTGTCTAAACGGTTTAGGTACTATCGCTGACTAAAGACGGACAGACGTTTTGTCTCCAACGAATTTGTCGATACGAACAACCTACAAGTACTATATTTGGACAACACAACTGTTTCCACTGAATTCAAATATTTTTAATGGGGTAGAATGGCCATTGGTCCGTTGGAATAGTTACTGATAATTTCGCTCGTTAATATTCAAGTATTTTACGATGCAGAATCATTTGAAGCTGCTGAGCCCATTTAGTTCGTGCAAACTGGTCTAAAGTTTACATGTATATGTACATGTACTTTCGCACGTTCTACATCAAGCAATATGAACACATTTCAAGATGATGTTCTAGAGATAACATCAAGTTTTGAAGAGGATTTGAAAAATGTGAATCGAAACGTCAAAAAGTAAATGTAACTCAATATCTGTTATTTGAATTTTGTAGAAATTGACCGAATTTGGTCGTGGCATTGTCAAATACTAAACTGATTTTCCTGGTAACTTTTGAGCCGATTCACTTTAGAACAGAAACAACCGCTACCTGCCACGCGCAAATCCATAGGCGAAGAACTTCCAGAACGTAAGCCTTACACGCGGGAAGGCAAAAACAAGCAAAAGTGGCTCGGAGAGATTTTCGGCCTTCTAACCGCGGCCGGCGTCGAAGCTCATGAATGCTACATTCCTAGCGGCGAAGTTGGGCGGGCGAGGGCGTCGGCGGAAAGAAGGCTCCGCTTGGGGCGACGGCGACGGCAGCCCCTCTTTTCCCCTTCCCCCTCCGCCCCCAACCTCCTCCCGCCACCGCGCCCCAACGCTCCCGCTGCCACGCTCACGCTCCCAACCTTCCGCCCTCCGCCGCCCCTCCGGCCACGCCGCCCCGCCCCTTCCCGCCCCCCGGACGCTCCGCGCCAGCAGGTGTTCAGGGTATTTGAGGAATCCGCGGAATCCTGGGAAGTCTGGTACCGCAAAGACGCCGCCAGCTCTAACCCCCGCCCCCGCCGTCCCCCGCTGCTCCTCTCGCCCTGAAGCCGCCCCCCCGGCCGCCCCTTCCGCCGCGCCCACTCACGCGGCCGCCGCCAAGCATTTCAGATGGCCGTGCCATCGGAAATCTGGTGCCCCGTGGGCTTTCCAAGGAGAAGTGACTTTTACTCATCACGTGACGGAGTTTCTAGAATGTTATACAGTAAACCCTCGTTTTGCATGAGCTCGCGTAACACAAATTTCGCCGTAACACGAACAAAACTTCGGTCCCAGCAAGGGATTACTGTAATACGTACATTTATAATACTATGAATTCACGCATTTTATAACACGAACTTCGATTATTTCGGTCCCTTGAAATTCGTGTTAATGACGAGTTACGGTAATATGATCTTCTACTGCTTCGTTAAGGTACTATTAGTGAGATTGTTCGACAAATTGCCAACCAATAACACAAATGTCACTGGGACAATCGAATGAGAAGAAAGCCGACTCAAATCCTATTCCAAAACTAGTATCTGCAACAATTTCTGCCAGACCCAAGCAAAAGAAGATAACGGAATTCACTACTGGAGAAGGTAAAAGTATTTCGAGAATACCAAACTGATTACTTTGAAACTCATTAAGCTACATTTTTTCGCAAACACTCTACTAACACCTTTCAGATTGAATTGATTAATTGATTTAGGTTTCCGGGCGCATCAACTTCTATGGTAATTAGTCACGTAAGTGTAGTGCATGTCATATCGAGGGAAGTGACGTTAAGACATTTCTATAAGAGACACGTATCAATGCGAGAAACAGCTAATCACCACGATATGGTACAAGACCTCTGGTATCGTGAAGAATTCTTATCAAAAAATCTCACACTAAATTGCCAAAACGTCACCATAATAATTAATATTGTATGCGGAGGTAAAACCCTTTCATGGTCATTTAAAAATGGAATGCAATCACAACGCCCTTCGGAGGAAACTGGCAATTTTTACTGTTCATTTACAAATATCTGAAATTGCAATTCCATAGTCATTGTAGATCAGTTTTATAATATATTGGAATCCGTTGATTATTGAGTGGTTATCGGTTTATTGGATAATTCGAAAAATGTTTGATCCAGATTTTATATTTAACATGTTTTTGCCTTTTATATGGCATTTACTTAACATGTTCGTTACTTTAAAATAACTTGAAATCCATTGGGAAATCATTGGGGTACAAGGTAATTTTTAGAAATAAAATATTCTAAATCAAAAAAATTGATTCCTTGTTGCATAAACTATAGAACCAAAAAACAACTGGCATACGTGCAGTGACGAAACGTTATATTATTGGACACAATGAGCTTTATTTCTTAATTAACGCGTCACTCCAGTTTGTAAATGGATTATTTTTATCGTGGACAACACTAAAATAATAATATGGATGCGTTTTTAAATAAAAAAACAATAAATGAGGGAAGAGACCTGTCATTAGTAGTACAGATTGCACATCTCCCCCATACTACGCCAGACAGCTTTTACCTGGCTTGGGCGTTAAATAATAAGAAAAGTAATAAAAAGTTACAAACATTACTCAGTAATTAACAAATAAAAAATTATTAAAAAAATATGTTGAGAAAAAACGAGAAAACGAGAATTAGCCTTTCACAACCTGCACACCCACTTGCAAAATAATTCTTAATAATGTAACCTACCGGGTGTCTTGGCTGCCGGATTGCATGTTCAATAAAACACATAAATAAATTTCACAATCTGAATCAAACAAAAGAAGTAATCTTCGACAACATAGTATTTTTATTGAGATAGCCCGCTTTAGACGGCTTGGCCGCCATCAGTCTCGCTGCTTTCGGCAAAATTCGGTTGACTGCAGTCGGTAGACGACTTTTGCCGAAAGCAGCGAGACTGATGATGGCGAAGCCGTCTAAAGCCGGGTATCTGAATAAAAATACTATGTTGACGAAGATGTCCTCTTTCATTTATTCACATAATAACGTGAATTACACTAAATTTCACATTTTTAATTTAAAAAAGATGATCATGATAATGTGAATGAACGATTTTACAAGAATTATTACAAATTTTTTACAGAGTTATTGCGGCTTACTATCCTAGTTGAAATTATCACAAGCAAAAATAAAAAATAAAACAATTAATTTGCCGCTGAAATGGCATGCTGTATTGGTGGCATCTATGCTCTCAGGTTCCTTTGTTATAGCTTTTCCGCAACTCGGCTGGGAAAACGAGCTGATGGGAGCCATTACGGGTCATTAACAAAAGACTTACTGTTGTTGACGTGATGACTTCGTTCCTGGGCGGCTGTGAATGCGAAATTTGAAGCTCTTTTTCACATGAATCTATTGAGTTTTCGAAAAACTTCATTTGAACGCATTTGAAGCATATTAATTCACAATGGCAATCATATACTACACAAATCGCTGGAAATGTGCACATTATTGGCGTGAGAGATATTTCAAACAAATACATTTGTGTAATTTTGAAAAAGCGAAAGAATACATAAAAATATGCTTATGTCATATCAAATAGTGCTTCTGAAACCATTTTCTGAAACACGGCTCTAAATTGTTTAATGAAAATTTCTATTATGACGATTCTTTAATATTTTGATAGTAATATTGCGCTTTTAATATTAGGAAACCGAAAACTTGAGAATTAAAAATAAAAGTCACCGTAATGCCAGCACACACAAGGAAAAAAGTAAATTTTACTACGAGAAAGTCTGTGTCATTCTGTACGACCACTAGTTAACCATCTCTTCCGTAAATGATGAATATTCAGGAAATGATTATAAAACTTATTTTCAACAACACAAATAGTTAATGTATTGTACTATTACGATTTGGCTGAAATGATTAGGCCTAAATTTTCTTCTACAGCAAACACTGAAAGCAAATTATTCTATCTTCCAATTTATATAGCTTGGACGTTTAATAAAAAATCCTTTTTACTATTATAATCTCTTTATCGAAATTGTAGTCGACAGCGACGGCGACTCAACCTAATTCTTCGGCGATAGTCACTGGTTAGAGCAGGAGTATATTTTAATTTGCTTAGTTAAAACTGTTTTGAAAAACGCGTTAATAAGTGTGATATAATTCAGAAGTGAAGTGCATGTACAATGTTAGCACTAACATTACGCGAGAAAGCAAGCGATGTGATTGCTTGAATCTGAAATAGTTTCATACTTGAAATAAATAAATTCGCGCAGAAGGACTCTAAACGAAATCCATCACTTACCTTGGTACGCCCCGACCACGCACGCTCAAAGTGTGGTATGTCGGCCGAGTGCTAGAAGTATCCAATTCAATAACGTTAGTTATTCAAAGCTGGAAGCGCGAACAACGGGTACGCGGCACGCAGAAGAAGAAGGACGACTCCAGTGAAGACCCAAGCGTAGGCGATAGGACTTGGACCAAATACGTGGATGATACGAGCCCGAGATCGAGAGAAGGGTCTGGAATTTGGACGAGTGGCGGAATCTTGAGATCGGGAGAAGGAAGTGGTATAACCGTGGACCATCGAACCAGTCAAGTGGCGCGGCGAGGATGGCGAGCGACCGAAAACCCCAAGGTTAACTGATGGCGAGCGGGAAGGAGATGTCGAGGTTAAGAACTGGCAACTTCTATGCGGCAATCTGTTGGGAAATCCTGTAGCTTCAAAATACCAGGCGAAGCGTCCTAAAATAGGTGAAAGTTCCAAATAAGAAACTGGGAGAAATATTCCCAACGTATGAGCGGCAGTTTAGATTTCATTCGCTGTACGCACTAGTAAATTCGTTCGAATGCCATACCTTGTACAAATTTCCTAGAGTGAATTATGATTTTTCATGTAGTGTAAAAGTGATCTTATTTGAAAGTCATGCTTCCATTGTATTATGTCAGGGGATAATTAGTTGTTATAATTTGTAAAGGGTCCAATTTAAGTAACGTGTGTGTCACGTTTGTTCTTTTGTTTGAGTTCACAACATTGTAGTAAATGTGCAGCTTAAGGCTGACACCTGTGAACAGTCTATGGTAGAAAAATTGTAGAGAATCATTTAAAGGGCCGTGCACGGAGAACCCTTAAGAATAGGAAGAGTTGAATGAGGTACACGAAAATAATTCAGAAAGAGGTAGAAGCAAAAAATTGTGAATAGTAACTATTGAAGTATTCAGGCAGTCGAGGTGACGCCTATACATTTTATGGTTGTGTTCCTTTTTTCTGTTTTCTGTTTTCATTGCAGTGACCATGTACGCAAAGTGCATACTTTATTGTATATTTGTACCACTGTGTAACTTTGTTTTCACTGAATATATGCTCATTTTACCCGAATTTTACCTAATTTATTGTGTCAAAGGGTTCAGACCTTTCTCATACCCGAATAATCCTGCTCCTGAGAATTCAAAGCTCGCTCCACGAGCATTCATTCCTTCACGCTCTATCGCCACCGGCTGGAAGTTAGTAGGAGGGCGTGTTAGAATATATATATGTGTGTGTGTGTGTGTGTGTATGTGTGTGTATGTGTGTGTGTGTGTGTGAAGTGAATAAGTGGTTAAGTTAAATTTTCTTTCTTTTCTGGTAACGTCTTTTAACTCATTTCTTTACTGATGACTGTAAATTACATCAGCTAAATGATAGTTGAGACTTCCCGAGATAAGTCCAGAAGAACGCTGTTACCTCAGATGCTGAGTGCGCATTCGAGTGTGGGCGTTGAATAGTTATCATGCTACATGATAACAACACCGGTAGTGTTGAGCATAAAGCCAAAGCCTTACGGCTGGAGCGTACCAGTATCCGGGTTTTATTTTGGCACGGTGCCAGAAATGTACTCGATGAGTCATCCGCGAGTTTGTGGCATCTCGTGGAATCGAATTTGTGGACCGACTGCTCTGATTGGTGGTTTCCGACGTGCCTCAGTTAATTTTCAGACGAATTCTACAGAATCACTCAATACAAGGGATATTTCCTTTCCGTTGTCTCTCTATTTCATTGTGATCATATTATCTCCCCCTTCCGGCACTGGGCGCCATAGGGCAGTACAATCCGTTCTAATCCGACCCATTGTAACCATTATACGCCGGCAAGAAGACCTGGTGATCCATGCAATTGGTCGGGACTAATGGTAGAGAGGAAAGATCGTGTCTGATGTGGAACGTTCGGTCAAGTGTGAATCATGTTGTTTAGTTTCTTCTGGGTTTGTCGATTTCTAAGACACACTCGTATATTCATTGCAAATTTACTTAATTTTAGGCTTACAAATGAATATTTCTGAGAAATTAGGAACAAAACAAGAGAAATAATTGTAAAGAACTGCTAATTATTCAATTTTTGTCGTTCAAATACAAATACCATAAAGAATGATTTACATTTCCCGCGTTAAAATTGTATTGTTCGCATTTGGTCCAAAAGTCTAATTGAAGATACACGATTTAAAAATTGCGAACTTGTTTGCAGTAATTAGAGATATTAATTAAAATGATTTTTTTATACTATCACTTTGTTTGGCACCTGTTGGCGAATATTCTATCCAAGCTTGCCGTCCATGAATTATCTGCAGGGTACAATAACAATTATTTAATTTTATTTCACATGATGCAATGCCAAATTGCAACCTAATAAATTAAAACCTCCACAGTATTTTTGGGCTTTAAAAGTTTAATTTTTTTCTCTTTATGCCCGCCAAAGATTCACAGTTTTAATTCAAGCATATAACTTCAAATTTTCAGAAAAAAATGAGCGTCGTTGTTGCCGTCATACCGCGCACGGACCTAGAAAATGAGAGATTGCACAGGCTGCGGCATGGTAATTAAGTTGACTCAATGGCTGCCAGCGAGTATTGCGTATTCCGCTCGTCAACCCCCAGTTTCAGAAGCTCTATCATACACTTGTCAACAAACCAGTCAGTGCGAATTGAAGCGTCTTTTTTTTTAATTTGTTGCGTCTACTTCGACGCAACGCGTCTCCAAGCCCCTTGAGGGGCGTTGAGCGCTTTGCGCTTCTCGAAGTAATCCTCCCATTACTGCGCTTGTTTTATGGAGTAATCCTCCGTTAACATTATCTGTCGCGTCTTGTCGTAGTCGGTTTTCAAGAGGACCGCCAGGTAGCATCTCCGCGTACGCGCCTCCTACCGCGCGCTCCTGCGTCACTACCCAGCGGCCAGAATTAGGAAGGAATAAGGATAGGGGTAGGGTTTAGGACACTTCACAGGGGTTGGACTAGCCCTTGTGAAACAGCCGAACTCGTTTTGTTGGAACAAATTTTTACATGAGATTCGACGGGAATCGAACCCGGATCTCAGTGGTGAAAGGCTTGCGACTTTGCAATGAGCCACGAGTTCAGCTTCTCTAAATGATGTGACCCGTTGAGTATTTTAAATCGCCAATTTCGTCTGTGACTTTGGTCCACATGACCCGCGCAACATATTAAAAATGCTGTTATTCATTGAAGAAGAAAATTAATACAAACAATTCTGCAGTAGATATTTATTAGCAGTCGATGCAGGTTTTTGAAAATAATTTATCTATTTAGGTTTGTAATAATTTTAATTATAATGTCATCATTCACTTTCTTCTCTCTTCATCCATCTTGTGGTTTTGTCGTCAACTCATGTATTCAAATCTGCATTCATTTGTTCGTAATATTATTTTTTCAGTGACATTCAAACTTCATCTCTTCAATTCCAGTTCTTTAAGGCAAAAAAAGGAAAAAATTTTTCATCTGCGTAGATCCAAACGCTTCCCTTAAGTCCAAACGTTTACCTTGATTGATAGATGGGGCGAGAAGCATGAAATTCATACAGGACGAGTGATCTGGGAGCATTCAGGCACCTGTTTATGCTGTTATTATTTTGCAAAATTAATGTGTTTATATACGCATACACGAAACATTGTGTTTATTTCGTGTAGTCCAATTGTAATACGCAGATATCTCACTCATTGTTGAGAGTACCTCCTCCGATTACTTGAAGTGGAAAAGAAACAAATTATTTAAAGGCATTATTGATCACACGGACCCATCCTAATAATTTTGACTCATTTATCTGCCAGTTCTATAACATATTGTGTTCCAGTTGGGTAAGTAGTTTCCATTTCCTAAGGAACGTACAATAAACATCGATTAGAGTATTTATTAATTGAGTTGATACCTTCCTTCATGCATTATCACGGATAACCCCTTTCATTACAAATTGTTATTCCTCAATTGCCATATACAAAACCATTCTAAGATTGTTACTGTTGTGTGCTTGTCCCATCTGGATAAATTCCGCAAAAACCAATCTAAAAAAAATTACAAATCATTCAGAACCAATTTCTCATAACCATAACCAATGCACCTTCGTTTGTCCCCAATCATCAGCTTCATAAAGAACTCAACATAGAACTCTTTGAACATGACATAACTTAGCCCTCATCTTTTATTATTATTTACCTCAAATCCCTTCCCTTGCAACCTATAGACTCGCAAAAAATCCGAATCATACCAGAATAAAAAACAGATATCCCTACACTATATTCCTCAAAACCTTCTCCGAATTTGAACCAGAATAGAGGACCCAACCTCAACCATCAACTATCCTTAACCTTATGTTAGATTTAAGTCTTAGATATTAGTTTTAAATATAAGTTAGCATGTAAGCCTATCAAACATATGTAAAGTTGAGACTAAAACTGACCTATGTTCAACCAACAATATCAATAAAATATTTTTTTAAATTGCGAATTGTTACGAACATGATCTTCTGTTTCTTTTCTATGCCAAACTGAGTATCGACATGCATTCTTCTAGTCTGTTTATGATCCATGCCTTAGAAGCACAGAGCATACATCTAACTACACCTGAAATTACATTACTCCATAGACGTCGGCCTCCGCCCACACACACTACCTAAATACCTAACTCACTTGTGGGGCTTCCATCAGTTACTGCTCAAACCTTCCGGCCCGCGCTGATTGATTCGACGCTCGGCATCCGGTGATTAATGTTGATAGGCGGCGTCCCTGTCGCCGGGGCAGTTGTTTGCGCGACAACATTCTTGCAAATGTGGAACTAATCCCCTGCTCAGATTCGCGCCCCAACCCGGCAGCCGATCCACCGCACAAAGCGCACTCGAGTGGCCCCTGTTGCGCGCCCCCGCGCCGAGGGTCACGAGGGCTCGTGGGGGGCGGGCGAGGAGAGGAGGGCGTCTGGCAGGGCAGAGCGATGAGGGAGCTCCGGTAGTGGGGAAGGAGATACCAGTAAGGTGACTCTGGAGGTGTTGTCAGGGTAGACGGGGTCAGCACGGAGTAGTCGGTGCGTCTGATAGACATGGCTAGCGGTAGGCATTGCGCGTGAGTAGCGTGTTTGCGGGAGAACGCGGTGCGTGCGGCAGATGGCGCGAGGAGGTAGACAGTGCATGGGAGTAGGCGGTGCGCGGAATAGGCGGTTTGCTGAGTAAGCGATGGGGTAGGGTGTGCGCGTGAGTAGGGGTGCGCGTGAGTAGGGGGTGCGCGTGAGTAGGGGTGCGCGTAAGTAGGTGGTGCGCGTAAGTAGGGGTGCGCGTAAGTAGGCGGTGCGCGTAAGTAGGGGGCGCGTAGTAGGGGTGCGCGTAAGTGTGGTGGCGTAGTAGGCGGTGCGCGTAAGTAGGCGGTGCGCGTAAGGAGGCGGTGCGCGTGAGTAGGCGGTGCGCGTAAGTAGGTGATGCGCGTAAGTATGGGATGCGCGGGAGTAGGCGGTGGGGGTGAGGCAATACGGAGTAGTCGGGACGAATAGGGTAGGGTATTCAATGGCGGGGGGACAGGTTCGTGGAGGGCGGAGTGAGAGACCGAAGCGGGGGCGGGACGAGGGGCGAGCAGATTGTTGCGCTTCCCTGATTGAAACGCAACACTGCTTCCCGGCTACTGTTACTAACCCGCCGCCGCGGCGCGCCGTTCAGCGAGTTTGCGTCCCGCTCACGTTAATCGCTAGTGTTAGCGCCACCTTAATGGGCCGCGCTCGCTAGCCCATTTCGAACTTCATTTCGTTTGGCGCGTCGCGGTCGAACGATCCAGAAAAGGATTCATATCAGGGGTCGATGCGATTAAAAGCAGCGTTATTCACCGCATTCTTTGAAGCGTCGAGTCTGCATCCTGCGCGCCACTAAGCTTATTTATTGCCACGGGCTCGAAATAAAATGCGCAGTGCATGAAATCCTGAAATATTTCAAGTATCCTTGATTGTGATAGAAGTTTGCAACCTTTAGTGAAGAAATGTCTATTTAAAGTTTCAGAAAACTGCTAATATACAGAAATCACATGCAGAAAATTGTCTGTCGTTCACTTCAATTCAGTTTCTATGTATTTGGCCACAAGATTCTGACAGCTTATATACAAAAATTCTATTATTAATTTATTTGCATATTTACAGAGTTCGCTTTGAAATTTCGGAGCGACGTTTCGGGGAACGCATTTTCCTCATCCTCAGGCTAGACTGTGTAACGGAGAAAAAAATTATGACATATTACTGAACAATATTACAAATGTACAATTTACAACATGTTGTAACTGCAATGCCAGACGGGCGTTTGCACGTTCTATTGCAAAAATTTATATTATTTTGGTTTCACTTGACTGAGAATTGATTCCTGGCGCGTCATCAACCGAAGTCATTAGTTCTCGGAACAAGCTCTGGGCTCCCTTCATGTGTGGTAGTGCAGTTGATGTGTGAGTGTGGGTACCTTTGTAAGCGGAGAGGATTCTTGTGTTTGGGTATCGCTTCGACATTCAAATGATTTTAACCGGTGAATCCATGAAAAACGGATCAGAGCAGCGGGCTTTAGAATTCACCTCCAGATAATTGTTGAATTCGACCCTGCAACTATGCTTAGCTAGTCTCAAAAATCCTTCATCCTCAGGACGCGAATTCCTATACCTCCTGTAAGTCCTCCTGTAAATCCTTCCTATCTACGATGTGGTTAAGCTATCACTGCCCGTCATATCAATTTGTTTCCGAATAATTTTACCTTTGCAATTTGAAGTATATTATGTTTTGTGCATACAAATGCTGAAAGTTCAAATTCGTTTTCCGACATTTTACAAGCTATTTAACAAATATATTTTTAAATAAATATTATAATGGAATAATTGTTTTTGAAGCGTACAAGGGATGATATTCTAAACAATTTAGGGTTGAGGGTGGAATAGTGTGACAGTGATTCAGTGACAGTATTGCAGTCCAGCGAGGTTTAATGTTGATGCACCGACAGGCTAACACGTTGTATAGTGACGAGTTGACACGTACACTAGTAAACGGGCCGACACGCGTAAACGAGCCGAGAGGAAACTTGGCGGGGTTTTGCGGTTCTGATCTAGCCGATCGACTGGGCGGCTAACACAGTGGCCGATAGATAACCGTCCTATCGACGGACTCCAAACTACTCCAAACTGGGCCACCGTTAATCTGCATGGACGCGTTCAAATTCATAGCAATTTTGCCTGTAGATGTATTTCGATAGTGGCATGTTAAATCTAGTCGGTGCGCCTGAATTAAAAAAATGCATTATCGAAGAGGAATACATCAATGGAAGTGATAGATTTCCAACGTATCGTCTCGTACATTTAATCAAAAATCACCGTGCAGTAATAGTAGTTGAAGAATAAATACGTAACAATTGCATGAAATTTAGAGCTAGAGTTATGCTGTGTTGTCGTAATGTTGCGTCGCCGAAGGACTTCAATTCAGCGTCTTGTAGGCGGGCTGTGGCGAGTCGGTGAACGTGCACCTTGAACCGCCCTGTTCCAAACCGCAAAGAACTTTCTAAAAATAGTCGGCAGCATTCCCATTCGCCGTTCGTTTCCTTCTCTTTGCGCAAGGGCGCGATTCTTTCTATCTCTAAAGAGAGGAGCGCGAGTGCCTGGAAGTTTAAGTGAAGAAAGATGTATCTGAAACCGTAAGAAAAAAGTGAGGATAAATGTTGGATACTTTTATGAAGTAATTTGTTGCCGGGAAATCTCTATCGGTTGAAATATGTGAGAACGAAACGAAAAAACACGGGAAATTGATTCGAAGAAATCATCTTCAATTTCAGTGAATTTGTTTGATGTAAAAAGAGCCAATTTCTGGGACAAATAAAAATGATTAAATTATTTGCACGATTCTAAGTAAGGAGAGATTAATGAAAAATGATATGATTTATAAACGGAAAGATGAAATATGTTGGTGTATTAAAGGAAAGGTGCCAGAAAATTGCAAACATTTTTTTGTTGGTGCAATTGAATAATATTGCAAGCAGATAAATAGTTCATATTTTTTAGTAAATGTGATCTTCTTTAAAACTGTACTCCTGTTTGCGAAAATTGAAACACCAAGAATAACACTAATATACGTCAATAAAATTGTGTAAATAATGGTATGAACCCACAGAGTATTCTGCAATTCGAGCTACTAAATGTCGTGGCATAGAATCAAGAGGATATGAGTATGTTACTCGGGAATATCTCTCCAAGTTGTTTGAATGCGAGCCAAAAATGCATTAAAAGTAGTTACTGAAGGACCAAAATTAACAACTTGCCGACCAACAACGTATCTCAAACACGTTTGGTGGGCGGTAACAATGTCAGGCGATCCAGTAGATTGTTGAAGCAGTGGTACTCATATTTCTTAAAGAAAATCTGCACGATCCTCGCTAAGAGTACGGCTAGACATTGATGTGCCATGTGGATTTTCTAAATAAGAGGTAGTATCTCAGGCTTTAAAACCTCATTGTTGCGACGATTACAGTCCAGATTGCCCTCTGTGCGTAGGAGGCTCGATTGCATGTTGTATCCTATGGCTCTGCAAATCACCACACTTAATGGTTGACGGCTGTACCTTTAAACAATGCAGGCTGCCCGATTGCGCTAGTCACATTAACGCCTAATACGCATTCGGCCATCACTGTGGAACAAGTTGAAGGGAGATCCGTCCGAAAACATGATGTGTCCATTGCTATCTGAAATGTTTGTGGGCGTTTCGACAATGGAAGGCGACGCAGTGACATGTGTGCCACAAGTCCAGCTCATATTAGATGGTGTTATGTTGGTCTGTGGAAGGCGACAGATACACACCCGTTGCTGTGATCTAGCGCCTAACCAAAATTGTGAACGAAGTTGTATGGTTCGTTAGGATCATGTGACAAGATGGCACACATCACACAACATGAGGTCACTTGGCGTGGTTCAATACTATTGTTGGCGCGTTGGACACTATTCTATCTAGTTCCACACACCACATCTGTCGTAGCTGTATTCTCTGAATGAGCCGACATGCCAAACCCATTTCCAGGACACCGATCATTCTGCCCTGTTCGAACTCGCTCACATGCTGATATTTTGCCCTTTGACATCGACGAAAATACTGACACATGCTTTCACATTTCCACTTCGTTTGACGGCTATTCACTGATTGATCTTGGCGTAACATGGACTGTTCGGGTGCACTAAAGAGGGAGCTGCTAGGTTCACGATTACTCGATATCTCTGCAATCCAATTCACTGACTGTTAGCACATTGTTCTACACGAACTTTGAGGTGAAATTAATTCAGTCAATTCTTTATAGGAGTTGCAATTTTAACAATTGCAATCAATCAATGCAGTTGTAATGTGTCGAATCTGTGACCTGGCATTCATATTCTATAAATAATAATAATAATAATAATAATAATAATAAATATTTGTCTGCTTTTGTTTCACGTTGAGTGGGCATAATTGCATTTTCTGCAAAAGTTACACATTGAAAAATACAAATTTACACAAAATGAGTTTCAAAACTTATTTAGAAGAACCTTTTTTAACTTTTTAAAATATTTATTTGATTTAAATATGCACTGTTTCTTTCCTCTGGAGGATTTTTCCAACTTCAGGGGATGCCGATTTCGACTATCCGCGCCAGGAACCCACCATGTCCCTCTTGGGGACATTTATTAACCTTCACGACAACTCGCATACCTCAAAGACAAGGGACATACAAGCATGCCCACGGGGGGTCTAGAACCCGTGATTCTTACAACCGAGACGCGGAGTCGGCATACGCTCTAGCCACTTCGGCCGGCGTTAAAACCACATTATTAACTTTTTAAAATACATTCTCTTAATTTATCGTTTTGCTAATATTAAAAACTAGTATTTCATTCAACCATTCTTCTGTTATCAAAGCGAAGTATCTTCAATACATGCCTTTTTGCATTGAAATTGTGTACAAACAGGGTTACATGATTGTTACTAATTGAAATGGAAGAAGTGAAAAAAAAAACCGCACCAGGAAAAAAAAAAAAAAAGAAACTGGCAAAATTGGAAAAGGAGAAAACCGGCACGAAAAAATCCGGCCATGTAAGAAGCACGAGCAAAATGAAGCAACGAAAGCTGAGGGAAGAAGTGAGGAACCAGCAGATCGATTCCCCGCCAAGACCGTGTAGCAGCCGCCGCTTGCACTCTTCCGCGCAGTGGCTCAAAGTCAAATGAAGGCGGAAATAATTGAGAAAGAATATGTTATGCAACTAGTTCATGAGGTTAAGATTTATTACATGAGTAGAGTTTTTGAAAACGAGTGACCTTAGGAGCGAATGCGAACTTGTACGAATGCAATAAAGCAACATTTGAAACGAGGTTCACACGTTATTTGTTTTGTATTATAGCATTATAAATT
Source organism: Teleogryllus oceanicus (assembly GCA_964035755.1). NCBI lineage: Eukaryota > Metazoa > Arthropoda > Insecta > Orthoptera > Gryllidae > Teleogryllus > Teleogryllus oceanicus. The sequence goes on from CAXIVR010000001.1 coordinate 106,257,590, forward strand.
TATAAGAGGCATGGTTAATTTTTGGAAACAATTTTATGGTGACGTACGGATATTTGATATATCTGGGAAACTAGTGGTGCTAAAACAGCACGTACTTTCTTGCCCGTATTTTCACGCAAAATTACGCGAGAATTACTCATAATTATGAATTATTTCATGACCTTATTTCAATATCAATCTTCAAGGAACAGATATCATTAAGGAAAATGCTTCTATCTTTAATATTTTGGTTGTAGGAAGACTCCGAAAAATTTTTGAACTTTTGATAATTTCGAAAAATTAGGATTTCCAACGAACATGAGAACTGCACTATTCCCTTGAACGTTCTTCACAGTATCCCACAATTAAATATAATAAAAAACGATGGAGGCATTTTTTTGAAAATTTTCAGTGACATCACTCAGATCGATTGGGGAATATAATTTTGGAGAAAATCGGCTAATCGGTTTATCTGCCAGCGGTGTTCACAAATGGACAGGCGTTTTGCCCTCATTCGAATTTTTGATATCAAGGACTCACAAAACATGGATTCTGGCTACACCACATGCTGAAGGATTTTTTTCTCTAAATTTAGCAACTGGATTTATCCACTTTTTCGTTTGCAGAGCTCTGTAATTAGATTTTCTATATCGAAATTTTGCTGTTTTTTTCGCGCAATATAACATGACTTTCTCTCTACTCCGTAGTGAGAAAGTGAAAACGGTAGACGGGTGTTCGCGTTACCTCTGGACGATTCTCTCGCTGCAATTGGCTGAATGTGTGATGACGCAATTGTTCGCCCCAGGAACGGCAAATACGTCATAATCTGTGCCATAAAATGTAATATTTTGAATAATTTCTTATAACAACGGTCGCTTATAATGCTGGAATACGAAAAATTGCTTTCCTGTTCTCAGAATATTTTTGTTGGTAGTATTTGAGTGCATGCTATGCCGTTTTTATTAAAAAAATACTATAAAATGTTGTGTAATTGTTGGTACAAGTATGGTGGCAAAAGTTGTTTTATTGCAATTTAATATCACCTCAAAATAAATAAGCATTTTCAGAAATAGTTCCTCGTTTTAAGTTACTCTAAAGCGAAAATTTTTGGATTTCGCTTTTTTTGATACTTTTATTTTATCACAGAATTATATATTACATATATTATGTATCACAAAATTACGCATAATAAACGGTGGGATAAGGATTCTCAAGCTCAAGGAAACGGGCGTAGATTACATTTCACCATATGTAACATCCAGTTTTTACTCTTTTCGACATAAATAAATTAAAATCAAATGATGTGGAAAATATTTTAATAAGTATTAAACATTTCAAGTACATGTGAATTTTCGAATAGAAATATTACACTTTAGAACTACAGCCATTAAATATGTTTCTGTCTATAATGATAAGGTATGAATTTTTAATAGTATTGTGAACGATAATTTTATGAGCGTAAACTGTGGATTAAAACCCTTTATAATATTGATTTTAATGGGTTTCAGAGAAAAGATTTAAACCGTTTTTATTACCTAGCTTTTCCGAGATTTCTTAGTTGGTCTGCCATCATATAATTCACATTTTGTTAAAATGTGCAATATACGGGCAATGTACACGTACATCACGTAAAATCCAGTTCGTTTGTGTTGTGCATATAATCGAAAATGTTTTTCTTTGAAAACCTGCCCATAAAACTACAACTTTTCAAATAAGACCTGTGTCATTTACCAAAGACATTTGCGCAACCATTTTTAATTCTTTAATCTTCGAGACCAATAAATATTTAGCCAAACCCACATCATAATATATTAATATGATATCAGTGCATATCTTCTTAATCAAAGTTTTTGAGCTACTAGCTTTAATTTGTTTTGTTTTATTTTCTTTCTCTTTTTGCAACGTTCTGTACCAAACTTACATATGAAGTGGTGCGGGACCAGACCAAAAGTGTATGCGTGTAGCTGGTGTGTGTGTGTGTGTGTGTGTGTGTGTGTGTGTGAGTGAGTGAGTGAGTGAGTGAGTGAGTGAGTGAGTGAGTGAGTGAGTGAGTGAGTGAGTGAGTGAGTGAGTGAGTGAGTGAGTGAGTGAGTGAGTGAGTGAGTGAGTGAGTGAGTGAGTGAGTGAGTGAGTGAGAGAGAGAGAGAGAGAGAGAGAGAGACTGATTGTTTCGCTTACCGAATAGTCAGTTTGTCCCTACACTCACTTTCCAATGAAATGGCTACCTTAGTAATGGGTCTGAAGACGTATCCTGCAACTAGGTCGAAAACTTTGAATTGATTGAAAGATGTAGCCCGTGAAATTAATTAGTACACGGATTGAAAGATATAGTCCATACAATTAATTAGGTAGTAGAATTCATTGTAATGTATTGTTCATTTTGGAAGAACAATGTGCTTAGTCGTCATTATGAAACCACTGTTTAGTTAAATATAGTAATATGCATATAGTCATATGTACTAAACAGGTCATACCCCATGACCAACTGCACTTTTTGGAGTTTACTAAACGAATTCTTGCATTGAGTAGAACATCTACTCATATTTTCTAAACACGTTTCAGTGGAAATTATTAAATGAATAGTTGCGTTACGTAACTGGCTTTCCTCAATTCTGCATAGGAAATTTTATTAAGCAGAAACGCGAAAGGGTATATTTTTATTCTATTCCTTCAGCAGGTATGTAACAATTGGTGTTCCCGGAGCGTCATCCATTCAAGGCCCCTCTACGTCCTTAAACTTGGTTAACTAACATGCCCTAGATAATCAGAACTGCTACGGACGCCGCAATTCACTTTGTGTGTTCGCTAAGGATTTTGAATTATCTTATTTACTAAACAAAAGTAAATAATGTTTAGTGCATTTTACCGCACTAATAATTGGATTTACTGCATAATTACTTCATATACCTGTTTATTACATTGCACTACAACATTTATCGTAGTGTAGAATGCTCCCTTCTCTGTCCACTGGGATGGACGTTATTTCCTCAAGGCTGGAACCTTTTCTCTCTCTTCCGCTAAGTTTTTTAGTTGGTTTATTTAAGGTCGCTTCAACATCTAAGGTCATTAGCGACCACTATTGCTGTTAACGGTATGGTAACTATGTGGATGAAACGATATGGTAATTGATGATAAGGGGTGAAAGGACGAACACAAATACAACCATGCCCGAGGCGGGACTCAAACCCGCGACCCTTGGGTCCGAGATCACTACGACACTACTGCTTTAGCGATCTCGGCCACCGGGCCGGCCTTCCGCTAATTACAGTTGAAATGTAACAAGAATATGTCATACACATTTTCTGAGAGATTTAATCATAATAATCTTTGTCACTGATAACTTGTTTTTAAATAGGTTTTTTAATTTTTCTTACATGGAAACAAATTATACGAGCAGTCGGTAGCTAATCCAGTAATGCACGTATTAAGAGATTACATTCAGCTACAATCGAGAATATTTTCACGCATGAGTAATATTTTTATTAAAGTGCCGCCGAAATTACGGCTGTGTGACGTTAATAGTCAAATGGCCCTGTGCCAAAACTCAAAACCATACATCCCCGATTTTGTTAGAACATTTTATTAAAAGATATTACTCACGCGTGAAAATTTTTTAATTATACAAAAAGATAAGTTTGTACGTTTACATCGTTTCTTTCCATGAAGACAAGTCAAAATGTATTCAAAAACATTAATGAGCTCGTTTGTAGGAGTTAACATTGTTTAAGCACTCTCCAAAAGTGTATTTGTTTTTCTTATTCATAAACATCGAAGTATGGACGATCAACAAAATACTGAGTTCACAAATCAAACTTCCAACTTCCCAACTGCAACCAAAATAACGGAAGTGTACCGTACGGTGTGTATATGTTATTTGCAATTTACCGTACGGTACAGTGTGTTTACAATTAAACACACTTCATTTAACTCGTTCTTGACCTAAGCGAGAAAAAAAAAGAACACTTGCAGTACACCTGATCCGTTATACTGTATCAAGGGAATGCATGATAATGTAGGCCCAACCACGTTCACTGTTACTGTTTCGTGGCAAGGAATTGTTGTAACGAAAAGTTGCATCGTGAAGAGTCCTTTGTTGCACCCTCTGAATACATCTTGTCAGAAGTGAACGGGTAGAAGCTGCCGAGCCCAAGCAACCTTGTCGGAACAATTGGCTATCTGCTCGGCGAAAGCGAGAAACATAGGTTGGAGGATCCAACCTACCGTCATGACGCATCCGGACGAAACTGATAGAAGGAGCCGGCCTTCCCAGTGGGCTTGCACGGTTTACTGGTTGAAGGTCCAGCCGTACGTGTTGCCTTATATAAGCATTTCTTTTTGGTGTTACAAGTTACTGATCGTTGACGGGTATAGGATGGGTTATGCGTAGTACTTGCTATTAATAGAATATTCATTATTCATTATTCATTATTCAACAACAGATCTGTATATTTACCTATACAACCAGACACTGTAAAATGGAAATAATTGCATAAAATTACGCATTTGTGATAATTAAATTTCACAATAAATTACACAAAAAGCCTCAAAAGGTTTTAAATTCTGCAGTCTGACTTATTACGGTAGATATACATACATCAATAATGCCTGCATTGTTGTTGAATAAAAGTTATATATTATAGGTTTATTATTTATATAATGAATAATCTGAAACAGCATGTGCCTAGAAATAAAATATTAGAATTTAACATTAAAATATTTATTTTGTAAAGTAAAATGTGTAAAATATAACATAATTCACAATAGAATGGAATTATTGCCATAAACGTAATTGCTAACAAATGATAATGAAACATTGATGTACCACTTAATCATTTATGTAATCAGGTGGATTAACAACAAGGGGACTAAGAACATGTTTAAAGACGTCAGTAATTATTTCAAAAATATTTTAAAACTGTTTCACAAGTACATTTAAATAGCAACTTTTATTACTGATCTCAAAAAAACAAATTTAATTCACTTCTTTTTATAAAAACACCAAGCTTTATTTAAAATATGGCTAAATATGTAGCTGAAAATAATTTTCGAATGTATTTGTTGCTTATTTCTTTTAACCTTTCATTTTACAAATTTAATATTCTTGTTTTATGTTTAAATTAATTTTGGTTACAGAAGGTTCAATTCTATTAGTCCTTTCATTATACTTAGGGTTCTTGCATTCACTAGCGCAAAATTCATCTACATAAAATTAACACTTACTTTACAATTACAATAAATTCATAAATAGTTTACATACTATTAAAATCAATAAAGTATATGGAAGAAATCACCACAATAAATCATATTTATATTTTTTACACCTGTTATTTCAATTTCTGTAATCTAAATGTACAAATATACTATAAAAATCAGATCAAATTAGTTAAATTAATTTAAAAACTGGAATTAAAATGTATTGCCCAGCATTGATTTACCTGCTGGGTCTGCAATTTGAAACAATCTCATCGCTTAGAAACCTCTTTGCCCATTTGACATTGAATGTCCTCTTCATCCTCCAGACTTTTCCCACTACCAAGCACCCGGTCACCGCCCCCCTAAACGCCGCACTTTCCTCACTCTTTAAATTCAAAATTCCACCCCATACCTCACTACTCTATTCTCATTTTTCACTCCCTCTCACTCCATCTAAATTATTAACAACCACATATTTTCTGTGTATCCAATAAAATTGTTCAAATAAAATATTTAAAAGAGATTAGCCCGCTCCAAATAAATGTTAAAATACTTACAGCTATTTTTTGTACTGTCATCATTGTCATATCTACAATATATTGACCTTAATAATAATTGCAATTGATGTTTATATATTTTGCTACTTGTGTTACAAATGTTTGTATATTTATGTAAAGTGCTAATGTATACCAAACGTAACATTTCTGTACCGCTTCTGGAAAAATTTTACTTTTCCACCTACTTCTTCCTCCTTTTCTTCGCTTTTTCTTCCTTCCCTTTCCTTCACAGTCTTCCCCATTTATGTCTTTACGACCCTTTCCACTAAACGCCTCATCTCTTCACCTTCACTACTATCCATACCATATTCTTCTATATTAATGTTCGGCCATAAGCCGCCATCCTGATTGAGATTTTTCTGGGTTTACTCAATTGCTTAAGGTGTACGCCGGGATGGCCCCTTGATTTGCACTCCCAGTCATAAATGTACAGTTTGTCCTCCCTTTACTCTCTCTCCTTTCTTCTTTCTCGTTCGTATTTTCTACTTCATTTTCATTTATTATTACCTTCTCTAATTTTTCTCTCCTCTTCCATTTCTATTCCATAATGCTGTTCGGCCCTAAGGCGCCATCCTGATTGAGGTTTTCTGGGTTTACTCAATCGCTTAAGGCGTATGGATGGTCCCTAATTTTGCACTCCCAGACGTAAATGCACAGATTTCCCTCCCCTCTTATATGTTACTACTCTGTATCAAAGTAAACTCAGTGGTTAGGCGGAAGAGCAGGCCCTATGGTCTGAGCCTCGCCATTAATAAAGACACTATTATTATTATTATTATTATTATTGAATAAGCTCATTTACAGATTCTACACTCCCAACATGTTAATGTCATAACTGTTTTTATTATCACCTGAATGCAACAATAAATAATTGTAGAGAAGAATGTGCACTAAATAACGGCAAATAAATATAGTGAGAGGTCGGGATAAATCATAATTTTAGTATTGTGTAAGGTGGGAGAAGACTCATCACTAGCGTGGGACAAAATTATAGACCATTTTATTAGAGTACTGTCAAGGAAAAATGATATACACCAATAATTTCAAATTCTGATTAAAAAGTTTAATCAGTGAAGTGAAATTTAAAGAAAAAATTATGATTCAAGAGCCGAAAATGCAGAATCTAACCTCACATTGGCTGAGATTTCATCTCACAAATATGCTCCCATTACATCTGGTGATGTAGTAGAATGTCCAAAAAGATTCATTTCTGACATAAGGATGAATTTGACTGAGTAAAATTTAGAAAATTGTTTATTGTTCCTGTTACAAAAGGCAATCAAAAAAATACCAAGCTAAGTTTCATTGTGCATGTTTTGTTAAATTTTATCTGGCATATGTATGCAGGTTTTAGCACTTAGTACTTAGGGCTAGTAATATTGAATTGTTTTATTTCAAGACGAAATTATTTTGTTCACTTGGCAAGGGAAATGTTTCAGAAAATTATCAAGGTCAACACAATTACAACAGCAAAGACATTTCCTTGCTCAAGAATCATTAACACAATCTAAAATATTTTTCTCTGGTAATTTTGAAGATGAATAATAGCCAAAATCATTGCACGTTTGAGAATGCAGTGTTATCCATACTACATGCCACAAAGAGCACAATGTGGATAACCCTAAATTATGAAGAACATGAAACCTCTTTTCCTTGGAAACCAAAGTAAAAATTAATAATCTTTCAAAAGAAAATTACAGATTATCATACTCCATGAACTTGATTCGCAACTCTAGTGGGAATGACACTTTTCTAGTGGGAATGTGAATTTTTTATATTACTCATACTCATTTGTAGTCATTCTGAGTACACTACTACATAGTTCACATTCAAACTGTAACAGAATTATAACACAAGTTATAATACTTAATGAGAATATTAAAATAACTTGCCTGGTCAAAAATGATACACTAAAAAAATTGAACCATTAATGTACATACATTTTGTGAATGTTAAATACGAATGAAATCACAAAGGTCCATGATGCTTGCAAAATTAGCAAAATGTACATTGGCATCATCTTCAAATACATGTTCATGATCCTGTCATAGAATACAATAGACATTTAGAATTTACAACATCCATTAATATCTGCATCAGTGAACCATCACCTGTTTCAATGACCAATTTCCATCACCTGCGCCAAAAACTACCTGAAAAATTAAATTAATACAATAGTAATTGAAAATATAATTAAAGTGACAATTATTGAAAAATAAAAAAATTAAATAAAAAATAGAAAGTGTTTTACAGCAGTTTTTTTAGGAATGCATTATTCTTTTGTTCATTATATATAGAACACGATAGGCTTTAGTCTCAATTTAAACACGGTAATCAAAATTCTGTACATTTATAACACATGGGAATACCACACAATTATTTCTACAATTTCTAATTGCCAGTAATGACACTTCAAGACTATATTAAAATTTTTTCAATGAATTGGCAACATAGTAAATATTATTTTTTTACATTTTAATACGAATTTGTGATGTTTAATTGAGTAACTAATCAAATAACTTAAATTTTTTAATATGTACTTTTTTGGCTATTAAAAAGGATCAAATGAATGAAAAATAATGAGTTTGGAAGCCTATATCCACTTAACAACATTAGAATTTGAATTGAAAGGATTAAAACAGATTATGTAAAACGTAATAATTGTTTATCTTGTTCTACATAAGCTTTTAGAGAAAATTTTACAATTTACATTAAAATAACTTTGAGCTGGATTAATGGCCAGGTTTCGTAGGTTATGTCCAATATAAATGCACATAAACTAATATATGCCTTTCTATTATTACAACTCATGATAGAAATATATACGTACCTAAAAGTTGCAATTCCATTCCACCATTCTTTTTTAATCTTGGTTGACAATTCTTGTTTGATTTCAAATAGGCGGTGTAAATGAAGGTATCATTTTCATTGGAACTTCATTCGCCCGTTTACTCCCAATGAAATAAGATTTTCACTTCAAAGAGGTAATTTAGACTCTGTAGTCTGGCGCCTATTAAAAGATTTCCACTAATATCCTTAAGATTATAATTCACACTGATGCAGCACGATAAGTTTCAATACGGAACTTACCAGTGAACTCTCTGTACGTTCAGCGATTTGCTTCGCCAACGACGCATTCCTCTACAATAACAAATTGAAAACTTTCAGAACGATGCGTTTTTCGCCTCTTCGAAGAAATTTTCCTGAAGTGCCAGTTACTCTCTTAACCCTTCCAAAATGAACTGTCTTCGCAGGCCGATCGACGGCGCGACGCGGCGCTCCAAGGAGCCGCGTCCCACGCTTCCTCCTGACCCTCGTCAATCCTCGGCTATCAGGTCCTTAACCCCAGCAACACGCATGCAGTTCGCACTGTTCTCCTTCTTCGTTTGGAGTAGTTTTGATGCAAGGTTAATTCAACAACCGATGACTCAAATTAGTTATTATGTAGTGAACTTACACTTGTACTTCTCTAAATCAGGATTTGTCTTAGGATGAACGGATAATATTCCGTTGCGGTCAGGTTGCAGCAAGCTTTGGCGCGCGCGCGCAACTTCCTGTCCCTCACACACACTTCCAAGAGTCCGCGGAAAGCCTGAGACTCGTAGCGGATAAATACATAACGTAATTAGTGTGTCTTTCGACATTTATATTTACATGTGTAACAGCGCAGACGGAAAATAAAATAATTATTAAAGTTTGTTTCAAACTTGGTCCCCGTTTTGAGCAAGAATGACAGATATGTTTTCTTTGCTTGATAAAGTCATAATTATCGCATCATGCTTCTATTATGGAATTGAAATATATATATATATATATATATATATATATATATATATATATATATATATATATATGTGTAACAGATGTTGAATATTTTTCAATGGATATTTTCAATACGTAATTAATCTGACAAGGTAGCTGGCTGCTGTGGCCAGCTGCTACTGTTCTACAATATGATGAGGCCGACAGGTCCCTTTATGAAGGAACATCAACCTCTCCGAAAGGGCCCATGAAGGTTGACTTTTTTAGTGCGTTGGAAAGAAGGTTTTCAGATTTACTAAGATTGTAAAATGGAGTGGGTCAACACGATGTAAGATTAGCATTTTATAAAAGTAATGACGTAGCCTACTTTTGTGATATATGTTTAATTCACTTATGTTCGTATCAAAATCACTCACCATTTCCTGCCAATAGTGGTTTATAATATAAGATGGTAAAGAGACTCTATCTACGAGAAGAAGGTATTTCCTCAGGAGGGACGGTAGGAGCAAGCCAAATAATTTGCTGCTTCGCCGCCGGACGCGCGTGCGTCACCGGCTGGTGAACCCAGGTAGAGATAAAATTCACCTGCAGAACTTAAAGAGGTATTGTAACAGCATATTAATGTCCATTTTCTTAATTAGTTACCTCTTTTACGCAACACTTCTTTTTAATCCGTTTTTCATTTGGATTGCAATTGGAGCAACACCCTGTTAAGTTATTCGGTGTTTTTCTGATAACGTCGCAGTCGGTCGATGCATTTTATCCCTTTGGTCAGGGGCTCGGCGCCGTTAGTAATCATGGTTCCCAGACGGCTACCTAACCGTGAATCTATAATGCATCGATTTGCTTCACTTCCGTGACTTCACTGAGCGTAGTTAAACAATTCGGTTAACGACGCCGGCAACATTAAATAAAAAAATACATCTTAGAATTGTCGTTTACCTTATGGATACAATGAAATAATAAAACCGAGATGAAAATGATAAGTTTTCAGAGACCGCGTTACTTGTGAGGCACTGCGTATCGATGCCAACGAGGCGCTGGGTCATTGGGCTGTTGGACCGCTGGGGGCCCCAGCGCGTCCTACGGTGACCTCCAGAAACCTCGACCGAGGGCCGTGGCAGTCGAGAGCCGGCTGTTTGAATTGCAATCCAAACAGCGTCCCGGGATTAACGCACCGGGCTCCTGCGCCAGCCTCTTTTAATCAAACGCCGAGATGAAGAAAGTTCTTCTGAGCGAGCGCGAAAGAAGAATTGGGAGAAGGACAAAGGGGTGCAAATTCCTGGGATCCGCGAGGTGAGAGCAGGACACTTTTCTGTTGGGTTAGGAATGGGATAGGCGGCGTGACCTGGCTCGAAGGTTGACTGCGGTATAGTAGTTGCACGTTCGGAATGACAAATGTTGAGTTGAAGAGTGGTGGCACGTAGATTTTATTAAAAGTTTGATATGAACTAATGATCGGTGGCTTACATTTTAATTAAAATTAGGATTAAACGAAATAATTAGGTTAAAGGTCATTTGTTGAAACGGTGTGACATTTAACGTTCCGGCTCGATTTACTTTCCACCTCTGAATACACAGGAGTTACATTTCAGGTTATTTAATGTGGAATTTATGCTGAAGGAAGCGGGTTCATGGCATCCTATCACGGGACACTCAGAGTTTCCTTACCTCGTATTGCTGCGTCATTCATATCATCATCGCGATTACAAATATCTCTCCAATAATCTTCTATCATCAAAGGCACGAGTTAGGCACCTCATGTTTCAGGTATTGATCTAAAGAATTATTCTTGAAACGTAGGTGAAGTCATTAGATTTTCATGTTTGTTTTTTTAAATTCATGGTACAAATCGACTTTGTATTTGTGATTACTATTTTAAATAGAAAGTAGATTGTAAAATCTTCGACTAATTGATAAGGTAATTTAAATTACCGGAATATGCACTACGTCGTTTCCAATTTTAAGAGGTCATGCTGGTCTCAGGAAGAAATGGGTGGGATAAATAGATGTGGGTTGAAAATATGCTCGGTATTTTTTATTCGAATAAAAATTGTGAAAACGATCAAGATTCAGAAGCGAGAAATATGGACATGTAGTAGTTTAAATCACTGTTTTGACAAAATGGATTTTTGAAATTTAGACTTCACTGGCGGATTTTGAATTATCAATTAGTTTTGGACACACCATTGTTTTTTCCAACGAAATATTATTCGCAGCGAAACTTGCACATATTCTTCAAATTCGATTACTCTTGGCTTCTCAAGGACGGGAAGAGAGATTAGAGAAAGAAAGGGAACGAATCGATTGACAATGTTGACACGACCCCTAAGGCTACGCAGGACTCTGGTAGGTGGATCCTTTTCTTCACAACTTGGCGACTTTGAGGATAAACCCGCCACTCGTCGACTCCTCGACTGAAAGAGAGAGAGCGCAAAATACGTTTTGGGTTGAGGAGTTAGGTCTGGACCTGCGGGAAGCGATATTTTGGTTCGGCGACTGAAAAGTTGCTGTTGGCGTGGCCCGGCAAGTTAAAGAAGACAATTTGAGACACACTGGCGAATCTGTATTGTACACGACACGGCAATTGAAGTTTTTAAAACACGTTGGACAGGTTAATCGTTGGAGTGTGCGGAATTCTAAGATTGCTTTTACACTCAGAAATATACTCAAACGAAAATAATTCAGAAGGTGTCAGTATTTGCATGAGTATCTTATTTGAAAGTAACGAACTAAGTATATCGAGAAGAAATTCCTGTAACTTTCTGATGTAGTACAGAGTTCGCGTTGTGCTGTTTTTGTTTCTACAACCATCTCATTAGTGTCTATGAAAGCTGGAGTGTTCTGAAATCTGGAACTTGTTTCGTGTTGAATGTGTGTTATCTTTTTGTTTTCAGATCCGATATTCCTTATTTATGTATATTTATGATTCTCTGGGAGGCCTGGAATTGTGACCGCAACATTGTTGATGTTTTGTTTAACTTTCTGGGAACAATGAATATTTCTAGCAATACATGAAGATGCGTAGATATTTCCTGCCAGTCGGTTTAAATATTGCCGTGTAGATGCCCTGTTTTACTAGACCAGGCTATCGCGTTATTGCAGCGTGTCCTTACCCAATTTTATTTTCACTTTTGCATAATTTACAATCAGTTCTTTTTGCAACAATAAGTAAATGGTATCTAATAAATACATTAATGACGTGAATTATAGTAACATTGAAAATTTCATTTAAGAAATCGGTATGGCAAATCTAAAGTATTCTCTCGTTTTAGTCTGTATACGTGTTCACTGTTGTCTAGCAGGTTTGTTGAAAGATAATTTGGATGCTTGTACTATCTTTTCTGGTAAGCTTGACTCTTCGTGGTAATAATTTCTTCCAGCGGGATGATGTCGAGGTCTCTGTATATCGTCTTGTTTGTCACGTACCACGGTGCGTTGCATAGTTTTGTTAATGTTTTAGCTTCGCATCTTCTTACAATTTTTAGATTAGATTTACTGGAAGAGCCCAACAATTCAATACCATAGGTCCATGTTGGTTTGATTATAGCTTTGTAAATCTGTACTTTGTTATGTAAGGATAGCTTTGATTGTTTATTAGCCATGATAATTTGAGGACTTGTTGCGCTTCCTTTTCTTAGTTATGATGTGGGTTTTCCATGTCAGGCGGCTATCTAGATGCAGTCCAAGGTATTTGATTGGATCGGCTTCGTGGAGTTCTGCGTTGTTTAGTTTTACTTTTGGGCAGCTTTCTTTTCTTAGTGAAAAAGTTGTGTGTTTTTATTTCGCTTCATTAACTGTGACTCGCCAACGAATACTACAATCTCGATTTTGTTAAGATGTTCTTGAAGATGTTGGGATGCACAGGAAATGGTCTTTATTTGCAGAGAGAATAGCTGTGTCGTCTGCAAATGTGGCTATTGTAGTTCTTTCTGTAATAGGCAAGTCTGAAGTTGATATAAGTATATATAATGATAAATACTTATAATAATGGACCAAGAATACTTCCTTGAGGCACCCCTGCAGAAAAAGGTTGGAATTCTGATTGAGCGTCCTGGTATTTCACTTGAAATTGGCGATCGCAAAGATACGATTTGAGAAGTAAATAGTATGAATATGGGAGAATGCGTTTCATTTTAAATAAAACGCCTTCATACCATTACTTGTCAAATGCTTGTTGTATGTCTAGGAATGCTGCAGAACAATGCATCTTTTTTTCCAAGCTTTGAGAAATTGTGTTCACAATACGAGGAGTCTGCTTTATTGTAGAGTGCCCTTTTCGAAAGCCGTATTTGAAGTCTGGAATCACATCTTTAATTATAGGCTTGATGCGCTATAAGAGAAGTTTTTCAAATACTTTTGATAGGACAGGTAGCAGACTAATCGGTGGGTACGAAGTCACTTCCGTGGCAGTCTTTCCTGGTTTGAAGATCGCTATTATTTGAGCATATTTTCATTGACAAAGATAATAACTACTTCGAAGTGTTGCGTTGAAAATACTTGTTACGAATGAATATCCTTTTCTTGGCATTTCCTGTAAAATCATAACAGTAAGAAGGTCGAACCCTGGACTTTTCGCGGGATGCATGTGTTTTTTAATAGTTTGTTAGATTTATCGTGGGTTGAAATGCTTTATCGGCAGTGATAACTGTAAAGGTAGTCCAGAAACTCTAGTACTTTATTTTCAATGGTACTTGCGTTTCGTGCTGGTTTGAAAACTGATGCGAAGTGTTTTGCTAAGCATTCGACCTTTTCTTCTGCGCTTCTTGCCCACGTACGATCTTTTCGATTTGGTGCGATGTGCTGTTGAGGTCGTTTCAATTTTCTTGTTGCTTTTCAAAGTGAATAATTAATTTCAGCAGTAGGTGATAGTGCTTGAATATAATTAGAAAATGATTTGTTCTCGTATTCCTTAATTTGACGTGTTAATTGTCTGGCTGCTGTGTTATATTTTTTTTTGTCATCTGGTTGACGTGTCATCATGAATATTCGTCGGAGTCGACGTTTTCTACCACTTTTTGTCTTATTTCTGTGGCACACGTTGGCGATTTATTTATTGTTTCTCTTGACCCTTACCCAATAGCATGAACTTCAATACAAATAAATCTCTGAAATTTTCTCTGTTCGTAAGATATCAAAACAAACAAAGGAGGTACTTAATGTGAACAAGTTAGGAATCGAGAGTGCGTACTTATTTCTTCCACGCACTTAACTTCTTAGGTCATTAGTTCATGTTCCCGCGAGGTGCTGACGTTCCTCCTTCTTTGGGAGGTTATATCTGGCGCTGACCTTCACGTCAGCTTACGATGTTTTCGCCCTCCAAGTATATCTCATGTTAGGGTGTCAGTGTCAACAGCTCACTGCAAGGAATACACATATAATACTTGGATTTACAGACCGCTTTGCACTAAGGATGATTTTATTTTGGTTGTTCGTGCTAGTCAGCCTGTAGCCCTTCTGATAACTCGGTTTGAGCAGTAATCACTGATGCGGATTCAGGGCTGCTTCTGGCTATAATTGAAAGAAGATGTGATTGCACAAAACACGTTTATTCCTCTTAACATGACACTGAAAGAATACATAAATATACAGCTCAGATTATTGACTCACTTTTGAACACTTCAGTTTACACGTGATAAGCTTACGCCTTACACAGTTCAAGTTAGACTCGCGATTGACAATTTTATGCCCGCGAAATTACATTAATGTTCGGCATGAACGTGGGGAAAAACTTACATCTCCTCACGGATCTCAAGGCAGCGGCACACACGTGCGCTCACATGCTGTATTCGACTTGAACTGAATTTAGTTCTGACGGCAGTTGCGCCGCAGAATTTGGGCGCACAGGGCGCGTGGAGAGGGGACATTGAAGTGACGAATCGCAAATACATGTTTAAATTGTTGTAGAATACGATTGAAACTTTTGGAAGCTTCTGGCAGTTAAGAATCGGTTGCAACCGTTGCGTGTTCAGGCCCGCAACCTATTCCTCGAAAGGCAGTGACGCGGCGTCTCACTCGGAAGTGCAGGGGTCCCCACACACATCCGTGGCACGTCTTGTTATCTGTGCGGGAGCACAAACCAGCGAAGATTATGTCCTCGTAAAGCACATATGAAATAAGATGTGAGTTTGTAAATTTCTGCTTGGCATGTGGGCCCGAACATGTACGTTACTTTGCAACTCATTGCCTGATATTTAACAATTAAAATCGATACATACGTTTACGAGCCAAATCTTTTATGCTGCATATGTGTATACAAATAGATACCACTTAGCATCAAAAAGGAAAATAATATTTATTTTAAAATTGAAATATAATGCATTGGAAGTACATTGTCGCAACATATATTATGCAACATTTGTACCACATAATTCTAAAAGATTAAATATTCCTCCAGGTTTGTACCTCAGCTTCTGGGTCAATGTAACCCGTCTAGATCAGGTTTTTTCGTCCAGTTTCCCTTCATCCATTGAGCAAATGCTGTGATTCCCCTTGGTTTGCCTCAGAACATAAAAGTAGCTTCACTACGCGAGTGTTTCGTCGAGATTTCCTTTAGTTGTGGCCCCAATTACGCGGTTGTTGCCAGTAATCAATCAAAAGTGAGTAGCAACAACTGAAACTGTGCGCAAATAAAAAAAATAATGCGCGCGATTGCCCGGCGCGTTCAGCTACCAACTCCTCCTTAATGCCTAGATCTGAAATCATTCACTATGGAAGCACGAGTCGTTTGAATCTATCAAGTAACCCTAAAATATATTTGTTCGAAGTTATGACACTGGTGGAGGGATCGCACTTGTGCGAGAAAATATGAGTGCGGCCGGGGTGGGTTAGTTCTATTTGACTGAAGAGGTAATATAACATATGAATGTATTCGTAAGTACGTATTTGGAAATCGAGAGCTCATCCTATGAAAATTCTTAAAAATGGATTTGTCCGATGAGTTTTTTTTTACCTCAAACTACATGATAGTACGACTACATATATCAGAATATAGTTGTTTTACAACACATTATGTTGGATAATCACACCCCTCACAGTTACGGAATATTTATAAAGTAAAAAAAAGTGGCTTATTGGTGGTTAACATGCAAAAACTATTGCAAGCAGAACAGATTTGAGTTTCTTCAAGTGACCTTTACAACAGAGACTATTGAAATTTTAAAGATTCGTGTAAATGATGTTGTCAATCATAAAAAATACAAGATAATTATTGCATTAAAAGACAGTGGATACATTACTGTACTGCATTACACTACAATGCCAGTGGCTTGCCATCCTCTATTGGAAACGAAAAAGATAAATATCTCAATTTTGCTTGTTGAGTTACACATCACTCTCTAATTCGAACGTCTTAATTCTAAACAATGCTCTTCGAAAGATGGGAAAATATTACTGGAAAGAGAGACCAGACATTCGTGAGACCAACCGCAGATCTGCACATAGTAACAGCAATTATGCGAAGATGAAAAGACATTCAATAAAATATTAACCCGGGAAAGAAATTTGGGATGAAGCGAACATATATGTTTGTGGCATCAAAATTATGTCTGTTACTCTGTATATACTACTTACGTCACAATTGTCATTATTATCTACGCAATATTATATATTATGGATACGGAATACTAATATAAGTTTTCTCTTTGTTTCCAAAAAAGAAACAAAACATTCTGCTACGTAATAATTAACAAAAGTAAAATTACAAGCCCTTATTGATAAATCAAGTGCTATTTTGATGCATCTCATTCACTCTATCTCTATGTTCTCGTAACAAAAGGTAGCCCAATCCTTTTTTCGAGCACTGTGTCAATAGTATCGGTTTGCACTTTCCAGAAGATAGAGCTTCGCTCCCTCCTACCGCCCTTCCGTCTTTCTCCTTTCATCTCGCTGTCTCGTGCCGTCTTAGCCCGGACTAATTGCCGTCCTCGGCGCTGTCCGCGGTCGCGAGAGGAGTGCCGCGGAGGACGCACAAACACTCCGCCCCCACCACTCTCGCCTGCAGCCGCCGCCTCATTTTGATAAATTCCCTCTCGCGGGCGATATTTCATCCGCTTCGCCGACGCTGGAAAGAAGTCGCGCAAGGTAAACAACTTGGAGGGGACCGTTTCCCTGAGACGGCGTTCGAGGCCTCAATCGGTCTCAGCGACGGCGGATACCTTGGTAGTCAGACGATCGGTGTGCGTTAACACTTTCCACCGTAGTGTACTCTAGTGTGCTTTTAAATGAGACTGTCATGAAGTTGGCTCTAATGATGTCTTATCACGTCGCGGGTTTTGCTAATCTCAAGACGTGGGTTTCTACCTGGGCAGAGTCGATGGATTATTTACGGTTCATTTGATTGATGATGTCCCCGCTGATGTTAGAGGACGATGATTAATGCCATTCTAGAATCGTTAGTGTGGACGAGGGAGAGATGGCTCAAGGCATGAACTGATGTCACTGCAGTGCTTCTGATCGGCAAGTTGCAATTTCGACTTCCAACGGTGACAGGATTTTCGACACTAACTGAATAAGTAGGTCGAGTTCTGTGACTGTCTGGAGGAGAATTTTAGCGGCTGGCTGTTCTGAGTATTCTGTTGTTTCTCCGATCGACATCAGGCTTATTCCGGAGCAGTACCTTAACAAACGGGCCATGGCGCGCCCCTTCCTCTTCTTTATTCTATCCTCACCAGTTACTTACACACACTTACACTTGCATGCACTACACTATCACATATACCGGAAGACTCGTCGGGAGCTTCCGGCTTGTCTCGGCTGGGGCGGTGCCCTGCTGCTGGTAGATATCTTGTGAAGGGGAAACCCCATTAGACGATGATACGTCGGCGCCGTATCTCAGCATCCAGCAGGGGTAGTTCACTATCACCTCTCGAAGAAAACACATCTACAACACATCCGGGACTAATGACCGTAGTAATTGACGCGCTCGCAATCACTAATCAATCAAACATTCGCACACGTTGATGTTTTCCCTTTCCTTGGTAGATTATCATAGTGCGATTACCTGTAGGTGAATAATTACAGATAGGCTGACGTCTGAAGATTAGCGGGGGAATGAGGTGAAAATACTACTAGGTGAAAACACACTTGCTTTATGCGGGTCTCGAACACACAGTATTTAAAAGATTCCTCAACACCGTCCGATGACCGTCTGATCATCCTCCGATGACTTGCGTCACCGACGCCAGACTCCGATGCATTCTGGGACACCCCGGGACATCACTTTAGCATTTTCGGTAACACAATCCTCCTTTAAGTTAAAAGCTCGAACGCGAAGTTAGATTGTCTAGCACTGGGGGTTTCCAACTGTGCATCGCGGCTCCCAGGAGCGGTCATATGCTAGAGGTGTCGCGCTGATTTATTAAAAGTGATCTTAAGTCTTGATATACTTTAATCCTTGTATCATTTATGTCTACAAAATATTTTTTTTACCCGATATGTTATTTGAAATTTATATGATTTATTTTACTAATTAATTATGGATTAACTGAACCTGACAAGTCGTTTACCAATAGGCATCGGATGTTTAGGCACTAAAAATCGTCTTTTAGGCGCCTAAAAAGGCACTGAAAAACTCAAGAATAAGCAGAAAAAAAACACTGTCATAAGTTACATACACAATAAAATGAAAATTGTTTTGTAATTTTTGTCTATATTATTTTGTATACTTAATGAACACAACAAGCTCGAACATTTTAATGTAAAACGAGATTTACATATTTACTACTCTTATACATTGTATTCTTAATAGTTTGCATTGCAATATATTGCCAGTCGCTTTTAAAGGATCGCAATTTCAAATTTGCGATTGGGAGACAAAATCAGTTTGAATGCAGAGAAAGATCTCTCAGCATCTACTGATGTGACTGGCATATATTTTAGCAACATTGCTACCTTCAGGGAATTTGCATTTATTTCTATTTACAATTTCTATGCACTCGGTGTATTGTCAATCGACTAGGTTCTCAGAATATGGCTGGTATGTATGAAGTAGGTACATGGAGAAAAAATGTATTGGTATCGGTTTAGGAATTCTCACGTATTTTAAAATACAAAGACGAGAATTGAAGTTTTCGATATGAATGGTCACGTTGGACCATGACCGATTTTCTGGTATCTTAGCATGTAGATGAAAATAATACATAAAACGCAAAAAACTCCTAAAAAAGTAGTTATGCAAAAAAGGCAGTTATGCTAAAAAAGCAAAAAATAAGCATTATAAAACTCTGTCATATGTCATCATTTGTCATGATTCGTGCACATATATTATCAGCCTGTAAATAAATTCGCTAGAAACAAACAGGCTTTTCCGTAAACATCCGATGTCTACCAAGAAGCCTCTGTGGCTTCTTCGTACATCCCTAACGCACGTCGCGGCCGGGAGATATTTACTTTCTACCCACGCAGATCAAGAGTTCCCGTGCCCACGCGATCGCGCGCCGGCGCCGACATCCTGCGCACATGGCCAAGAGCGATTGCCGCACCTTCCCTTCCCAGAAAGCAGGTCACGGAATCGCAGAGTGGCAGGTCGTAGGTCGAGTCGCGTGACATATCAATAGTAAGAATCAGTTGCGAGGCTAGTTACCTCGAAAGCAGATCGTTCTCTTGACTTCTGTGATAGTTTTGTGTGTCTTGTGTGATTTGTTTGAAAGGGTTCGCTAGTGAAAGCATGTTTCCTAATAAAATGAAACGTCATGTGGAGTCAAATCTAGTAAGTTTGGTAAATACGCCTCGGGACTACTTTTCTCACAAAGTAAAAGAAATTACGGCTCAGCTTAGAGTTGTTTGTCATTGCTTTCCCTAAAGGGCGCTAGTGCTTCAATTTCGACGGTTCATTTCAATACCAGGTAGCGCAGGCCAAGACACAATATCTGCATCTTATCGAGTAATTCAAATCGAAACTCTTGATGCTACATATCTAGAGAATTTAATTTTGCCAGGATCGGCCAAGGGCTTTCCTGGGATCTGATTTACATGCCGACAAGCGTCCGCATGCAAGCCGTCGATGTTTGACACCTCAACCCCCCCTCCTGGCTCCCTTTTGAAGCCACAAGCTAACTACCAGAGTTACCAGAAATTACTAAAATTACATCATATCCTACCTTGGGGTACGTTATTCTTCATGGCCCCCGACGCGTGTAGAAAAACTTTTCTTTGTTAAAAGGGGAAAACACTATTGAATAACGTGCAGTCATCGCAAGAAGAATAACTACTTTTAGATACAAACAAGGTGCGTTTACATAACCATAATGTATTAATAAATTCCTTCTGAAAACATGCTACAGAGATTTTGCTTGCCCTCTGAATCGGCTTCCAATCTCCTCAGGCAGTCAGACACATTCGCTTCAATACATACATGTCGCCTCCAGCCACAACACCTGGCTGGGAGGGCTAGGAATCCCACGTCGCCCAATCACAAAGCCCCCGGAGGCCTCCGCAGCCCGCCGGGCGCAATAGAACCTAACTTAATGCGACCCCATTTAGTTCGCGGCGCGAGCTAGCCGGCGAGGCGAGAAGCGGCGCAGGCGATGGCGGCGGCGCCAGCCGCCGAAACGGAGGGACGAATTGGCGGTGCAGTACAGGCGTTCGACGCCCGCATGGATCCACCCACCTGCACACGCACACACACATATACACACACGCGCGCGCGCGCGCACGCACGCAATTACAAACGCCCTCTCGCAACTCACACCCCCCGTCCCCCCCCCCGGCACCGTCCGCCCGCCCCTTTTCTGGCCGTCCACTTTCCCCCCCCGGCCGGCCCCCCCCCTCCGCCCACACACTCACTGGTCTGTCCGCCAGATCATGTGCCCGCTCGCCCACTCGGCTACACGCCTACCTAGTCGGCCGCCCTCCTCCTCCTCGCCCTCTCGGCCGCCCGCCTCACTTCGACCCGTCTCGCCTCCGCGACTCGCAGCGCCCGACGCCCCGCAGTGCTCCAGTAGCGCATGTAATATCTCTAATGGGCAACTGCGGCGCCGCGCCGGGAGCCTCGCGAAATTCTAAATCGCGTTACGACGCGTCATCTGCCGTCGACGGGCGAGAGCGCGTCCCGCGCGGGGGCGTGGCCGGGCCGGGCTGCCGGGGACGTGAGGACGGGAATAGGGGGCGGCGATGACAGTAGCTGGAGGCGGGGACGGGGCGGCCAGGGGGGACGGCAGTCGGCCGGTGACGGCTGTCACTCCGCAGGCGACTGCCGCCGCCGGTGACGCCGTCGTCGTCGACGCCGCCGCCCCCGCCGCCACTACTCGCCCTCCCCCACGTATTGGTCGCCCTGCCCCTCCGCAACGACCCTCCCAGACAGCCGTCATCGCCTCGCGGTCACTGCCCTGTCCCCTCTGACCTCTCGTGATAGGATCTCCTCCGCTTAGAGGTGCTGTAACTTGATTGACGTAGTCTTGTCTCTTGAAATGTTACCTCCATGAATTCGGCTCGTAGGGGCGTCCTTCAATACAAAATGAGATTAGGATTAGCACTTTAATATTAGTGTTGAATGTTCGCTGGTATGGCCAACACTGCCCATCTTCCTTTTCACTTTCTCGCCTTACTAGGTACTAACGTAGTAAAGCTGGAAGAAAACAGGTGACTTTTCGAGAGTAATACTCAAATCGTGGGGCGTTGTTATCGAACAGGTGAAGAAATCTTGTTCCCATATGTGGTACATTTTTTCCTCTAACACGTAGTGTTGTCAGAATCCAAGTTTTGTAGGGCCTTGATACCGAAAAATTGGCTAACGGCAAAACGTCTAAAATTCCAAAATCGATATTCTCCCTTCGATCAAAACGAATTTAAGTCCCTGCGAGTTTGAAACGGTTTTCGAACATTGCAAAAGTTCAAAAATTTTCGGCGTTATCTTATAACTATATTATTGAAGATCGACAGCTTTTACTGAACGGAATCTGTTGTAAAAAGACACATCTTGAAATGAGGTCAGGTGAAATTTTCGAAAATATGCGCAGTTTTCGCGAAATTTTGCGTAAAATAATTTCAAATTTTAACAAGTATTTTCTCATAAACGGATTCAGAATTTTCTTAATTTCCTTCTTTGAATAGAGCAAAAGGCGTTAAAAACTGTCCTATGTATTTAGCGAACTCGCCATTTTTTGATGAAAAATTAATATCACAAAAATGCAATAGATAACTATTAGAGATTATTTAGACTATTAGAGATAGAGATTATTTCAAGTGGTCACTTGCACCTGTCTAGTTGGTGTGGAAGAGATTGAAGTTCACACACAAAACGCGGAATCCATGTGATATCGACCGTAGAGGAGCGTGCAGATTCAGCACCTTAATATATTAAGGAATTTATTCACTACACACAACATTAAAATATTATCATAAGCTCTAAAAACGTTAGGATTTAGTTCAGATATCACCTCTACGTTACTCATTTACTATTCTATTTTGTAATTTCGTTGGACCCAGTCACTCCCATATCGACCCGCGCTCTTTTGCATAAAATCTGGGAACTTACACAGAATATATCATTTGGTTCGGACGAACGTTCAATTAATAACTGTCACGAATTTATAGGCGTTGACGGAGTGTAAAAACTTAAGCTACTGTGTACTGTGAGAAAAATAAAAAATTTCTACAGGAAATCACTTTCAACTTTTCTATTTCCATTTTTCACCAACGCCTTGGAAGCGACGCTGTATATTTCTGGAAATATCACGCATTCCTTTAGTTCTATGGCACTGAAGTTGTATCATATCCGGAGTTTCGTACTGTTAAGAATTAGTCCAATAAGTAAATATGTATATTACATTTACGTTTAATTTTTTTCCCCGATATTTTTAACTGGGCTTGCTAATCCGCGTGATATTGCGACTATTAAATCGGACGCACGTAAATAAAAAATTCACGAGCTTAGAATTGATTGGGCAGGCTTGTGCCGCTTCTTGTGAAGCGAGTATCGACTCAGCGCTTTGGTCCGAAGTGTCGCGGGTTCGAGTCCCGCCTTGGGCACGGTTGTTTGTTCCTTGACTTTGTATGTGTTGTCGCGGAGGGCCTCGCGTTCTGTTGACCCCAGATCAGAGCAGCCCGCAAGTGTGTTGGTCTAGTGTATGGTCGAATATGCGTTCCATCGAGAAAAAAGGGTAACCGGCTATTGGCTGGATAAAAGCCCTAGAAACAAAAAGATCTAGTATTAGAAGAGATTTCATCAAGACAAGTTATATATCATCAACAGATCCTATTCTATTTTTCCATGTTATTTTTTCAATTTTCGAAATGTCGGATAGTACCACAATTGCTACCTGCGCAATTTTTAAACCCATTCTTTACTTTAATCGAGAAAAATTAGAAAAAAATCCAAGCATTTTTTTAAAAAATTCTTTTTAAAATTTTCACTAATTTCATGCAGTAATTACGCCAAAACTACTCGTTTAAAATATTGACATAATCTTTCTTAAATATCTGCATTTTGAGAAGAGCCTTTATTTTAAGACAAAAATGTCTTTCTTCAAATTTGTAGTTTTGCTATGGCATCTTTTTGCAATTTTCAAAAATACAAGTTCGCTGGAAATGGAACTAGTATTAAATTTTTACAGTTTCAAAAAACAATAAAGAAAAATGGAGTCGCTAAAAATGAGACCTGTGTGATATTAACGTTCTCAAGCTGTCCGAGGGCAAAGTTAAATTTTTCAAAAATTTAAGACCTTTTTGAGAAAACTTTGGAAATGTTAATGCTTCATATACAGTACCATCAAAAATCAAAATACACGTTTCGATCTCACAGGGTCTTAAATTCACCCGGATCGTTCGTCCAGATGCATACCAATTTTCTTGAAAATTGTTTGAATCGTTTTTGGCGCTCACTCGGACGGAGAGATAAACAGCTTTTTTGCCGTAAACCAATTTTTGCTATCAAGGACTCACAAATTGTAAGTGGAGAAAGATTTATCTATTTTTTGATGTGAGGAATCCTGAATACGGATTTTGTGAAAAACATCACTCTTTGTTGCAGCATAATGTACTTTCTCTTTACTACGTAAGTACAAAGTAAAGAGAAAGGTAAAATTAAATGTGTAATTTACTACATTCCATGGCCTTTTATTATAGTGGAGGTGTAACATATTTCAGTGATAGCGTCATATGAACATATCTTTTAATAGAAGACTTCTTGATCTATAAGTATTAACGTTTATTCAACTCTGAAGTTTGAACACTCTCTACATTACTTATACTATTCATTAACGCATTCAACGACGAAGCATTTACAGTATAGTCGGTATAATGAGCAAGAGATAACAATTTGTAGTTCGGAAATACTATTAATGTGAATGTTTGACAAATGTTCCCTTGTTAGGAGGATTGTGTAATTCCAGTGTGACAACATGCCCGCTCATTTAAAATCGTATGCATCTAGCACATTATCGCGCTTTCGATCGTTTCAATTATTGGCTTGTGGCATCAAAATGAGCTCCCTGGAGGTCTCAAATATTGTAGTACTAAACAGATGTCCACAGTTGTGATTAGTACGACGTACGACGATGGCGTAAAATCTACATTAGACATACATGTCTGACAATAATACCATGGCCAGTGTACTTGTGTCTAACAAAAAGGCAAAATTCGCGTGAGCATTGTAAATGCGTCCGTGGACCTTCGACTCTTGCGCGTATTTTTTTCTTATTGCGGTTTAAAATGTAATTTAAAAGATAATGACGACGATGATAATGTTCCTGGACCGTATATCACATATTATACACTCACGCTCTTTCAAATTCCTTATCTTTGGAGATGAAATGATTGTCTACTACAGAATTGTACCTGAAACACACTATCTTAGGCTTTATGTCGGTATTAGAGCTCTGCATTCAGCGAAAAATATCCGACTGTTGCACCAGGATACTACCGGACAAGTGCTCAGAGTAAGATCAGGTAGACATTTGCGGTGTAGGTCGTCCCTGTGAATCTCGGAAGCTACTGAGCGAGTGGCGACAAGGCGTCGTTTGCCATCGGTTGCGTGCTTGACTGATTAGCGATTTCGGGTGTGTCAATTGCTAAGAGAAGTCTACACTAAATCCCGTAAGTGAAGTGCATATTTTAAGCATGGGAGGTGGTACTGACTTTCCCCCGCTGGATGGCAAGATCTCGCGCCGAATTAAGTCGTCCCGGCGATTTTTTTCCAAGCAGGCAACTCCCACCGACGGGGCATCGCCCCAACTGAGACAGGCTCTAAGCTCCCGACCGGTCTCCCAGTATGTGTGAAAGTATAGTGCACGTAAGTGTGTGTGTGTGTGTAAGTAAGTAAGTAAGTAAGTAAGTAAGTAAGATTGAGGATAGAATAAGGAAGAGGAATGAAAGATCGCCCGCGGTCCATGGCTCATTTCTTAGAGTACTGCGCCGGTATTCGCCTGGTATTGATCGGCGAAGCCATGGAACACTACTGGTCAGAGCAGCCGGCCACTAGAATTCTCCTCCAACCAGCGCCTGATTTCCACCTAGCTATCTAGCTAGTGGCATAGCTACCTAGCTGGTGACCTCGCTAACTTGCTAGTGTCGAAAATCCTGGCACCATCGGGACTCGAACCTTGGATCTCCCGGTTAGAGTCAATGCAGTGACATCAGTTGATGCCCTGAGCCACCTCTCTTGGTATCGGCTGGTATCGTTTTCCATCGGTTTCCATCGGTCGCCATCGGTTGTGTAGTTTCCGCGGCTGCGCGAGGTCGCTCGCTCATAGTACTTAGAAGATGAAGATATGGAAACCACGTAAACTTGAGACCCATTTTGAATAAGAAAATAAACAACTAAGATTTTGCAACTAAAAGTCTGATTTTATTTTGCAAATACAATTAGAATAATTAGTATCTTTAATTTTTTAATTAAATTATCTTTAAAGAAGCTGAATTAATGTGTGAATAAATTATATTATAGTTGAATTTAATAGAATAGCTCTTGTATTCATTCTAGAGGAGCTTGTGAATGTTAACCGCACGAATTCGCTGAGAGGGAAATATAATTTGTTTCTATGATAAACTCTGCCATGATGCCCATTCCGAACGTTACAAATTTATAAAAGAATCCGCACACGCTATCATTTAAAGAAGGGTAAGGTGCCCCACATAGGGAATTTTGGTGCCCCCAGCGCATGCAGTGAAGAAGCGAGCGTGAACGGCAGCC
This sequence comes from Teleogryllus oceanicus, assembly GCA_964035755.1. NCBI lineage: Eukaryota > Metazoa > Arthropoda > Insecta > Orthoptera > Gryllidae > Teleogryllus > Teleogryllus oceanicus. The sequence continues at coordinate 106,284,209 of CAXIVR010000001.1, forward strand.
GCGCTCGAACAGTTCTCAGCGCTCGACAGGAGGCAACCGCTGGCAGACAGCGCTCGAGCATCGTCTGCTAGGCGGCAGATGGCCAGTCTCCCTCGGGAGGTTGTTTTTCCGCAGAAAGCAGACCTATAGCGGGAATACCACACAACCACCTCGGCCTGTGGATACCGCTTTTACTTTATTGCTACCGAGTGGAGAGAAAGTTGTGAAATGCTGCCCGAAAAAAACGGCTAATTTTCGGCAGAAAAACTCTTTATTACAGGTCCCTGATAACCTAGTAGTAGATGTTAAATTTTGAAAAGAAATTATCTAACACGTGGTGTCGCCAGAATCTATATTTTGTGAGTTCTTGATGGCGAAAATTCGAATGACGGCGAAACGTCTGTCTCTCGGCCCGTCGGTCCGTCCGTCCGTCTATGAACAACGCTAGTGGCTAAACCATTTGGTAGCTTTTCTCCAAAATTGATATTCCCCAGTCCATGTCGCGGCCCGTTGAAATTGAAACCAATATTTTAATTTTGGGAGATACCACTTTTACTTATAGACCCGGGGATATTTTCAAAGTTTTCAAAAAATAGTTTTTTTATTAAATTTTGTTCTTGGATAGTGTGAAGGGCATTTAAGAGATTGGTGCAGGTCTCATGTTCGTTGAAAACTCTTGATTTTTCAATAATTGTAAAACTTCAAAATTTTTTCTACTTTTTCCTTCAACTAAAATAGTAAATTTATAAATTTTTCCCTTGAAAGAAAATTGTTCCTTAAAGGTCGATTTTGAAATAAAGCTATGTATAATGCTATATTTTTCGAAAATTTGACTACTTTTCTCAAAATTGAGTACTTTTGCGTGAAAATACGGGGGGTAAGTAGTGCTCTTTTAGCACCACTTGCTGGAATGTATTGTTGTTTTAAAGTTTTCATTTTCTCTAGTCAATGATATTTCTTCTCTTGAAAAACTAAATTCTGTATCAAAATGCGTTACGTATACATACAAACATGTGTTTTTGACGTTTTTCGATGCTGCAATTATGTACTCTAGTTTAAGCGCATATGTCGCTCAACATTGTCTTATGGCATTCAACATTCTATTACAGTATTGAATATTTAATAACTTCTTGAAGATTTTGCGAGAATATTTTCGATTTTCAAACTGAAGAGATGTGATTTTCACTTTCCAGATGATTAGTAAAAGCCGTAGTAAGGCGCTGAACGTAGAAATTACTTTATAAGTTTGAACGACGGAGCTTGTAAAGTTTTGAGCTGTTGAAGGAGTTAGATATGAGGAAGATTCTACCGAAGGCGATATATTTCTGAACTGCTGGTTTAGCAGTTTCATTTCGTCCTATTCAAACCTGTCTGAACTTAAAAGTAGAGTTTTAAATGACTACTTGTTATGAATTTTGAAGGGAATATAATTATAATTACTAATTAATAACAGGGAAAATGTTTTGTTTCAATGGAATTCATGAAATGCTTTTCAGCGATATCAATGAATAGTCAGCGAAGAATTGTCTGGTTCAAGATTGAATATGTGCAATTTTGGAAACACTTAAATTCTATAATTCACTAGTCAGTGTGCAATATCCTTTATTTATTAGCTCTAAAGTATTATAATCAATGAGAAATCTTATATTGTAATTATTTCTCTCACCTTATCGGCAGTACATTAGTTACTTATAGGTTAGCATCCTAGACTGTTTATCTTACCTTATCAGGAGAATGATCCAGGATTTATTTGTTTATAGACAATAATTTTTATTGCTATTGCCACGATTGTTGGTATACGTTTATTATTCTCAATATCGAAGAGGACAACAAACTCGTCCTGCGATAGCACAATATTCCGTGACTCGTGGAAATTTTCAGGTTAGTATCCTAGACTGTCTGTTTAACTTATATTATCAAGAGAATTCATTTATAGACAGCTAAATTTATTTTTATTGTCAAATTTATTGGTGTAAGTTTATTATCCAATAATAAACTTATGCCATGTTAAAGTGAGTAATGTTTATTACGTTTGTGAAAGCAATCTGAATCAAATACTAGGAAATTGATTATGTTCTATCTTTCGGACATTCAAATAGTAAGTCTTACTGCACCATTCCTAGGAAAACCTGATTTCAGAGCTCCAGTATTGGTGATAAGAATATCGAGAAGGAAGTTACCTCAGGGGAAGGATGAATTTATTTGATATTGCTCGAATTACGATATATACATGAGCCGATATACTAGATGAGCTTCGTATACTAGATGAGCATCTCTAATAATAAGCCACTTCGTATTTTCCATAAAAACAAAAAGTGTGCAAGAAGTGCTCTCACAATTGTCATTAATTCTCTGATCAGGGCAATGAAATAAACATATTCTCTCAATGCATTTTTACTTTCTCGCCCAACTTCGTAAGAAGAGAAAGTATTGAACCGTACACCAGAAAACGGCGATTTTGAGACAGAAAAAAATTAAGCCTGGCTCCATTGTAGGGAATAGAGGATAAGTCTTGTTCCTATATGTAGTAAATTATTACTTCCTGCAACACGTTGTGTAGTCAGAGTTCACGCTTTCTCGGTCCTTGATACCGAAATATCAATTGGCGGCAAAACGTTTGTCTCTATGCGTGGCCAACGCCAGCGTCTAAACCATTCAAATGACACAATCAAAGTGTGTTCCCCGATCAATCTGAAGTAACTCGAGGCCCTGCGAATTTAAAACGGAAGTTTTGATTTTCGAGGGTACTTTACATGAAGTCTCAAGATCGACATTTTCTCAAAAATTGCTCCATTTTTTATTAACAGTTGCCTTTGGATAGCGTAAAATGGGTCGGGTTTCATTTATTACCGGGCTCTGGTAACGATAAATTGGATAAATCTTGTTCCTATGTGTAGTAAATTACATCAACTAACACGTTGTGTAGTCAGTATCCACAGTTTGTAGGTCTTTGATACCAAAAAATCCATGGACGGAAAAACTTCCGTCTGTCCGCTTAGACGATTTTCCCCAAATAGATGTTCCCTGATAGACTTAACGGGGCTCGACGCCCTGAGAATTTCAGAAGAATATTGGAACTTTACACTAAACCTAAACATTTTGAACATTTCTTAAAATGGCTCCGAAATATGGATTCAACTTTGTTCTCGGATAGCGTATAGGACGCATAAAAGAATGGAGCAGGTCTCTTTTTCGTTAAGATCCCTAGTTTTTCGAACTTGCAAAAATTCAAACTTTTGGCCACCTTCCTACAACTGCAATATTTTGTAGTTGTTTTTCTTTAATGAAATCTGTTTTTCAAAGATAGATCTAAAATACGTCCCGAACAATTTTTTCGAAAATGTGAATATTTTTTGCGTAATTTTGCGTGAAACACAGGGAATTGTTAAACAATTATTTTCTAAAATCGTTCCAAATTTCTCCATTAAATTTTTCGAGAATAGAGCAAATAATGTTAGAAATGGTGCTGGTCTCATTTCTGTTGACTTTATCTTGACGTGTTTCCTGTTGTACATATATAATTTTAAAGTTTATTTACTATAAATATTAATCATAGTAAATAATATGTCTGATAATTCAAGCACAACCTCCAACAACGTAATCGTCATTACTGCCATTTACTTGATTAAAATAAATTAATAGATCATACAATCTAGAATTCCTTTAACAACTGATTATAAATTAAACTATTAATACAATTCACAGAATATTATAACAATTTACCGTGTATGGTATGCGGGGAACATTTGCCGCAGTGCACCGTTTCGTTTTTTTCTAATAAATGAATAAATTTTCCCCCGCCAAATTGGACTATTAGGTAAAAGCGTGATACGTCGACGCGTCATCAGCAGACGCTCATATAACTTAATTTACAATTCTAAGCATCTGGGGTTCAAGTATATCTCGCATTCTCTCAACTCAAAGAATATGCAGTTTAATTGAGGATTGACTCAGGCACCTGAGCAGTCAGGCAGCAAAAGTTAAAATTTGCAGTTTTACCATATTGCTTTAATCAATATTTGAACTTGTGCTCTTATCTTAAACTAGGAAGTAATATACTGTTAGGTTCTAGAATGGCACAGCTTGATAATCGTTTACCCTGTATTAAAACCACCCTGCAATACTCTGCTCCATAAAACAACCCTGCAGTTCAATCCACCGCGTGTTAATTTACTGCAAATCGATGATGCTTACTAACTTTCATGAGTTCAAGTAGAATTATCATAGATCAACTTAAGTGTTGAAAAGCGGTACAACGCATCAAATTAGCTCAGTTTTAATATTCTTTTTTTCTGCCATCAGATCGCGGTGTAACCTCAAACCCCAACTCGTTACACTGCGAATCCAAATAAGAACGGGAAAGACGTGGTGGCATTTTCGCAGTCAATGGAAAACTATTAAATAAGAAAGCGGTGTGCACCTCGGGCTGAGGACGCCAAAAAGCGCGCTTCCTGCCAGACCTCTGCACGTCCGACAATTTGCGTGGTCGCATAACGAAAACAGCCCAAATCACAGCTGCACCGCCTGCTGGCGCCAGCCCCATCCCAATTCCAGGTCCCTGCCCCGCTTCCAGCAGGTCCCCGCTCTCGGCTTTGCCACCGCTGCCGGCCCCGCTCCCGGCCCCGCTCTCGCCCCCCGCTCTCGGCTTCCCGCTCTCGGCCCCCCGCTCTCGGCCCCCCGCTCTCGGCCCCCTGCTCTCGGCCCCCCGTTCTCGGCTTCCCGCCTCGGCCCCCACTCTCGGCCCCCGCCTCGGCCCCCGCCTCGGCCCCCGCTCTCGGCCCCCGCCTCGGCCCCGCCTCGGCCCCTGCCTCGGCCCCGTTCTCGGCTTCCCGCCTCGGCCCCCACCTCGGCCCCGCTCTCGGCCCCCGCTCTCGGCCCCGCCTCGGCCCCGCTCTCGGCCCCCGCTCTCGGCCCCGCCTCGGCCCCGCCTCGGCCCCCGCTCTCGGCCCCCGCTCCGGCCCCGCTCGGCCCCCGCCTCGGCCCCGGTCTCGCCCCGCCTCGGCCCCGCTCGGCCCGCTCCGGCTCCGCTCCCGGCCCCGCTCCCGGCTGTCGACTCTGATTTCGGATCGATGCAATTATAAACTTAGCGTGAGCCTATGTAAATAGTAATTCAAATTTATAACGTATTTCATTTTCTAATTATAACTGAGTGGACTATGCAAGTAATTGCATATAATGTTCCGTAACTTATATCAACAATGTATGGTAACTCTTCAGTTCTTTCTCGCATTTTGAATTTAAAAGTTTTGTATCTTAAAAGCACTTACACTCGCACTCCGCACTTCACTCGCACAGACTCGCATACATGCGATTTCTCGACATCCTCGGAATTGAATCTCCAAGAGGAGAAATGGTAATTGTGCGTCGCCTTGTTATACTGAGGGCGTTTCTGAATAGCCTTTCAAAACAAAGCGGATTGTAGAGGACAACCTACTAATGACATGACTAAACGTTCTACTAATTTCGAAATAAAGGGTAGCCTGACGCTGTTGCCCGCTTGACGACACAACAACGGAGGAATTTGAAATTGATGTATTACGTTGAACTTACCGGTTTGGCGAATTGCTTACCTCTCAAGTGATACCCTAGCAAACCTAGTTAACTTTTGCTTCAAGAGCTGGTGAGGTGATATTGTTATGGTTATAAATAGGGAGAGTTAAAAGAACCAGTAGTGGTCATAGTCATTCGTGAACGAGCCTCCGACCCGAGCGGATCGCTAGTGCGGAGCTCCGTTTCAGTTCGAAGTGAAAGTTATACTTAGTAGTGTTCTCAGCGAGTTGTGTTTTTAGTCTATGTCCTATGACATACCCTCATCAGCAGGGCAGGCTATCAGCCAAGTCCTGAATGCAGTCAATAATTGCGACAGCAATTATATATTCAACGGAGCAGCTCCTTCATCACACCACATCGCGGCAGATGACGATGTCATGGACGCGTCGCCATTGCCAGTTCCCGATCCGAGTAGCAGCGAGGTCGGTGGCCACGCTGCTGCCTTCCACACCGCAACAGCACCAGACGGGCTCGACCACCAGTCAACAGGCAACGGAATACAGCGAAAAAGGTCAGTGGGTGACAATTCAATCCATCAAGACCCAAAAAGAAAGAGTGCGGGTACCGGTCACGATAGTGCGGCATCTGGCCAAAATCAACATTCAGACTACGTGTACAATTTACCAGTGCAAAACAGATTCAGTGAATTAAGTAACTCAACATCTAAAGAAGAAGAAAATAGATTCAGTTATCTAAAAGAAAATATCAGTGAGCAAACACAAAACACTATGAAAATTCCTCCAATATTCGTAGCCAATATCACAAACCTCAACGAATTCATAAAAGAACTAAAAACTAGAGGACCTCAAATTTCGTTGCGAAAATAAAAATAATAAAGTGAAAATAGTTGCCAAATCAATAACCGACTTCAGAAACATTGTGAAATACCTAATATACACCCAAAGAAGTTTTCATTCTTATAAAGATCCCACCAACAAAAAATTCTCAGTAGTATTTAAAAATATTAACCAATCAATCTCAGAACCTGAAATACTTCAAGACCTCACTCAACGTCACCCATCCATAATAAAAGTAACACGTTTACAAAAAGACAACAATCCCATCCCGGTTGTAGCAGCTGAATTTAGTGGAAACGAACCTCTAGAAACTATATTAACCATTAAACAAATATGCAACCACCGAGTGACAACTGAAAGAAGACGAAGACCCAACGGCCCCCTACAATGTCAAAGATGCTTAGATTTCGGACACTCAAAAAACAATTGTAACCATGTGATTAACTGTGCCTTCTGTTCAGGAAATCATTACTCTGTAACTTGCCCACAAAAACTTCAAACTCCTATTTTGTGCTAACTGCAAGGGAAACCACCGTGGGGATATTAGAAATAATAACTGTCCTTATTTCAAAGAAATATATGAAAAGAAAACCTCCAACTCAACCTTCAGAAATAAAAATACCCACCAACAGAATTCAACACCTCCCCACTCAAATGATTCACTCGCTCACTTCCCAAACTTACCGAAAACCCTACCACTCCAAAACTTCTCTCCAATCAACAACAAAAACCATAACCAAAATATATCCTCAAACACCCATTCAAGAAATCATCATCAAGCCTCCCTAGCAGACAACTCTCTCATAAATACAATCATTAATACAATATCATCATGTATCGTAAACTTCATAAACTCATTGATCCCTACAGTCATTTCAGCAATCCAAAACTCAGTCACCTCGTTTCTAAGTAATAATAATGCAAGTGCTTCTCCCTAAAAATTTAACATTCATAAACTGGAACGCAAATGGCATCCTAAATAAAAAAACAGAGTTAATAAATTTCCTGCACTCCTTCAAAATAGACGTAGCATGCATAACTGAAACCCATCTCAAAGCACGAAATAAACTTTACATTCCGGAATATACAATATATAGAGCAGATAGAACAGAACAACGGAGGAGGAGTCCTAATTGCAGTAAAATCCACTATAGAGCACCACCAGATAAATATCGTTCACACACCCGGCTTAGAAACCATAGCAATCAGACTAATTATAAATAGCCACGACTGGAACATAATATCAGCCTACAAACCTCCCACAACAAAAATAGTTGATGCTAATCTACTAAATTTATTTAAACCCCAGATAAGTACATTAGTACTAGGAGACCTTAATGCCAAGAATACTAACTGGGCGACCGACTCAGAAATCCAGATATTCTCGACATAGGCATTACTAACTCTAGCACTCAATTTTATTCAACGCCGGTTTTTGAACTTGACTCGGACCACATACCAGTTCTAATAACCTCCCATCAGCTGCCTCCACCTCATTCCCCAACGCCCAAACCCAACACACTCAAAATTAACTGGCACAAGTTTCAGAACATCATAAGCAGTGCTATCCCCAAAATTAAAATATTAAATAGTCCAATTGAAACTGAAAATGCGTAACTTACCTAAACACACTAATACATTCCACCTACAAACTTCACAAATTAAACTAAAAACAACCTAAATGCAACAAGGACACAATATTGCGCAGGAAATACTACATGCCATAAAAATAAAAACAAAACTAGAAGACTGTGGGCCAACTTAAGAACCCCAGAAATTAAGTCCGAACTCAATACAATTACCAACATAGTCAAAAGATTAATTAAAAGCACAATGCCCAACAATTCCACACCAAAATTGAATCGTGAACACCAAAACAACTCAATATGGATCTTTACCAAAAAATATTAAATAAAAACAATAATCCCCATTAAACCAAACAGTAGGAAAAGCATACACTTCAATTCAAAAGCGGAAGAATTAGCCACGTATTTCGCCTCAACATTCACAACTAACACAACTAAACCCCATCCGAACATAAAACAATCACTACAGCAGCAGAACAATCGGTATATGGACCTCATCATAGAATTCAATACATTTCCCAAAAGAAATCACACAAATAATTAGAAAACTACCAAATAAAAATCACCAGGTCACGATAAAATAAACAATTTGATACTAAAAAGCTACCCCCACCAGCAATAGCTATGTAAATAATATATACAACTCTTGTTTCAGAATAAGTCACTTCCTTTTGCCTGGAAACATGCAGTTATTATCCCAATTCCTAAACCGAATAAAACACGGCAAATGTCACCAGTTACAGGCCAATAAGCTTATTACCTCTCTCTCAAAAATTTTTGAAAAGATAATTCTAAAAGACTGACCAAACATATAGCTTCTACTAATCTCATACCAAAAGAACAATTCGGCTTTACGAAACGTACTTCAACGCAACACCAATTATTAAGAATCTCGGAACATTTATACTCATCATTTCAAAAAAAATATCATACAATAGCTATCTTCTTAGACATATCACAAGCATTTGATAGAATCTGGCACCAAGCATTAATATGCAAAATCAAAAAAAGCGGTACCCCATACTACTTAACGGAAATCATTAAGAAATTCTTAGAAAACAGAACATTCTCAGTAGCAGTTAATAATCACCACTCAAACCCCAAAACAATAAACGCAGGCTTACCCAAGGATCCCCTCTCACCAACTCTTTTAACATATATGTAGCAGATATTCCGAAGTTGCACCCCATACAAATAGCCCAGTTTGCTGACGACACAGCAATTTACTCATCCGGAACCTCACTCACAGCAATCAAAAATAGAATGCAAATATATATAAACCTAATTGGAAGCTGGGCAGCAAAGTTAAAAATAAAACTCAATCCAATTACCGATCCCTCAAACAAGCTTAACATTAAACAATGAAACGATAATCTGGTACCCATCAAACAAGCCAATAAAATACTTAGGTCTAAACATTGATACAAAACTAAACTGGAAACATCACATTGACAATAAAGTAATACAGGCAAAAAACAAACTATTACAATTAAAACCATTAATCAATAGAAACAGCCATCTACCATATGACACCGCACTCGTAATATATAAAACAATAGTCAGACCCCTCCTACTGTATGCATGCCCAATATGGCTAAATGCAGCTAGAACCAATCTTAACAAAATCCAAATTATACAAAATCAGTTCTTAAGGACAATTACCAACGCACCATGGTTCATATCTAATGCACAGCTCCATAAAGAATTCAATCTCCAACCCATAACCCAGCACATTCTATACCTATCCACCCAATTCTATTCCAACCTAATGCAGATACCAAATTTAACCGGATTCAATCTAGCCAGAAACCCCACCCATTCCACAAGAATAAAAAATAAGTACCCTTTCCATATATTCCAACAACAATTTTCCGAAATGGACTCTGATTAGAGGTGACCATTAGATTTCCTCGATCGCAATGCTAGTTGTAAGATTAATTTTAGTTTAGTTAGTAAGTCAACAAACATATGTAGAGTTAATGTAACTGAGCTATGTAAATCATCAAGGAAAACAATAAATAAATAAATAAATAAATAAATAAATAAATAAATAAATAAATAAATAAATAAATAAATAAATAAATAAATAAATAAATAAATAAATAAAAAGTGGTCATAGGAATATTTTCAATTTTTTTTAAATCCTTGGGCTACAGTAGTAAATTCCTTATGTGAACCAGTTTAGATGGCGCAAGGCATCAACTGATATCACCGCAGTGTCTCTGACCGGTAGATCCTAGAGTCCCGACGGAGGCAGGGTTTTGGAATAGAACTAGCTAAATAGCTCCGCCCTGTTCAGCCGCTGTCGTTGAGGTGAATGCTAGTGGCCAGCTGCTCTGATCGCTAGTTTTCAGTGGTTTCTCCTATCTACACCAGGCGAATGCCGGAGCAGTATCCTAACAAACGGGACACAGGCCACGCGTGATCTTTCTTCCTTTCCTTTGTCTTATCCTCACCCCTTACTTAGACACACACATATATTCAATACACAACTACATATGTCGAGATTGATTGTCCCGGCTGGGGTGGGCAGTGCCCCACTGGTGGGAGATACTTGGTTGAGAAGAACCCCCAAGCCGAAGCCGGATCTCAACAACCAGTGGGAAAAGATGACCGGCACCTCCCTTGATAATACATGCACTACACTTTCGAGACTAATGCATTTCGACCATAGTTGATGCACCAGTAAACACGAAATAATTACTCTTTATATAATACTCAATGGGCTATTATCATACCTCTTTTTGAATAGATTCCTTTCCTAAAAATGAATATTATTAATAATAAAGTAATATTATTATGAATAATATTATTTATTTATAAAATCCTTTTCTTCCAAAATTTATTGGGGTTTGGCCAGAAGACATGGCAAATACTTTTTTCAAAATAAACTTTTATTGGATCACACAATTTTATTTGTCGCCTGAAAGAAATGCTGTACTAATGTGTACCCGGGAACAGATGACTGCGCAGATAGCAATGAGAAATCATGTTGTGCGACTGCGGCTGTGCCAGATGAATGTAACCCGTTTCAAGCAGTGCTCATACTCTCAAGATAGCCGTTCTCCATGGGAAAATGCCTGAGAATGTCATAGGGAATGAGTGGAAGCCCTTGAGAATAATGACCTTCCTTACGGGTCAGTCGCGAGATGAGAAGGAGCCTTTTTGTCAGGTCGCGTAGCAACCAATGATCGGCAACGCCTCGACGGTACGACCTCTGAGTATGCGGGCCGATGTCGCTCGTGCGGTAATCGAGCATCTCTCTAATTGGGCCTTTAGAACGGATATGTAATACTTTTTGATTGTTGTGAACTCCTATACGCTAAAATGCTTTGGAATATGACATCAGTACTGTTATTAAAAATTCCTTAATAAATATAAGAAACACAATTTCGGTGAGTCGTTAAATGTGCACTTAGTTCGTATCTTGTTCTTCCATGTGTATATTTCGCATTTTCCACCAGCGCTCGTATTCTCACCAAAGAAAAAATAGATACCACGACTTATGCCCCAACCCTCGTATTTGCAAACCAATTTTCACTTAGTTGTCACGATTTGAACATCGTATAATTTCGGTAATGGTAAGATGCTTTACTCGCTAATGAATTTCACCAATCGATATTTTAGCCCCTGAAGTGTTTGAGACACTTGAAGTACAAACTAGTACAACTAAAACAGCACGTACTTTCTCGCCCGCATTTTCACGCTAAAGTACGCGAAAAGTACTAAAATTTTCGAAACATTGTACATGATATTTCAAAATCTATCTTTAAGGAATAGATTTTTTAGGAAAAATGTATATTTTTAATATTTTAGTTGTAGCAAGAAAAAAACCGAAAAAATATTGAACTTTTGCAATTTTCGAAAAATCAGGATTGAACAGGTATGAACAGTTTCGGAGCAGAAAATATTGTACTTCGCCCTTAAATTTGTGAATTGATTTTAATCGTTTAATGTCATGTGGCAGTGTGTTCTCAAATAATCTATATGTATTGTTTGTGCTTTTTGTAGTGAGACGTTGATACTGACACCTGATGTACACATACCTGATGTATAATTACTACGTCGAGAATAATAGCTATATATATCTGTATTGGTTGAAAATCGGTTTCCGCCATTGAGAAGTCATTTTATACAAAAACCACTGACTCACAAATCAAGACGCAAGGCAATGGTAAATTTTGGGGCTAAAGAAAGAGTGGTTTACAAGAATCACGTGAGTGGGATTTTCTTATTATTGGTACAATTCTTTTCTGTAACCTAAATGTCCGAGAACTGTAGGATGCTACTAGAGGTGTATATTTAAGGATACTACTGCTAGCTTTATTTTCCGATGAAGTTACCCCAAATCTGGAGAAAAGAAGTTGAGATGTTGGTCGATATGATGGAAAGTATATGCGTTTTGAGATGTTTCGGAATTGGCATTTCATCACGACCGTAGCGCAATGTAAATAGACTATTCCGTACACTATGGAACTACTCCGTCGATTAGAGATTCAAATCCGTTTCTGCAAAACGTGAAACACCGACTAAACGAAGCTCGGCGAAACCAACCCTAAATTAACATCCGCCTAGCTAGCATAATAAAAAATTGTGAAAGCGCAGTGGTAGTCGGTAGTCGGTACATTCAACAGTTTTTGTCATCGCAGAAATACTGTTCAACAAAATTCGAATTGTCAGTCTTAACGATAGCAAAGTTGTCAAACAAATTCTTATTACTGCTGCAGACATTCTGTGCTATTTCGGAGGATGGATTGGAGATTAGACGATTCAATGGTTGGTTGTTTAAGTATACGAGGGATAATGGTGGGTGTTTGCCTTCCGCACCGTTATCGCAAGGTAATGACACCAGTAACTTATGTTGAATACGAACCCACAACCCCAGTGCGAAGCACTTGCCGTCACAGTTTCCTGCGCTAATTAGATCGTCGTGTTGTATTTGCGAAGCGGTTAATCGTGTTGCTTGCGCCACTGAGCCCGTGCTTGCCCGCTTGCGCCCGGGCATGTCATTCTGCCCGCGTTCCCGCCGGCCTCTCTATCGAGGAGGTCAACTTCGTGTTTCAGGAGTGTGGACCGAGCGATGAGGGTTGCGTGCGATAAACGACCCTGATTGCACCAAGTTTAACATCCGCAGCACGGCAAACTGAGCGTTAGTCATTCATAATGTTTGTTTTCTGACCCATTAGGTGATAATGTATATTGAATATTTGCTAATAAGTTGAATCATGAACGCTGGCATACTACACTGGTGTGAGCCGGCTTTGGTAAATACAAATTGAACACTATTTCATTTCACTGGAGGTTAAATGCATAATAATTGTAATTTACTTGTCAGAGCGATTACTTTCTAATTCCAGTGAAATTACAAACAAGAGAAACCGGCCAGGTGGCCCTGGGGCATGAAGCATGTGCGCCTAATAACCCGTTACACCACGTCAGTGGGTCTGAAGCTCACATAAGACGTGATTTCTGGTGTGATTGTGACACAGGGGCTTTCTCAGTCCTGTTTGTATCGGCCTTGTTCCGTCCTTATCATTTGGCTTTACACGGTAATATTAAAAAACGATTGTGCTCTGTGATGTGTATTCGGCCTATGGCAACGGAGCAAGTAACCGCAGAAATGTGCAAGTACTACGGGGGGGGGTACGGACTACCTCCGACATCATGAAACGTGCAATCCAAAATGGGCCTATATGCTCCCTAGGAGGTCAGGCTTAGTGGGGGAAGAGATGCATTTGTCTGGGTTTCACCCAGCTTAGTAACGTTGGTCGTAGAATACTCATGGAAGTTTCCAAAGGTTGCTCGATGGCTGTCGAGTCAATGATCACGTAACACGGATACATTATTTCCTCGTTATAAACATAAACAAAAAGGTATATTACTATTTAGGCACGCGTTTCCCCTTTTAATTGTTATATTATTTTCTTTGAAATTAATTTATTCCTACTGTCTGACTGTTCTTCAGTTTCTAATGAAGTTACAACGGTCACATATAAAAGAAAAATGAAAAGAACTAATATGAAATCCCGCGGAACCGTTGCTCTCTCTTTCTCTTTGCAATCGACATTTAAGGTGTGAGGATATTCAATGTGGGGCAGTACCACGAAATTTATGTGAAAGTAATTTTGAAATGAAAATGTTATGGATGATGTCAAAAGCTTTCGAAACATCTGAAATTATTTCAATGTGTTCTTAATTATGATCTATTAATGATCTTTAAGATAAGAAAAAAATGTTTGCTTACCTAGATTTTGATTTTCTAAAACCATGTCGGTAGACTAAATAAGCTTCACTTTTTCTGAGAAATGATACCATTCTGAAATTGAAAAGTCTTATTTTTTCGAAAACTAGTAAAAAAATTGAAATTCAGTTTTTGCTTTTTTTAAACACTCCCTCAATTTTTGCTGTTTTAAAAACTTTCGAAATATTCCAGTGCATAAAGGAACATTGAAAATTTTAATTAAAGAGTGTATAAAGGCAGGCGCTCACGTTTTAAATAAACCACCCGGAAATTCATCCAAACTTGTAAAATAATTATTTTTTGTTTACTATTCTAAGTATTTCACTGGAAAAAAATGGGAAACAAACAGCGGATCGAAATTTTTTAGGGAAACGTATGATGTAGAATTTTGTGATTTTAGTCCCTTCGTGAGCTCGTAATTCTCGAACAGTGTTGGTTGAAGAGACTTGCAACGTTTACCCAATCGCTCACCTCTCGTTCATTTTCTTTTAAAACAAAATTCTCTACATAGTTTCAAGATGATGTGTTCATATTTTTAAGACATTCCACATTCCTTTAGTTTTGTTATTAGCGTTGAAAATATCCCCATAATTTTTCATTGTTTTGCAAGTGCTGTTACAGATTTTAAAACTCTTTTACAGCCTGGGGCAGTAGACATGGTAATCTTCCGATACGTGACGATGTTTTGAAGTGAGTTCTTCTTTTTGTATACACGATGTTCTAATTTCTCGTGTTATTCGAGTATCGCTTTTCCATTACATGTAAAATTTAAAACTATTATTATTATTACTATTATTATTACTATTATTATTATTACTATTATTATTATTACTATTATTATTATTATTCACGATTATTCCCATTTAAAGAGAGCGTTTGAACTTGAATTCCTTTATGATGATTGTTTGTGTTTTCTCTGGGCCCATATTTTCTTCATGTGTTCATTGAGTTGTTTCTTCCGCTCTGCTGTCCATTTACATCCTGGCCTCTTCTTGCTTTCGGTGTCAAATGTATGTTTTTTGATGGTGTTCCTGAATTCTTTTCTATTTTCTGCATCATTTATTCTAACGTGTGCTTGTCTGAGATCCTCCTCGACTTCTTTAATCCATTTTGTTTTTCCCCTGCCTGAGTTGATGACGATTATTATTATTATTATTATTATTATTATTATTATTATTATTATTATTATTTACATCGAATATAAGCGTTCACTGCCTGGAGGTTTAGCTCATTGGTCAACTTTCCATTACGCAACCTCGGGTTCGATTCCCGGTCGAGGCAAAAATTTAATGTGCGTTATCCTTGCACTGTCCCAGAATATGTTGCTATGTGAAAATTAGAAAACTCTCTTCTCAGGTTGAGAAGACCAGAATACAGCTTGGGGATGTCTTCGTGCCAAACACACGTACCCCTGAACCCATGGCTGCAGGTAGGCCATGGCCCGTACGCGGGCTGTCGCGCCAAGGACAGACAGACAGACAGACAGAGAGACTGACAGACAGATAGATAAGTGTTCAGTAGGTCATACGGGAAACTGACAGCTCTTATTCAAAGCATGTGTTGGCCTCTTCCTTCCTTTCTATTCTTCCTAGGTAGGCAAGAACAAATGTGGTAAGCGTAAGCCGATTTTTTGATTGATTTGTTTTATGATGTTCTTACCCCACTGGATTTCCCCAATCCATGTATCTCCCTCGGGTGGGGTATCGCACCGGCTGGGTCAAGCTCTAAACTCCAGACTAGTCTGCTGACATGTGCGGTAGATAGTGCGTATAAGTGCGTGTGTGTGTGGGAGGAGAGTTGGAGACAAGGATGAGGATTGAGATGTTGCGCGCGCTTTCGCGTCTCGTTTTCACTGGTGCTGCTCCACTACTCTCATGATACTAATCGCAGAACCAAGGTAAACTACCTATAGGACTAGCCTACTGCTAGAATTGTCCTTCAATCAGCGGCTGAATTGCCCCTACCTATCTAATTAGGAACCGGGAGCTGTAGCTCAGTGCATCAACTGATGTCACTGCAGCGCCTCTGACCGGGAGATCTTAGGTTCGAGTCCTGACGGCGGCAGGATTTTCGACACTAGCTTTTCAGCTAGGTCAAATTCAGTCTCTGTCTGGAGGAGAATTCTAGCGGCCTGCTGCTCTGATCGGTAATTTTCCGTGGTTTCTCCACGAAACACCAGGCACCACGAAACACCAGGCGAATGCCGGAGCAGTACCCTACCAAACGGGCCACGGACCGCGCGCGATCTTTCCTTTCTCTTCCTTGTCCTATCCCCTCCCCCTTACACACACACACTAACATGCACTACACTACCCATATTCCGGGAGACCGGTCGGGAGTTTAGAGCTTGTCCCGGCTGGGGCGGTGCCCCGCTGGTGGGAGAGTCCAGGTGAGGGGGAAACCCCACTAGCCGACGGTAAGTCGGCGCCGGATCTCGCCATCCAGCGGGGGAAGATAACCGCCATCTCCGGAGAAAATACATGCACTACACTAACGGGACTAATGACCAAAACAGTCGACGTGCCCGGAAACACGAATCAATCAATCAATCAACTATCTAATTAGGGTCTAATATTCTCCCATCATCGGGACTCGTATCCTAGAACTTCCTGGTGAGAAGCACTACAATGACATTCTCTTTATGTCTCAGGGACAACCGTAAGATGAGTACTGATAATGAAAGAGGATTTGTTTTTTTTTCCTATTTCATATTCCATTTCAAAATCCCTGAGTGTTGTCCTGAAACTATATCCTAAAGAGAAACATATTCTAATAAAACTGCCTCCCTGAATGGTTCCTCAGTTTCTTAGTGATGCACCTTTCTCCAGCTAACAAACATGTCATCTTTGTATGACAGATTGCTTTACAGATCATGATGAGGTTGACTTTCTGTACGTTTACCTCGTTGAAACGAATAGCATTCAGTAGCGGTCACCTGATATTAATTTCTAAAATCTTATTTAAATCGAAAACTAAGTTCTTGGATGCAACAAAAATCGTTCAAAGTTTTGTTCCTGTAAAAGAAACATATATAAATTGTATGTTTTCAGTCATCTAGAGTTAACGGTTGAAAAAAAACATTGAGTCACATTCTTTTGAATATATTTTCTTATATTTTTGTGCATTATTAGCCCTTAATATATACCAAAAATGGATTGATTGATTTTTTCGTGTTTCCGGGCGCGTCAACTGCTTTGGTCATTAGTCCCGTTTGTGTAGTGCATGTTTTTCGTGGGAGATGGCGGTGATCGTCCCCCGCTGGATGGCGAGATCCGGCGCCGACCTACCGTCGGCTAGTGGTGTTTCCATCTAACCAGGACTCTCCCAACAGCAGGGCACCGCCCCAGCCGGGAGAAGCTCTCAGCTCCCGACCGATCTCCCGGAATATGTGGTAGTGTAGTGCACGTTGGTGTAAGTGTGGAGGATATGACAAGAATGAGGAAGGACAGACCGCGCGCGGTCCGTGGCCCGTTTGGTAGGTTACTGCTCCGGTATTCGCCAGCAGCCGGCCGCTAGAATTCTCCTCCAGACAGAGACTGAATTCGACCTAACTGAAAAGCTAGTGTCGAAAATCCTGCCGCTGTCAGGACTCGAACCAAGGACCTCCCGGTCAGAGGCGCTGCGGTGACATCAGTTAATGCACTGAGCTACCGCTCCCGGTCCTAAAACTGGACATATATGAAAGACAACTACATTTTTCGACTACGGGCATTGTTATTTCCACAGGGTTCCACAGGGAAGTGTTTTAGGGCCATTACGTTTCTTAGCGTACGTAAATGATCTCCATGTTAACATACAATGAAAGGTACGTTTATTTGCAGACGATTGTGTTATATACGGAAAAATCAAAAGTGGCGCTGACGAACAAATATTACAGCAGGATTTAGAAAATGTACGTTATTGGGCTGAAAAAAATGACATGGGAATTAACGGATCGGAAAGCAAAACAATAACGTTCGGGCGGGGACGAAATTATCAGGAACCAGACTATCGTTTAGGTGAGATCGTCATCTCAAGAGTCTCATCATGCGAGTACTTAGGCATTCATATAGATAGTAAATTAGGGTGGGAGAAGCATATAATTCAGGTAGTAAGAGAAACGTGGAAGTTCTTGCATTTTTTTAATGCGAATTCTAAAGAAAAGTTCTGCAAACGCAAAAGAAGTTGCATATTTTTCGCTGGATGTGTTTATTAGCATACGTTCGCTATGTTGGGATCCATACAGAAAGTCGCACAGCAAAAATCTAGATAGAATACAGAGGACAGCGAATAAGTTTACCTATAAAACTAACGCAATAAAAAAGCCATGGGAACCTCTAGAAACGAGAAGAACAAGTGCGAGGCTTTGCGCTCTTTATAAATCGTACGTAGGTCAACCAGCTTGGAAGGAAATTCAGGTTAGACTAGAAAAACCAAATTATTTCGGCCGAAGCGATCACACTCACAAAATTCGAACAAGAAAACAAAATTAAGATCTAGGGAAATTTTCCTTTTGTAACAGAACAATTAAAGATTGGAACAGTTTACCCTCAGCAATTTTCAAAGCTTTTCCTGTAAGTGTCCGAAGCTTTAGAAATAAGTTAGAACAATATGAGAGTAATAGACATTAAATGAGTAAGTGCTGTGAAGTGCGGTGAAGTGTGGGTAGTGCAGAGCAGTGCAGTGCAGTTAAGTGTAGTGAATGCGATGAATCAATTAAAAAGAAACTTAGCCAAACTTATGTAGCTTGTATTAAATTTTAGCATCACCGATATATAATTATTGGATATCATGACAGAGTTGAATTTTTTCTTATAATACTTAATATTAGTGATATTATGATTATTGCATGTTCGGCTTGTACTGTACTCCATTATTATTATTATTATTATTATTATTATTATTATTATTATTATTATTATTATTATTATTATTATTATTGTTATTATTATAATATTGTTATTATTATATTATTATATTATTATTATTATTAATATTGTTATTTAACTGCCAACGGGTCATACCCAATTGCAGTTCAAATAAATGCACATGTATATGTATGTAATTTTTAACAATGACATTTGTCTGTTGCAAAAATGTAAGTACAAATTTACTAGGATACAAGAAAAACCCATTTTTCAACAAAGTTTCTTTTAAAATAGGGGCCTCTCCGAATTTATAGAACAGTACGGTTTGGAGAATGCAACTCCCATCGCAATGGGCGTCGAAGCTGCCGCAACTCGGAGGATGGCGTTGCCCACACCGCGGGTGGCGCGAGCGTGTGTACTTTGGTCGCGGCAGCGACGGATGTGTAGGCGCTCGTACACGTTGCACTGCCGCCGCAGTTGCCGGCGCGAGCTCGCGCAATCAAGCGGCTGTTGACTCGCGGCTAATTCCATTACGACCGACGACGCAATGACGCGTCGTCTCGCGCCGCACCGCGCCACGCCGCGCCACGCCGCGCGCCGCGCTCGACCCTCGCCGTCCTGATCATCGCCGTCTTTCCCCGTCCTTCTCCGATCATTTTCAGTGCAGCAACTGATGTCACTGCTGCGCCTCTGACTGGAAGGTCTTGGGTTCGCGTCCTGACGGCGGCAGGAATTTCGACACTAGCTTGTCAGCTAGGTCGAATTCTGTCGCTGTCTGGAGGTGAATTCTAGCGGCCGGCTGCTCTGATCGGTGGTTTTCCGTGGTTTCTCCGTTCACCACCAAGCAAATGCCGGGGCAGTACCCTAATAAACAGGCCACGGATCGCGCGCGATCTTTCCTTCCTCTTCCTAGTCCTCTCTTCTCTCCCTGCACATACTTACACTAACATGCACTGCAGTACTACATCTTCCGGGAGACGAGTGGGGAGCTTAAAACTAGTCCCGGCTGGGGTGGTCACCCGTCGCCGGTGGGAGAGTCCTGGTTAGGGAGAAACCCCGCTAGCCGACGATAGGTCGGCGCCGGATGTCGCCATCCAGCAGAGGAAGACCACTGCCACCTCCCGATGAAAACATGCACTACACTTACGGGACTAATGACCTCTGCTGTTGACGCGCCCGGAATCACTAACAAACCAACCAACCAAAAATCCGATTATTTCCGCCTCGTTCCTAGGGATGCGCCAAAAAACATCAATGTTCAAGGTTAAAACATCGATATTAATAAAACATCGCTCCAAAACGATAAATGTTTTTTAAACTTCGATGTTTTTACAAGTGCATTAGTAACCATTAATGTTCACGTAAGAGTGATTTGATTTGAAGGTTGTCGAGTTTATTAATTTTTTATTGAGATTTGATTGACAAAATACTAAAAATCTACCGGGATATTTAATAATATTTTGAGTATCTAATTGACTAATTATCTGATTGAAAACCATTACAGTATTGTATTACAAGGGCACCTTCTTCATTATAAAATAAAAATATCATCTAAGTAAAAGCAACGAACACAAAAAATCGATGTTAAAAATGTATCAACTTAAAAATATCGATGTTAAATCCATCGATGATTTCAAAACAATGACGTCAATGTACCATCTCTAGTCGTTCTGCGTCGCTTGTGCCGGGAAAAGCCAGCAGGCGAGGAGAACGCCCAAGGCAGCTACGTGCTCTAGTGCACCTACGTGCACTAATGCTCAAGTAGCGACGGACGAGCAGGTTGATTTACGGGACTGTGGTTGATGGTCGCAGTCCCGTCAATCTACCCGCTCGTCCGTTTCAAAAAACCTGCGGGACCTTCCTACCCGTTTTGAAACGGGTATCCATATGCGAGGCAGACCCGTATGAAAGTGTCAATCTGTAAGAAGCGGTACTACCTACGTAACTTTTCATACAGAAACATGTCAAACAATTTTAATGGGTTCTGTATGAAACAGGTTGAACGGTTTGAACGGGTGCCCGAATGAAACTATTCTTGCTCTCTTTTGCGAAATTGCCGGGGAAGGTAGATCAGAGGAAGGGCTGGCAAATAGGACAGCAGATTTTGCATGTTTTGGAACTCAAAATAATTTAACACCATTATTAATTAACCATTAACACCATTTACTGTTTATTGAACCTCTATTTTGCATGTAATCCACGAGATATTTCTCTTATTATTTATTTATTTATTTATTTATGTAAGATAATATACAGGTAATAGTCCAAACTGATGAAGCCCGAATAGGTGCTAACATAATTAATTGAAATGTTTCACATCAAAATGATTCACGTCCATGTAAATGTACATGTAACTTCCCAAAAATTAAATTTTTTTTCTTGAAAAGGAGGAACAAAGTCCGCACAGCAACGAAGTCTGTGGCCTTCTTCGTTTAAGTGACCATCATAAGCTCTTTTGAACATCTGAAGACTAGAAGCTGACACCACGTTCTGTGGCAGTGTGTTCCAGGTGTTGACAACACGGTACCAATGAAGTTCTTTTACTGCATTAGATTATATCTAGATTTTACAAGCTTCATACCGTTCCCTCGTAATTGTAGATTTCCAGAGCGCTGAAGAATACTACTACGATCGGAGTTGTACTGCTCTTGTAAAATCTTGAATGTTTCAAACATGTCGCCGCGTTGTCTCCTAGCAGTAAGAATCAGAAGCCCGAGTCTCGCCGTTAATCATAACCCATGTTCTTGAGGTCTGTGGAGATGCCTGTGGCTCTCCTATTCAGTGAGTATGTTCTTTCATGCCAGTACGGTTTTCTAACCATTGCAATCCATGTTTAATGTACGAGGAGATACAATCTAGGGCAATATTGCGAATTGGACGTGAAGATAAATTTGAATTCACAATGTTAAGATCAATCACGTGAAAAACTCTCGAATGATCCAAACATGTTCCAAAAAGTGTTTCATTTTCATCCACCGATGAACCAATACTGAAATATCCATGTTAACAATGGATTAAAAAGAACTATTACTAATTTGGTTCACAGATTTTTCTGGGTATTCTAAAACAATGAATTAATCTAGAATTATTATTTTAATGTTTATTAATTTTTGATGCATTACGTTGTTCAGTACAACCATTTATACTTTACACATTTTTTCATCCTTATTGTAGTTAAAATTCTAAGCAAACTTAATCTATACATTGGAGAGGATACTCTAGGGGAGAACCTCGGGATTATGAATCATGGTTGGCTGAAATTTTGACGAAGGCTTCAAATGGAAAACTATTTTTTATTCGGATGTGGGTTGGAGTTTTCGCTAGATAGTAATGAGCTGCTGCTGGTATGTCTGTTAGGTTTTGGTAGAAGTTGTGTGATATATATGCTATTTGGTTTATTATTGTATTGATGTTTAATTCTGAATTAGGTTGTTTATTACTTATGAACCAGGGAGCATTTGTGATTAATCTTAAAAATTGTTCTGATTACTTGAATTTTATGATATTTGTGGGGCTGGTTTTCCATTTGGGCATGCATAAAGCAATAGTGGTCTCATTATGGTTTTGTATATTATTGTACTGTTTGTGTATGACAGGGATTTGTGTTGGTTGATTAGTCGCCGGAGTTGGAATAATGTATTTCTTGTTTGTTTAAGTTTGATATCCATGTGGGTTTTCCAGGTTAGTTTTGTTTACAGATGTAGTCCCAAGTATTTAAGGAGTTGTGATGAGGAGGTGATGGGAGAGTTGTTTATTACAAGCGGAGTGGGAGAGGTAAACTTTCTGAGTGATACGATTTTTTTCTACTGTTTTGTCGGAATTGAGCTGAATTTTCCAGATGTTTGCCCAGGTTTCAATGTTATTTAAGTAATATTGAATTTATGATTGGAGGTTATTTAGTGAGTATCCTGAGGCGAATAGGGCTGTATCGTGTGCAAATTGAGCTATGTTAGAAGTTGTTGATGATGAAATGTCTGATATGTATATGTTGAATAATGTTAGTGATTAAGGAAAGCCATTCGGAACGCCTGCGTTGATAATGTGTGGGGTGGAGTAGTGATTGTTGACTATTACTGACGATTACTGTACGATCTGTTAGGAAACTTTTGATGATGTGAATAATGCAGGTTGGTGTTCCAGCTTTTAGTAGTTTGTAGATCAGACCCGGGTGCCATATTCTATCAAATGTTGGAATGATGTCGAGGAATGTAAATATTGTGTGTTGTTTTTTCTGAAATGCAAAGTGAATGTGTTCTGTTAATCTAAGTAATTGGTGGGCTGTTGAGTGGTGAGCAATGAAACCGAATTGATGTTTGAAATTATGTTAATATTTTTGAGATGCTGGTTTAATCTGGCAAGGATTAGTTTTTCGAATATTTTGGCAATAACGGGTAGTAAACTGAAGGGCCGGTAACTATCTACTTTGGAATGTTTTTGTTGGTTTTCGGAATGGGGTAGATGATTGAATGTTTCCAAGTTTGGGGGAAGTATTCTGGTCTTAAAATTGAATTGTAAATATTGTTTAGGAAGGCTAAGGCTGACAGTGGAACATTTTTTAAGATACTTGAACTGATTTTATCGTGTGCGGAGGCTTTCTTATTTGGAAGTTTTTGAATGACTGTTTTTATTCCGCGTGAAGAAATGCATTTTATTCTGTGAGATATGTTAAAGATGGGGGAAGTAGCTATTTATTTATTTATTTATTTATTTATTTAATTTATTTATTTATTTTATGTCAAAAAACAGTTAAAAACTGTGTATGACGTGCTATGTGGAAAAGTGAATTGTGTGCACATTTTCAAAATTCTGTGATCCCTACACTAAGTCATATACAACTTAAATTTTGAAAGGAGGGGGAAAATGCTATTTGAGGGATTTCGTGGTGTTTAGTGTGAAAAAGAGAATTATTGGGCGTAAAAGTATTTAGGAAATGCTCTGCTAATGCTTGTGCTTTGGCGCTAGGAGAGTGTATTTGGCCTGAGTTTGTAGATAGAAGTGGAATTGAATTTATTTTGTATATTGCCATAGAGAATTGTTTCTTACGTTTAGAGATTGTAATAGGGTTGAGTATTGCTGCTGTCTGTAAGTGTACAAGACGTGTTTGCAAGAGATATTGATTGTATGAGTGTATATTGTATGATTGTATTCGTTTTTGACAGATGGTATTCTCAATGAGTCCCAGAGTCATCTGGTTTTATTTTTTAATTTAATTATTTGGATTATTTTAGCAGGTAGAGGTTTCCTTAGTTTAGTATAAGGATCTGAAATTTTTGTTTTTGTAATTTGTTTATTTCATTGATTATTGTTACTGAATATTGATATTGCGTCGTCAATGTCTGTTGGAGATTAATGTTTTAAATAAGGGGATTGAGAGGTTGATATTTTTGTTAAATGTTTTCCAATTTATATTAAGTGTGTTTAGGAATATCGAAGAGGGGGTAGTTGGAGGGGGAACGGGAAGAGGTAATGACTGTGATATATCAGAATCCAATTCATGGTACGTAAATTGTATGTTGTAACGATGATATTGTAAGTTACGTAAGAAGTTGCCTGGCGGGTTGGTGACTCGGCATCCCCATGCGTGGTGCATAACATTGAGATCTCCTATGATGATTGTTGGGGTGGGTAATTGCAAGAATGTAGATAAAGGCAACAAAGGCATTTAAGGCAACAAAATTTTTAGGTCTCTCAATTCAGTCAAACCTTAAATGGAACGTTCATTTAAATGAATTGAACACAAAATCAAGTTCATTATGCTACGCGTTCAGAATTCTTGCAAATTCAGTCAGCCTTCATACTGCTCGTTGTGTATATTTCGCGAATGTTCATTCCCGCCTGAGATATTGCATGATATTCTGGGGAAATACATCTTATAGTTCCCAGACTTTTAGATCACAAAAACGAATTGTACGAATAATAACCAAATCCCACCCACGTGCTTCATGTAAGCCTCTCTTCATTAATCTAGGAATTCTACCATTACCGTGTCTTTTTATTTACGAATCAGTGGTTTTTGTAAAAATGACTTGCTCAAGGGCGGGAATATATTTTCAGAAAATGCCGAAGTCTATTACTATAACACTCGACGTAGAAATTATATTCATCAGGTGACAGTATCAACAGCTCATTACAAAACATTCACATACAATACATGTACATTATTTTACAACTTTAATGACTTAAACGATTAAATTCCAATTAGAGACTATACTGAGCATCACAAGAAAAGTAACATTAATTTTAACAATGATACATAATGCATTATTTACCATTTGGACTGTATAATTGAGTATAAACAACCTGTAACAACTATTGTACTACAGCTTCCGGGTCAATGACCCCCATCTCGATCAGGTTTTTCGTCCAGTTTCCCTGATCCATTGAGCAAATGCTGAGATGGCCCCTTGTTTTGCTTCTGGACATAAATCTAACTTCATTTTCTGTGCACGTCTTCTAGAATTCAGTGGGAAATACAATTCTTCAAATTATCGTTTCCATGTTGTCGCGGCAGGAAGTAATAAGAACCAAAATTTATTGCTTATTTATCCTTGAAAATAGATTTTATTACATGGGAGTTTTTGTTGTTTTTTTCTCCCTTTCAAAATTCAAAATTTAAGTAGTATATGACTTAGTGTAGGGATTACAGAATTTTGAAAATGTGCACACAATTCACTTTTCCCCATAGTACGTCATACGCAGTTTTTAACTGTTTTTTGACGTAAAATAAATAAATAAATAAATAAATAAATTTCTATTGATTACTTAATTTTGAGAGGTTTGTTTGCTGTTATTATGTTGAGATCAATGTTGTTATTAAATGGAATTGTAATTGCTATTGTTTCGAAGCCAGGAGTGGGTGGTGGGTTGAACGGATAGAGTGGAACGTTTTGTTTGATTAAGATTAGGACTAAAATTCTTTATTGTCCAACATAATTTTAAACCGGGAAAATTTTAACTACGGGGTATTTTTATAAAACGATTTTTGTTGGATGAAATGAATTATGTAAAGCCACTAATCAAATTAAAAAGCCAAAAATTGATAAATATTTAATAAAAACCACCATTAGCTCTGAAAAATAGTAAGTCCTTAAATATTTTCAAATACAAGATAAAGATTTGGATTTTAAAAATAATGATAATGATTAAACAAGTTACTGAAATATTGAATAAATGTTTTGCTGTATAAATTAAATATAAACATTTATGGAAATATATATTTTGTCTAAGTAAATATACCTATTGCATCTCTGTAAATTTTCACTATTGTATGATTTAAACCTAGGTTTTCTATTTTGTATGTTCACAAAAACGTATATTGTAAATGTTAAAAACAAAATAATGTAAAAAAATACGCCACATATAAAAATACTGTGTAGAAGTAGATAATAAATTATAAATTCAGTATTGCTAGCCATCATAACTGGTTATCGATGGTTAGTAATTCCAAGAAACAACAATGTACATTATCTCTGTAAAACAAGTTGGGAATAAATCTTATTATAATTATATTATTATTAATTCGATTTTTTTTTGAGATACTGTTTGAATTCCAATTGACAATGATAAAGTTTTTAAAGTGATGGTTAGCCATAATTGTTGCTTAAGTACGAGGTTATTGAGTTCTGTATGCTTTGTATTATTATTGGAATTATAGAGGATATACTTGATATGTAGTTAGTGATTGAGTGGATTATATTGGTTATATTATATTGGTGTGATGGTGTTATTGTTGTTCGTAGAGTGATTGTTGTTGGTTGAATTAAATGTTTGGTTTGTGGTAGTGTTAGGATGGGGTGATTGTGTTTGCTTGTTGTGGTTTATTTGAGTGAAGTTTGGGATTTCTGTTACTTGTGGGAGTGAAGGGAAGTTTGTGAGATTAAATGGAGGCGATGGCGTTGGTAAAGAATTTTTTTATGGTTCTCTGAGCCAAAATATTTTGCCATTTTTCAATTAGTTTATGACAATATGAGCATTTATGAGATCGAAGGTCTCCCCTATGTGCTCCATTACAGAGTTTACATTTTAGATTATTATTAATATTTTTGGTAGGGCATTGTGCAGTGAAGTGTTCTTCGGCACAGAACGCGCAAGAAATTATGTAATTACAATGGTTGCGGGTTTGACCCTATTCCAAGCATCTCATGCACTGATTTGGACCTTTTTTCATTTTTCTGGTTTAAGTATTGAGTTGCACACGTTATTGATTTCGAGGACTGATTTTATTTTGTCTTTGCCATTAAAATCCTTTGCGGCCACTGGAATTGGTACATTTTTTTCATTAATCTAGTTACTTTGATTACTGACTGAAACTGGGATTTTAAGTATACTAATATTTCTTCTTCAGTGATTGATGGGTGTATATTTTTTATCACTATTGAAAAGTTTGTCCACGAGGGATCACTGTAAGTATGAAAGTGTTTGGTAGTTTCAACAAAATATTTACAGCACTACGGAAATCGTGTGTGGTCCGAAATAGAATTTTAATTTTGTTCATCTTGAATACTGTTGTAAAGTAAAGTTTTTAATTTCACAAATAAGAACTAACTTTGTTCAAGGTCTGTAGATCGAATTGAAAGATAATTTTAAGCATAGTAAGATGTACAATTGTTATTTAAAAAATATTTTCAACTGAATATAAATTGAATTCTGCCAAGAAGGTAGAATTTATATATTATTTCTAAAGTAAATACACGAACATTCGCATATACGGCCTCATAATGAACAAAGCAATGTTCTGTAAAACAAAATGTATCTATTTGAGTTTGATTACACTGTAATGCTGCCTCGTTAAATTCAATTTTATTTGGAAGAGAGTGAATGTTATGGCCCATTTTGCTAATTGTTTTCGGGTATCTACAAGGATAAATTTCTGCTACATCTCACTGAAGTTGCTATTTATCTCATTTCTACCCCGAATGCGTGATCCAAGAAATATCGTGTCCCAGAAGTGACAGGAGGTGAGGCCGGTGGGGCGTCAGATGCAGAGGAATGAATAATGGGAGAGGTAGAACAACGATTACAATCAGGGGATGTTAAGTGGGTCCGATGGAGAGGCGGAGGGTGGAAGAGAACTGGGATGTGTGGATGAAATGGTTCTTGGGTAGGCCACCGCCTAGGATGTGAGTTGTGAGTTGTGTATTTTTCAAGCTCGCTACCGAGCGCATGTTTTCTGGCAAGGTTCAGTTCAAGAACAGGCCAGATGAAGTGTTTGTATGATTGTAAGATCTATAACAAGAACTTTTATCCTGCCACCAAAGAATTGACGAAATTACATCTATTTTTGCCGAAACACGAACTTAGATGTTTGGAATATACCTCCATGAGTGTTATTTACTGGGAATAGATTCACCATGGAGTTATATTTATGAAAAGAATGTACAAATATATGATATTTTGTCTGGGTGTTTCCATATGGGAACACAAATTTCCAATGCCGAGAGAACAGAAATATCAACTGCTACACATTGTGTCGTTATGGACTGATAATAGATTATTATCAGTTATAACTTATTTTATCCCTAATCAATTATACCGGGTGTTTTTTTTATCTTTCGCCGAAGATGACGCACCGCTTGCCTCAGCGATCGAGCCCTCGGTTGCCCGGCGATTTGTCAACAAGGCCCCCGTTCATCCGGCGCGTTCGTCGCTCGGCGCAACCGGCCGATACTTCACGACGTAAAGATAGGAGTGTGGTGTGCGTTGAGTTCCACAAGAATTATCGGACCTATTTTTTCAACACCACCGTTACTGCTGATGTTTACATTCATCAGATATTGACATTATTCTTCAAACAATTGACACCAGAAGAAAGGTTCTATGGTTACTTTCAACAGGATTCGGCAACAGCTCACACTGCTGGTCGATCCATGAACTTCTTAAATAATGTTTATAGTGATGACAGAATAATTAGTCGTGGGTTATGGCCTCCTAGATCACTTGATCTGACTCTTTGTGACTTTTTCCTCTGGGGATACTTGAAAGATCAGGTATATGCAGAAAACCCGCATTCGGAGGAAGAGCTCCGGCGCTCTATTGAAGAGAAAATCGCCGCAATTCCTCGAGATTTACTTCAAAGGGTTAATCATAATTTATTCCGGAGGTGCCAAGAATGCATGCGAGCCGAAGGACACCACTTTCAGCATCTTCTTTAAGGTAAGTTACGCGGTAGCGATAGTTCTCGAATGGCAGCACGGGCGGTGAATCAGCATTTCTCCCGGCGAGTGAGCCCTCGATTGCCCGGGCGACGCGGCCCGATTCTTCGGCGAACGATAAAAAAACACTCTGTACTTCTCTATTCTTCGATTCTGAATTCTTTGCTACGGAAAAAAGCGTTGTATGTGTTTGAGGAAATGCCTTTACTTGAAAACGGTCAAGGAAATTTTAAAATCTCTATTACATGAAGCCAGGTAGCAGTAATTCCCAATTATTTCTAAAACGCATTCACAAATTGTGTTTAATTTTTTAGGTTTCAATTCTGGCTAAATGTAGTGAAATATTTCAGAATGAGTCATTGGATTGAATCTCTCATCCTGCGTCTCTCTCAGAATTGCCTGCTTCAAACATTTTAACTCACATTTTTAACGAGCCAGACTTCTTACTTTCAACATTTCTTTTTCCAAGCATGTTTATCGTCTCGGTCATTGATCATTATTTAGCGGTTCTTTCTCCACCATCCTTCTTCCTTCGATGCTTGTGCCGCGTTCTCACTCCTTGGTGTGCCACTCCCTTTCCTCTTTTTCATTGAGCATGGTACCACCCACCTCCCGGTCCATCCAGCCCTCGACCCTCCCTCGGCGCCCGGAGGAATTCCGCGAATGACGCCGCCGCTCCTCCGCGCCCACCTGCAAATCGAATTTTCTCTCGGTCGCGGCCCACGCCAGCTGTGTCCTGCCACATTATTCCGGAATCCACGTTCACAACTCTTCCTGATTAAACCGCCAGCCTCCACAAGTTAAATTACGTGTATTCACTGTAGACGCCGCGGTTATAACGCGCCCGCGCGTACGAGTGGGCGCGCTGCCGTCCACCGGCTGCGGGGAAGCTCCTCTCGCCGCCTCACAGAGACCCGTGTCACTTGCCGTTGATGGACGTGGGCGTGGAGGATGTGCACCCATAACACTGGACCCACCGGTGGTGGAAGGAGAAGAGTCTGCAAGGGGGTTTCATACTGGAAATTCCACGTGCCTCTCGTAATGAGTGATCTCGAATTTCTGCAAGTGTTGAGTTGTGCACGAGTTGATGCCTTTCATCTTTTCAGAACTTTTCAATATTGATCAACACCATCAAGATTGAAATTCCTCAATCGATCTAGACAAACTCAAGGCACCGTTAGGTTGAAACGAATATTTTCGAGTTACTGTACGTAAAACCTCAACATTTTCGAATTCCCCCCTCCCAAAAAAAATATTCTGCATTTTTTCTTTAAGTTTTTTCTTGGCATAGAGCAAAGGAAGCTTAAAAATGACGCACGTCTAATTTTCGTTGAACTCTGAATTTTCCAACATTTCAAAAGTTATAAATGAATCGGGAATGTACGTGCTCTCTAATTACCCCTAGTTGCTTGAAGTACACTTTTTTCCTACTCGCTACTGTTTAGCAGTAGAAAAAATGTTATATAATGCAGCGCGAAAAACGGGGAATTTTCGCCGGAAAAAAACTTTATTGCAGGACCCTGGAAACGAAAAAGCGGATAAATCCAGTTGCCAAATTTGCTGCCAACACGTGGTGTAGGCAGAATCCATGTTTTGCGAGTCCTTGATATCGAAAAATCGAATGACGACAAAACGTCTGTCAGTTTGTCCATCCGTCTTTCTCTCTGTGAACAAAGCTAGTGGCTAAACCGTCGGATCAGCCGATTTTCTCCATTGATATTCCTCAATCGATCAGGCTGATGTCGCGACCCCTTGAATTTGAAACCGACATTTTAATTTTCAGGGGTACTATGTATGAAGCCTGGGACATTTTCAAAAGAATGACTCCATCATTTTTTTATTAAATTTAGCAGTTGGATAGTTTTAAAGGACGTTTAAGAGGTCTCATTTTCGTTGAAAACTCTGATTTTTCGAAAATTGCAAAAACTAAAAAAAATTGGCTTCTTCTACGACTACAATTATGAAGATATAGATTTTTTCCTCGATGAAATCTGTTTCTTAAAGATAGATTTTGAAATAAGGTCATGTCAATTTTTCGAAAATTGAGTACTTTTCGCGTAATTTTGCGTGGAAATACGGCGAGAAAGTACGTGCTGTTTTAGCAACAATAGTTTTCATAAGACGGCTCCAATGATCGTTGTATAAAAATGGAGAAGGATCCATTTTTGATAAACTCTCGGTATTTCCGAAAATTGCAGCAAACAAACTTTGCAAAATGATGATTTTGATGATAGAGAAGTTTTCTAAAGAAAATTAGAAAACTTTTTAAAACTTGCTAAAAAATTTAATGTAAATGAAAATGATATTTTTAACATTGCAAATGCGAAAGTCCAACATTATTTTTAAAGCGTCGGGCAGTATAACGTGAAAGCGTACTGACTAGAATTTGAGTCTGAATCCTATGACGGAGAAAATGATTGCTATTGGAAACACTTTTGCAGGTCAACGTACTGGTATATTATTGCGTAGCTGTTACAAATAATTCAAGAAAGTACGGACGTGACCCTGTATTTCCACAAGGCTTCCACTTTAATTTGAGTGACAAGTTTTCCTTCTTTTCACGGGCTCATTACTCATTACAGTACGTCGCAGAGTAATATCTCACATATAATCCCTCATTACCGCATGTCTTGTTAATAATATTTTGCAACATCGTGAATAATTCAATATTTCTACATTACTTTTTAGTTAGTAAATTAATGCGTGAATGAATTATATTTCTTTTTAAATAATCACTATTTTTATTGAATCATAAGATGTAGTATATTCAGGAGGACTGAAGGAAAGGTGAAACAAAGTAATCTGAAGTGATATAAGTAATTCGTTTGAGTGTGTTACATGAATTAGGAGTTAAAATACCGTCATGATTTACATCTGTAACTACAAAAAAACTATTTTATTGCAAATTAATTGATCTGGAAAACATGCTCACTCTAAGTGTGAAGGGGGACAGTGCGAACGGCGAACCAGGGGAGCAGCCGGCGCTGTGGCGGGGGCGGGGGCGGGGGCGGAGGTGGGAGCGGAGATGGGAGCGGAGAGAACGTCGAACGCGGTCCTCCAGAGACCGCCGACAAAGCCCGCCCTGCTCCCCCGCCCACTCCGGAGGGCTCGCGAAGGCGCTGGAGAGCAATTAGGCGGAGTCCTCGGAGAGACCCTTGCCCGGAGAGACGGGGGGCGGGGCGCGGGATGGGACGGCACGGGACGGGACGGCGTCCCCACGGTCCCCAGCGCCCTCTTGGTCCTCTGCGCCCTCACCGTCCCCCACGTCCCAAACGTCCCACGCGGCGCACACGCCCCTGTCTTTGGGCGACCTTCACGAGACCGTGGGTTCCGCTCGCGTGCCGCCATCAGCGCTCAAGAGCCAGAGTTCTCTCTGGCGTCAATGGAGACGAGGAAGGGAGGGTGCGTGCGGCAGCATTGCGACCACTTCCCCTCGGTGGAGATCTCCGTGCAACGTCACCTCGGCCTCTCCGCTTTCTCCGATGCGCGTGAACTAACCCTTCACACATAGCTGAGAGCAATTCCAGTTGATTGGTCATCACTTCTCTGAATTCTCTATCACAAACGAAGATTTTAATCTCACTTACTTCGTCGGTTTCGTGCGATAAGGCGATAAAAGCTTAATCGGCATGCTTTCTCATGAAGTCCTAATTTTTTCTTGTTTCGTTTCCACATGCTCAGTGACCATTATCGTTTACCTTCCCACCAACCATTGTTTCAATTTGTTCTAAGTAATGCCTTTAGTAAAAACGATTGCCAATATTGTTTCATTAACTCGTTTAGATTTCTCCTTTCTCGCATACCCATTTATTAATAACATGATGGCAATCCCTTGTTGCGTCAGTCTGAATCTGCTCCCCTCCACAACGCATCATTTATTTTTATCGTGTCTGCTATCGTTGCATTTATGAACTTTCATTGGTTTTTATTGCATTCCTGTCTTCAATTACAGAACTCAAATGCGGAGTATTTATCTTCATTATCCATAGTTTTCTGTAGTTTACTTCTCTAATCGTTATTCGCAACTTCAGTAGAATCATCAATAAAATTCTTTAATATAATAAATTTGTCTGTCTCATAATTTACTGATTCAAAATCATTAACTTGCTCAATACTACCAACAACCTACTCCCCTTATCATTCTCACGTCCTTCATAATTAGTTTCTCCCTTAGTTCTTAAGTAGTATCAGGGTCAACATACTTTAAATTCAGTATTTAAATACATACTCAAAATATATTAGGTTTCAAATGTTCAAAATATATTAGGTTTTCAATACATACGTATTTAAAATACTTCAAATACTAAAAAGATGCAGTAAATACATTTTTTATTATTTTCATTGCAACAATTTATCGTAATTGTCAATTACAATAAATTACTAGTTGAGAACCATAAATTTCTGAACAATAACTTATAAGTCTAACTCACATGAGCGGAATTTCCTTTTAAAGCGACCAGTTTTTCAAACAAATCATTAGACAATAAATCACAATTTAGCTAATATATAAAACCCGCAAAGGAAAACGGCAGATAAATGTAAACTAATGTTACTAAGTACAGCTCGGACATGTAGGCACTAGAAAGGTCTTTTATTTATGTAATTTACGTCAAAAACAGTTAAAAACTGTGTGACGTGCTATGGGGAGAAGTGAATTCTGTGCAAGTTTTCAGAATTCTGTGATCCCCACCCTAAACCATATACTTGAATGTTATGGTTAATACAAAAAGAAATGAGCGTTATCCAAGGATTATTCACAAAATATTCTCTCCAATGTAATACAATCTATTTTCAAGGGTGAAACAGCAATAAATTTGGGCTCTTATCTCTCGTCGTGTCCGTCAAGAAATAATATGTCCTGCAACGACATCATGAAGAACGATAACTTGAATGGTATGGTAAATAATACATACAAATGGTAAATAATACATTAAATATAACTGTTAAAATTAATGTTGCTTTCTTTTTGATGCTCAGTATAGAATCTAATTGTATAGAAACAGTTATGCAGCAGAAACGAATTCACTTTGGATTTAAATTTTTTTATCGAATTTAATCTTTTAAGGTCATCTGGCAAAATGTTGTAAAATAATGTACATGTACTGGATGTGCATTTTTGTAGTTAGCCATTGATACTATTTTCTGAAAATATATTCCCACCCTTAAGTAAGTCATTCTTTACAAAAACCACTGCTTCGTAAATCAACAGAGAATATGATCTGCGTTGTCCGGGTGACGCCGCGTCGAAGGCTGAGGTGCCGAAGTTTTGACCGACATGTCGTTTCGATCGACATGGACATGGCGTCACCGGACAGCCCAGATCATGACTTTGACCGCGGAAGCCTACGATATCAACAGACAATATACTGGTAAAATTCCTATATATATATATATATATATATATATATATATATATATATATATATATATATATATATGTATATATATAGATATATAAGAGAGGTTTACAAGCATCACGTGGCTGGGATTTGGTTACACATTCGCGAAATATACAAAACGATCAGTAAGAAAGCTGACTGAATTTGAAAGAATTTTGAAAGTGTGGTACAATGACCTTAGTTTACGTTCAATTCATTTAAGTGAATGTTGCATTTGAGGTTTGACTGAATTGAGGTACCTAAATATTTTGTTACCTTAACATCAGACACCGACACATCGTTCATTTTAAATGGAGTTCAAAATAGTTTATTTGAAACGGAAAACTGCATTAAAACCGTTTTCTTTTGGTTTAGAATTAATTTGTTATTACGGAACCGATTTTAATAATCTGTTATCGTTATTTTTTTATTGCAAATAATATTCGTACCATCCGCAGTTCTTCCGTTTCGAATTGTCGAGGGCATATCGTTTACGTATAGTAGGGAGATAATGGGCCCTAAAATCGATCCCTGAGGGACACCACGTGCAATTGGCAAAGAGTCGGAAATGTGTGTACATAATGTTCCATCATTCCAGTATTTCTACTCTTTGAGATCGTTCTTTAAGGTACGAACATAACCAATCTAAGAGAATACCACGGATTCCATATAAAGGTAATTTTGAAAGTAAAATGTCATAATCAATGACGCCAAAAGCTTTAGAAATATATAAAAATAATCCAATAGGTGATTATTTTTTTAGCCAATGATGAGGCGACATCTTTAAG
This sequence comes from Teleogryllus oceanicus, assembly GCA_964035755.1. Taxonomy (NCBI): domain Eukaryota; kingdom Metazoa; phylum Arthropoda; class Insecta; order Orthoptera; family Gryllidae; genus Teleogryllus; species Teleogryllus oceanicus. Next base: position 106,319,526 of record CAXIVR010000001.1, read on the forward strand.
AAACGAAAATATGGGTGTTTCTGTAGATTTTGATTTTCGAAATCCATGTTGGCAATCTGAAAGCGCGTTGCGTTTACTGTGAAATGTTTCCATTCCTACGTAAAAAGGTCTCTCTCACATTTTTGAAAAACCTGACAAAAGAGAAATTGGTCGATAATTTTGAATTTCATTTTTGTTGCCTTTTTGGAGAGCGGCTTAATCTTAGCTATTTTAAAAATACCTGGAAAAGTTACGGTGCATAAGGATGCATTAAATATTTGAGTTAACAATTAATGGCAGGCGCACAGGTCTTAAATGTTTACAAAATTACGTGTATTTTCTATTATTAACTAGTGGTGCTACAACAGTTCATACTGTCTCGCATTATTTCTAAATTTGCAATTTTCGAAAACTCAGAGAGTTCAACGAAAATGAGATTCACGTTATTGATTAAGGTATCCTTTCTTCTATCCGTGGAAAAAAAATAAGAAAAAATATGGAGCGGGTTTTGAGACAAAAAGTAATATTATTTTTTTGGTTTTTACAAATTACACGAAAATTACTCATATTTAAAAAAAAATAAACAAACTTATTTAAAGATCGGTCTTCAAGGAATAGATTTTTTAAGGGTGTTGGCAGACATTCAAAAAAATTGCACCTTTGCAATTTAAAAAAGATCTGGGATTTCAATGAACGCGAGACCTGCATCATTCTCAAGCGTCCTTTACGCTATCCCAAGACAAAGTTTTATCACAAAATTTGCTGCCATTTTTTGAGAAAAGTTTGAAAATGTTTTTGAGGAATCATGTAAAGTTACCTCAAAAATCAATTTATCGGTTTGAAACCCCCAAAAACAGGAATTCATTCAGATCGATTGCGGAATATCAAATTTTAAGAATATCGACGCTAGCGTTGATCACTTTTTACGCGTTAGCGTTGTCCGCTGAGGGACAGACAGACGAACACACGTTTTGACGTCAATCGATTTTTCGGTATCAAGGACCAACGAAACGTGGATTTCGGCTACACCGCGTGTTAGAGGATATGTTTAAAAATTACTTATTTATTGCTGCATATTTAGCAACAGATTTCTCCCCTTTTTCGTTGCCAGGGCTCGATAATAGTTATTCTGCCGAAAATTCCAGAAATGTCCCAAGTTTGCATACTCGCGTCGTTTGCTTTGGCACTTCCCTAATTATTCCTTCACGATCTACTCGTGTAGTTACCTCTGTTCTGTAGAACATTTCAATCTACTCTATTACTCTCCCATTATCATATCACATACCAGTACTGTTTATCTAGTAGGTTTCGAATTAATTTGGCACCAAACTGTTGGAGTCGCTTTACTTCGCTGAGTCTCTGCCGCCTTCCCCCTCCAGAAACTAATCGCAAATATTGGCACATGTCGCAGAGTTTACATACGCACTCACCTTCCTTCCTCGGTTTACACACGGCGAAACGGCCACGCCTCTGCAACACGGTAGCTCATGAGACTGTGCGATACGATTGGAGAATAGTTATTATTTACTACGCTCGGTGCTACCTGTATTCTTGACTGATCTTAATATAGTATAAGAAGTGGAGTACGGATTCCAGAGCTCAAAAAATCGTGCACCGTTTGCACTTTTCCTGTAGTACGTTACACAAAATTTTTAATTGTTTTTGGCATTAAAGAACTATTACAATTAATAAAGTTTAAGATGTACATTTTTAGCATATGATCAACTAGTACTGTTGATGAATTACACTGGTCAACATCCCATTTTCGTGCTTCAGACATTAAACATTTTCCTGGGCGATGTCACTTGTCGTCACATATCCCACTTCAACATTGCGCGTGCTAGAATTTGGGAGCATCACTGGCATGTGGAAATAAAATATTTACTTTATTGGTTTAATTTGTTTAAAATAAAATAATTTTTTTTATAAAAAAATATATTAAGTAGATAACTGTGAATCACATAATTTCTTATCAAAATGTTTTAAAAATTTCACGAAACCAACCATTCATTCAGACCCAAATTTTTTTCAAATAGATTTTGTGGAGAGAGAAATGGCCCAGCAGTCTCGCTGCATGTTCCAACAATACTCTGCCATAATGTCTGTATTCTATTTTTCTTGGTATCTCTCTTCCGTTAGTGAACGTCTTGTTGAAATCTTTCACCTTACTTTTCACTTAGATCACCATGTGAAGGAAAGCTATCCATGGCTACGAGTATGTACGTAATGGACCTTAATACTCTTTGCAACCAAGCACCTGGAAATTGGGAAACATTGTTTCTACTAATTGTGAAAAGTTTTCTGATTCGTGGTTTATTACTAATTTTTTCACAACAAGAACAAACGAAGACCAAGCACTCGATTCAATTTCGCTTATGGATTCGAAGAAATTTGAATCATTTACGAGCTTTCTTATTTGAGAACCATCGAAAATCCTTGCTTTCAATTTCTCTTTGGTGACTCCCGGAAATGTGCGTAATATACACTGGAACCGCGAATCATCCAATTCCCAACGGCTGTAAAAATTGCTTCAACAAGCCTAGCTCGATATGCGAAGGAGAGAGAATAATGTTCTCTCGAGCAAGTAAAGATAAATTGATCTCATTGTTTTCCCTTACAAATATATTGTAACGAAGATTGCGTCATCCCCCGGCGCCACCCCGAGGTGCCCGTGATCGCGGGTTACGTCATCTGCCGGCGACCACGAGCTGCCCGTGAGCGCGGGTTGCATCACCTGCCGGCGGATTACTCCAGAACAGTCGCGGTGTCCGGAAGGTTCTGGATTGTCTTGACAGGTATAAATACGCGACGGCCGGCGACCGCGAGTAGTCTCAAGTCCGCAGTGGAAGCTGAACTATGAAGTGTGTGCATCGCGGTGAATAACAGTGCAGTGATTGTGCTCTGTGACGTGAAGCGTGGTCAGTGCATCGTACTGTGATCAGTGCAGTGAACTGTGGCCTGTGCTTAGGACTGTGCGAGTGTGCAAGAGGAGTGTAGTGTAAATAAATCAAGAGAAGTGTAGTGTAAAATAACTGAAGAGTAGTGTAGTGTAAATAACTGAAGAGAAGTGTAGTGTAAATAAAGGAAGAGAAGTGTAGTGTAAATAAATAATCAAGTGTTTTCAGTGATTGTGTTAAGAAACAAAATAAACGTTTTTGTGAAAATAATACGAGATTTTTAATTCACCACCTAATAACGTAACAATATCTATTCCGTTACAATTATATCTATTATCAGAGGCCAAGTTTTCGCCAACTGCTCACTTTTGGCTCTGCTGTGTCACAAAAATATAAGCAGGGATAGTTTGTGTAGCCACATTGACCGAGAAAAAAATTCACCATTTTCTGACCAACACAAATAAGCCATTGATGTTCATGATACATAATCTTTCTTTAAAACTAAAGAAATTGTGTTCTTTCAGACATAATGAGAGACTAATTGAAACAGATCTGTATTTTTTGCCGTTAGTAAGGGTACACACTTCAAAATACTTCTTGAAATGTCACTGAAAATCGCCATTCATCTGACATTATGTAAACTCAAAATTTTATGAAGATATTCTACATCGTTGCTTTGCTTCTTTCGTAAAGAAAGGCAGCATATCCTATTCTGAAGTATTCTAACTCTGATTTCTTGAGGAAGCCAAACATATATAGAACTAATAAGCCAATTGTAGGTTACCTCGTACGTATCTGCGAGAACACCTTAGATAGAACTCAGTGTGCAACACCTTAGATGTAACCGTATTCACTTCAGGTGTAATAAATTAACTCCAAAACGAAAAGCGCCTTAATGCATCTCGTTGCTCTTTTGTTGATTGAAAGACAGGGTGGAAAGCTTTTGCAAAATGACAAAATTTTCGGCAGGTATGGAGACATTGGATAAATTATTGTGATTAAGGAACGCGAATTCTTACTTCAAAATTCATGACTTGGGCAATAAAAAGATACGTAAAAAAAGAGTGCGCATTATTAAAAGGCGCGGAGGATTAAAATTTGTTGTTACATAATGAAATAGATTATACATATTAATTCAAAATGAATTATAATTCTAAAAGTTACAAAAAATCGTTATTTTAACTGTTTCTTCTAAATTAGAGCTGATGCAGTCGAGTAGTTAGCATTTTTGGTATAAGCGGTCCTGAAATATCTATAATCAGCTGTAAAACTGCAGCCCCCCCAATTTTTTTTGTTGCCTAGTGTTATCATTGGAACATTCAGGCGGAAATGTTCTAAAATTAGACTGAGTGGGCGAGGTAGCAGCGTAGCGTTGTATTAATTCGCTTTGTCGTATGGACATCATTTTCAATACCTTCAGTTTAATTATTGCAAAACTTCACGCATTTTTTATCAGTCAGTTTTGATTGTTCCTGTTTCTTAAAACATCGTTAGTGGAATTTTTTATCAAACTTTTCACAGAATAAAAGGTGCTATAGATTCTTTCACCCAAAATAGGAATCTCCTCTTTTTTAAACTTCTGTTATTTTCGTAACAACATTCTACAAGCACGGCGTCAAACATAGAGTAATATTCCGTTATCTTAGTCATCGTCACTCGAAGTCATTCATTACCTTTTATCCCTTCGGCCAGGGGCTATGCGCCGTTAGGTCCACCGGGGTTCCCACACAATCGTCCTTGCAGGAAACTGCGGTGTCTCGAGTTGCTTAACCTCCATGACTTCACAGAGCGTAGTTAAGCAATAAACACAATTTGAATAGACACTTTCTACAAATCACTTGCTTTGAAAAAAAATCATGTACCAACCCACAAACCTCCTATCCACCAGAAAGAGTCATAAATACGTTTGTAAATAATTGTTAAAGAAACTAATGTCAACAACTTTATTCTAGTTAACTAATTTTTTTTCTTTTGAATAAAAGAAAATATTTAAATTTGACTTAACAAAAGGCTATCATAAAATGTAAAAATCAAACAATATTTATCACGTAAACTCTTAATTAGTCTTAACATATTCGATAGAAATATGGTTGAATGTGACGCCGCGGAACAAAAAAAAAAGATAATCAATGAAATTCTAATTATACAAGCACTCAAGTACTTCGATAAAAATACAGTTATTTAAGTAACGAGGGAAGGAATAACATTATAGGGAAATGTGGTTGATGTAAAATATCAAGTGATGGATGGTAAAGTAATGGATAGCAAAGTGATGGATGTAAAATCCCAAATTTAATTACCTCACTTTGTCGCGAAAGATCAGCGAGTAGGGTGCTTACATAAGATCGTTCTCGACCAGTGAAAATGATATCTTCCCATTCTTTCCGATTCCCCTTTCTGCATACTCAATATGCTACTTTTTCTTCTCATAGCTGAAGAGTTAGGTTCCTTTTTCCTTTTTTATATTTCATTTTTGTTTTTGTGGCGGAATAAGCTACAATTCCTTTCTTTTGAAACCTTTTTAAGTCGTGGTAACTGAAAAATTAACAGCGGCGAGAAAATCCAAATCGTCACTACATACAGATTAGATTAGTTTGGAATATTTATGAAAATACAATTAGTTTTATGTCGGTGACATTTGGGTGTACATGCATCTGGGAATTCAGATAAGATCGTTACGTAAGATGTTTATTTTGATAGAATGGCGAGGTAACTAATCTCAAGACCGCCGATCACTTGCAAACAATGATTCTGTTTTGCGGGTTGCATCACGCTACAAGTTGCTTTTTTTGTGTGATTCATCTGGGCGTATTTCAAACGCATGTTCAGTGTACGGGCGTGTTTGTTTATAATTTTCACAAAGGAGATGAGAGCTTTATTTAGTGATTTTATAGGACAAACCCATAGAGATCCCTAATATTTAAACATTATACTTAGTTTTGTAATTATATATATCAGAACATTTTATTAATTTTATATCAAAGAACGTGAAAAATGAAGAGATTTTCTTGCGTTGTTGACAGATTAATATTCAATGTTTAAGTCAAGGAAATAAATGTTTCTCTATTGTTTGTCTCTGATACTAAGAGTTTTAAATCATGAAGTATTTAGTTACAAGACCTCGTCTTTTCTCCCTGAGACGCCCACACTTTCCGTACGGGACGTGATTCATTCGACCTGCGCATAAATCTATTTGTGAGGTACTACGCCTTGATCTCTCTGATTCATCCTCGTCACTGTTTACTCAGAAAGGGTATGTGTGTTTGGGTAAACATACAACAGTAAAATAAATGAGTAAATAAGCGAAAGAGATAGATTAGGGGCTGGGAACGCAACATATTCCCAGCAAATCCAGCCATTGTATTCGTGTAGTAGTGAAGTATGTTTTCGACAAATAAATTAATAAGGTTTGCAATTTACAACTGAAGTTCAGAGACACAATTTTATAGGTCAGTCGTACTTCCTTGGGCACCAATGACACATAGGATTCTGTACTTTGCAAAAAACAGAATATGTGTCGGGAATTACGTCATTAATAATTTGACAACCGTCAATTTCATTAAGAGGTATCAGCAGTTTTTAGAACATAAGCAGGAATTTTGCCAATTGAACTTCCATGAAAATATCTTTTCCTTAATTCAGTTAGAGTATAATTTTTTCAAAATAACATTTCATTTTGATTCGTGGGATAGTTGTTGCATTGGAAGGAAATGAACAGCCTTGAATTACCCGCACGTCAATGAGCAAATAGCGATATTTGGGCACGCTCAGTAGCAAACACAAACCTATTTGCTGTTCTCGTGTATATTCACCACAAATGTGCTAAAACGGGATACGTCTACATTATCTTTCCTCTTGTTCTTTGCAATACTTTAAAAGAAATACATTTTAATGTATTGATATTTTTCACTATCCAGTGAAGGACTACGATTGTATAAAGGCCTTTTTTGACACTCCCGAGAATTAGTGATTGACATACTTCGAAAGTTACCGGAATATTGTGAGTGCCTATGCTTGTGAGTGGTAATCGCGGATAAGAACTCTGAAAATTCCATAACGATGTTTCGTAAATGGATATAACATGTACTAAAATAGTTGGAAACGTATAAATTACAATTAAATTTTCCTTTATCCGTGGTCTAGGGGAACTTTGTTTACAATTTTTAACGCCGCCGTACAGTATTTCACTTCTTTTAACGTCTTTTGAACATCATGCAAAATCTATATATTCGTGCACAATTTTAAGGTAGAAGGGGAAACTATATTTTTAGTCCCTATTTTCTATTAATGTTTTATTTATCGCGTATTTTACTTGTAAATACATAAAACACTAAAAATATAACTAAATTCTAAATTAAATAACACAATTAATAAATTCAATTAATTATATGTCAATATCATTTTTACAGGTTTCCAGATGGTTTTGAGAGCCTCTCTTCTCCAAATATAAATATTCCTCAAAATTTCAGTGGAAAAGGGAAAAATAAGACGGCCATTATTAAGATTTCGAACAGTTTGTCTAGAATTTTTAGGAGAGCACTGATGAAAACAATGCCGCTCTCTACGAAATCCATATAAAAATAAAATCTTGTCTCCTCTCAGATATAGCTGCAACATTCCGTAAATGCGAATGATCTGAAGATCCATTTAATGACATAATACTTTATGCAGTTTTTACGTGTCCCTCAATGAAATTTTTAATGAGACTTACCCTGCAGAATTCTTGTCTGAATAGTCATGATGAATATACCTTTTACACAAAAATATTTAGAAAGTCTTTGTCTTTTTTTCTATTTCGCAAGGTTCCCATTTTTTCATTTCCCTACTGACGTCTCCTGCACATCTTTCTCTTTGGTAAGAAATTGTGACAGTCGATTGTAGGTAAAGCAAAGTATTACATTTTCTGAATAGGCACTTGTCATAGACATGGTTGAAAGTAATACCATGACACATACCGCTCAGGCCAGGAGCTCACAATTCACTTGCGCCATTGCACCCATCTGTATGTGTCTGCACCCACTGTATGTGTCAGATATCGCGCAGCGCAGCGATCAAGTTTGAAAATTATCACGGGAAATGATTCAGCGAAAAGATTATAAATAAAATGCCAGGCGATCTCAGAAAAGTACAATGAAGGAATACATGAAATATCAGACGACTAATATATCGCAATAATTCAGGAACATAAAATTGCCGAAGTTTGGATCGCAGATCTACTGCAAGCACGTACCGTTACCACGGAGATATCTTTAACGAATCAATATTTAATGTGAACAGTGTATGAATGTGTGTAATATTAGGCGTGAATGATGTATTTATCTGGTATTTAGGGTCGGATTAATCCCACTTTAACCAGCTAGCGCTGTACCCAGCCCTGGGCTCTGTATTTTTTCTTTCTCGCCTTTTTCAATTACCATCATTAAGAGATTGGTTTCTTAATAACATTTGCTTAAGATTTCAATAATTGCATTAATTTTCTACGTTCAGGTTAGGAAGTTAATGCAAACAATCTTGTCTGTTGAAACAGCTGTCCGCTTGTAGCACGAAACGAAATATGGAAAAGATTTATGCATTCAAACATATTCCTGCCCCTTGACAATTACGTTCATAGAAATTTGAATTGAAAAACAAAATATCATGAACGTGAAATAAAGTAATTAGTTGTAAAGTATTTAAGAAAAATTTAAATCGCCGCCGTTTGATAGAAAACCTTTGGAAAACTTTATACTCTTGAACATAATTTTCCTGTCATACATAATAACAATAATACAAGGACGTATAGAAACATTTTAAACAAATCCGAAAACGCTATCTTCTAGAGAGCGAGAGCGAGAGAGAGAGAGAGAGAGAGAGAGAGAGAGCGAGAGAGAGAGAGAGAGAGCGAGAGAGCGAGAGAGCGAGAGAGCGAGAGAGCGAGAGAGCGAGAGAGCGAGAGCGAGAGAGCGAGAGGCGAGGCAGGGAGGAGAGCAAGGCAGAGTGGAGTGGAGGAGTGAGGTGAGAGTGAGGTGAGGTGAGGTGAGGTGAGGTGAGGTGGTGAGAGTGAGGTGAGGTGAGGTGAGGGAGGCGAGAGCGAGAGCGAGGCGAGGCGAGGCGAGGCGAGGCGAGAGCGAGAGCGAGAGCGAGAGCGAGAGCGAGAGCGAGAGCGAGAGAGAGAGAGAGAGAGAGAGAGAGAGAGAGAGAGAGAGAGAGAGAGAGAGAGAGAGAGAGAAAACAAAATGTCAAGATATATGTTAGGAGAGACAGAAAAATCTGATTGCAAAAGCAGTCTCACTTAAACAGGTTTTGCATTCGCTCCAATAGTTGGCTTTTTTTTCTAGATAAATTATGTGACTCCATAATTAGTCTCACTAATAGAAGTTTTTTACTTCTCTGGATACAATTTATCCAATTTGAATATAATCGCCGCTAACTTTGGGGCATAGTAACTAGCGTTTGGGACAAAGTTCCCATTTTTATCCTCAATAAACATATAAGTGAAAAGTTATAGTTATGGGTAATACATTACAAATTGAAGGTCCCAAGAAATTTCGTCGGGCCGAGCGGTTTTGATTGATTATTTGATTAGTGTTTCCTGGCGCATCAGTAGCTATTAGTCCAGTAGTTGTAGAGCATGTTTTATTGCGGAAGGTGGCAGTGATTTTCCCTTGTGGGATACTGTGATTCTGCGCCGACCTCCACGCCAGCTCGCGGGGTTTTCCGCAGCCAATTTTCTCCCACCAGCGGAGAACAGCCCCAGACGGCACAAGCTCTAAGCTCCCGACTGGTCTCCCCACGTGCGAGGTAATGTAGTGCATGTAAGTGTAAGCGTAAGTAAGGGTGATAATAGATCAAGGAAAGGAAAGGAAAGATCGCGCGCGTTCCCTGCCCAGCTTGTTAGTGTACTGCTCTGGCATTCGCCAGGTGTTGATCGAAGAAACCAGGGAAAATACCGATCAGGAAAGAATTCTCCCCCAGACAGCGGTTCAATTCGACCAAGCTACCTAGCTGGTGCCGAAAATCCTGCCACAATCGAGACTCGAACCCTAGAACCTCCGGGTCAGAGGCATTGCAGTGGCATGAATTGACGCCCTGAGCCACCTCCGCCTGTTCGAGGGGCTCGGATGAGACGTTCTCTTGCAGTCGCTCTGGCGGCGCATTAAACTCTTCCGGCGGGCGCGCCCCCGCCGCGCGGCATATCGCGCCGGCCCACGGGTCAGCAGGCGGGCGGCGGCCGGGAGCGAATTTATCGCGCCAGATATCCATTTTCTTTCAGACGAACGCGGTGATAAATTGGCTCCCCGGCGAAATATTACCTTGGCGCGTCGATGAAAGCCGAAATAAGTTCGGGTCGTGAAGGCTGCGGTGCCGGAGCTAACGGAGCGCCGAACGCAATCGCGATGAAATATCTGTGCCCGTTTTATGGGATGCGACAATGCATCACGCAAAGGGGGACTTTAAACGATGCGCAGTCGGAAGTCTTGTAGACGATAAACCGCATACACGATACTTAGGTGGCCATAAATCAGAATATCCGGAAGGCTTGCCTTTGTGGAAGACTAATGAACTTAACGTGGTGAAAGGCGGTGGTGTCGCTAGAGTGTGTTGCACACCATGCCCGATGTGTACATAAAGTAGTCTTTCCTTCCCTTTATCACCTTCGGTTGAAGATTCTTCTAGATAAAAATGCAATGAGAAGTTCAAGAAATTTGTCGTATACATTACAATCATGTCTCTCTGTTAGATTTATGGTACTATTTACAGTCGTTTGCAATCAGTTCTGCCATTATTACCAATATAATGTTCTGATAAATAACTAAACCAATTAAGCATAATTTCAAACGAATAATGTTTCAATATTTCTCGCAAAAGTTTGAAATATTTTACATCATAAAAATATTAACCCAGAACTTATGGGAAATGCTTTAATGACCCCAAAGCTCAAGGGAAATTCGGATATAGAAATAAATATGAAGCTCCTTACAAACGACTTGGCCAAGGAAGAGATGGTTCATACACACGCCCTACATCTTTCTAAAGTCTGGTTCATTTTGCATTGCGGTAGTGTTACTCATATCCTTTGAATATTTTTTTATAAATATTAATCAACTATGCATATACTGACGGAGAAAGTGAAAATCACATCAAGGCGTTTAAGGGAACACCTACGCGGGCCTGCTCGAAGAACGCCCTCTAAATCCGCGCCTTCCAAGGAAGCCTGGGTCGAATAAACACGGGCGAATGCCACATGCCCGATAGCCGTGTTTTCGCAAAATAAACCGCACGACAAATAAATAAGGTAATTAATAATCCAGTTCAGATGATATTGAATATCGCTGATAGTTTTACTATATTAACATTGGTATTGTATGGTGTCAAGTGGTAAAATGTTGAACAAATTGAATTTTGGCATTTACCAAATATTATGCATTAAATCTGCACCATACGAAGAGAAAATAACACTATCCTTACTGTCGTATTGCATACGAGTGCACATTTTTCTTTCTCGCCTTACTACATACGTTGTATAGTCACAAACCACGCTAGCTTCTGAATCGTTTAGACGATTTTCTGCAAAATTGATATTGCCCATCTATCAAGCCTAAAAATATGAAAAGGTATAGCGTTGTATATAGACTTTGTCGAATAGTCGTTGTTATGTAATTAAAAGTATATTAGATTTTCTACAATATTAAATTATTTCTTTAATTTTTAGTTATTAATTACTTGCATTTAAAATTTAGAAGAATATTAACTTACATTTCTATGCTTTAAATTGAAATTTTTCATTTGTTTAAAATTTATTTATTTATTTATTTGTTTAAAATTTATTTATTTATTTATTTGTTTAAAATTTATTTATTTATTTTAATTTGTTTATTTTTTTATTTATTTGTTTAATTTTTTATTTATTTGTTTAATTTTTTTATTTATTTGTTTAATTTTTTTATTTATTTATTTACTTATTTGGGGGAGATTGAAATATTTATCAATCAGAAAGATGAAACTTGTGTTAAGGCGGGAATGGCAGGAAGTATAGAAATTAGTCATTAAATTTTTCAAAGAAAGATATTAAGCCAAAACATCTTGATTGCAGTTTCGTTATTTCTGGCAATTTCAGTCACGGTAGTGAAAATTTTGAGGAGAGTATTCGTTATACACTGTGCACTAGCAACTGTTTTGTGTCATTGTTATGAATTTACTAAGACTACTGAAACTTGGACCTGTGCTAATATTGATCGCATACTCTTGATAAGAAATGAAATTCATAAACTTTAATTCGAAACATTATTTTACTAGCGGAATGTTAAAGTATTTTTTCTGATTCCCGGGTAAATTATTTCAAATTTCGTAGGAAATTAAAATAGTTTTCGAATTATACATGAGACTCATTAGTACGCTCTGCGGAAGGCGCCAATATGTTCACCGAAACGTCAGCCACCACGACAGAGACGCGGCGCGTCCCGAATAATCTAGACAATATAAAATCCGGTCGCGCCAACCTACGCAATCATACATATTATATTCATCCAATACTTCAAGGAAGATGAGAAAGTTGGTTCGTTGTAGAATTAATTTTAACAACAAATTTCTTTCAATTGCCTGAATATCTGACAAGACAGGTGAGCACGACGGAGTAAGTCCATGATGTAGCGGAGAAGCTTGTGGCATGTTAACATGATGGCCCTGAGTTTGAATCCCGGCGCAGAAAAAATAATTCGTGGTTGGAATCACATTTGCAGGATTGTGCAGTAGTATAATATTACAAATTACAAACAATGCGAGAAAATATGTGCTCTTGTTCCAGAACTAGTATCTTAATGAAGACTTTTCTAGAAAATGAGATAAAAATCGTGTATGTACAAAAAATATTTGTAAATACGTTTTTTTCGCATAATTCTTTCTTGAAGAAAAAGCAATTTATTTTAAAAAGTCTCAAAAGCTTCCAATTTTTTTCTCTCTAATATTTGCCTCGAGTACAGCAAATACGCTTAAAATGGCGCAGGTATCATTTTCATACACTTCTGAGTTTTCTAAAATTGTGAAAATTAGAATAATGCGAGGAAGTATGAGCTGTTGTAGTCTCATTAGTTTGTATTAAAAACGAAGAACTTTCTACTGAAACTTTCTACGGAAACAGATTCAGTAAAACCATTTAGGTCTAAGTGCAAAATTCAAGAAAATATATGTACGTTATGATTGAAAAATCCATTTCTGATGTAATTGTTGCTATTTTACTGATGAACTAACGCCATTTAAGTTTAAAAATATCTCAATATTAGAAGATGAAAGCAAGAGAGATGTGAGATAATTGATTAGCTGTATTAGTTTCAAATGAAGGGTTGATCCCTGGCATTACACGTGAAAACGATAGAACCCGTTCCGGCGTGGAGCCGGCGCGGTGCCCAGAAAATGGTCGCGCGCGGCTGTGTCGTTCACAGAGCGTAAATTCGCGAGGGAGGAGGTGGGGGAAGGGGCGTCGCCTCAAGGCTTTCCGCGGACCACTGAGCTCCTGGCGGTTACGGTATCTCTCCATCTTCAATAAATCGTGGGCGTAAGCCAGGCCCGGGGTGGGCGACAGAGCTGGGCGGAGCGTTAACCCCACGCAGTCACGGCGTTGCGTGCGCCCCGGCTACATTGCCTCTGGGCCTCCACGCGTCCACTCTCCTGTGTCCTACCCCTCCATTTCGCCGTCCTCCGCTTCGCTTCTCCTCCTTCTTCTCCGTCTCCTCATTCGACTCTTTCGGTGGTCTCCGTGTTCTCCGCGGTTCTCCGCGCCGAGCCAGAGGGCGAGAAAGAAAGTAATTTAAATTCTAGTTATTTTGTCGGAGGATAAGCTTTTTGCGAGTCTTTGAGAGCTTATAGAGCTTCGCGAAAACCGACCGTTGGTTTGGTTTGGTTCTTTGGAACCAGCCGCCCAACTGGTCCCGGCTTTTGTCTTTTCGCGCATTACAAAATACGCCGTTAACGCTTAATTGCTGATTTTCGATATCAGAGATTTGTTTTTCTATATCCCGATTTGTTGTTGGGAATGAAATTAGCATCGTGGAAAGAAAAGCTCGAATCAGTTCTTTGTTTTAAAAACCAATTGGAAATATCGTTTTAACGTAACATGAACCAAAAATTCTTGCCAGAATATTTGATGGTTATTTCTTGTGATGTCAGTAAATTTCATACAGTTTTATGATTCAGAAATCGTTGGAAGCATGTGTACGTCTTCAAGCAAATATTTACTTGTGATAAATATAAAAGGGACACCGTTGCATTATTCGCAAGAAACTTATATTTTGAAAAATTTTACGACTCGTCGACATTACATTCAGAAGGTACAGTCCCTTAAAAATGACCAATTTTACGCAGTAACAGTTCCCAATTGGTCGCGAACTAAGTTTCCGCGCGAGCTTGGGGGATCCTGAATACGGCGTTCGTACCTTAGGATCTAGCGATGGCAGGAAACTCTTCCATTTCAATAACGTGCTTCACGTTTTATTCGTTCGAGATATACGAAGGTTGTGGCAGAGTCTGTCACAAGCAATAAGACATTATCTCGGCGAAAAATGTGATCAGATCAACACATTTTTAATTTTCGTACTCTATAAATTATTGATTGGACATTCTCTATTCATTCTTTAGTTATAGAAAAAAGGATAATCTTAAACTTTCACCTTAATTTTTACTTTCTCGTGTACGTACGTACGTACATACGGAGAATAGTATTATAAAGACGTAGTATAGAGAAAATTATGTAATGCGCAAAAAAAAAAAAAAAAAAAAAACGGCGGATTTTCGGCGGAAAAAATTCATTGCCGGGCTCCGGTGACGGAAGTGCATAAAACCAGTTGGTAAATTAGGAGAAAAAATCCTCTAACACTTGTATCCAGAATTACTGTTTTGTGGGTCCTTGATGCCGAAATACCAATTGGAAGCAAAACGTCCGTCCGTCTGCCTGTCCGTCCGTCTGTCTCTCTGTCCGTCCGTTCGTCTGTAAACACTACTAGCGCCTAAACCATTCCTACGATCGTCTCCAAATTGAAGAATCCCCTGTCGATCTGGATCTAGTTGAAGTTTTGAAATTTTGAAAAACATTCTTTAAAATTTGGGGATATTTTTCACAGAGCAGCCCGGACATTTTCTAAATTTTTTCAAAAACTGCTCCAATTTTTTCTTTAAATTTATGTAAGAATAGAGTAAATGTGGCATATGTCACATTTTAACGGTTAACTCTGAAGTTTCGAAAGTTGCAAAAGTTTGAATATTTTTCGGCGTCATCCTGCAACTATAAAATTGAAGACAGAGAATTTTCCTTCAAATTAAATTTGTTGTCAGAAAAGAGTTTTTTCAATAAGGTCAAATAGGTTTGTTTGAAACTTTTAGTAGTTTTCGCGCAATTGTGGTGCAAGATTTGCAATTTTAAAAAATAACAAAAACAAAATTTTCTTAAAACCGGCTTGAAATTTTTTCTTTAAATGCTTGGTATGGTTAGTGCCCAACTAAATCTATACGATGATGTAAACACCATATGGCTCTTTTCTTTTGCCTTTTAAAAAATGACAAAAATGTATTTTTTTGAGTTGTCTTTCACGTCGGTAATACCTTAGATGCAATTTCTTAACATTATTTTATTAATGAGTACATGTGCTTTAAATAATGTCAAATAAAGCTTTTCGAAAACTAAGCAATTCTCTTGTGGAAACAAGCTCTAAATTCAACATTTCTAGAAAAGCTCAAACATGACTCCAATATTTTTCTTCAAACTTTTCCAATGGATAGTGCTAATTGCATTGTTTAATGTGACGTAAAGTTGATTTTGGTGTATTAATTTGTTTTTCTAAAAATTACACAAATGTAATTGTTTTTAAATATCTTTCTCGCCGTTAATATGCGCATTTTCATCGATTTGTATACATTGTTACATTTATGAGTCAAAGTTCTTGAAATTACTCTAAATGAAGTTTTGCGAAAACCCAATAAATTCCTGTGAAAAAATTCATATTTCGCATTTACATTAACGCTTAAACATCATTTTCTTATAAACAGCTTCACATTTTTAAGTGAAACTGTCTATTAGAACGAAGTTCTACTCTTCTTTAATATTCTTGAAGGATTTCGGTTGTACTATTAGGAAAGCAAATAGTTGAGAAAATGTCAAAAAATGTCATCTAGGCGACGATAGATTGCAGCTAGGTAGAGAATGGAGTAAGACTTTAAAGCCAGACCACCGCAAGGAAATTATAAATAATTTTCTACGAGAAAGAGCGATTCCGTAACACCTCTAGTTCGATTTGTGCACAGTATAAAATTGTATGTTTGAAAAAATTATATCTTTTGACTGTTCAACAATTCACTGCACCAGCCTGATCTCGACTTGGTAAACTTCCAACTGTGACCAGTTGATGAAATGTTTATAAATATTGAAATAACACTAATGCTTTAATACGAAATTTGTATGGTTGGATGAATAATTTTAGCAATAGAAATGTAGGAAGAGAGTTGGAAAAATGTAACAAAGTAAATGTTAATTATTATTACAATTAGTTTTATTATTGTTAAAAGCATTTGACTATAAATCATACATTTTATTCCAGTTGGTATAATTTGCAGAAATGCCAATTAACAACAAAATATGTGCATAAAGTAATTTAGCTCACTATTTACAGTTAATAATATGTAATTAGTCACATCTATCACATATGGGTTGTGAGATCCTGGAACAAAAGTCCGTCGAAGATTCAAAATATTTTGCCTCTGCCGATCGGTAGGTGATGATGTTTCTTTCCTCACTTCATAGCGACATGCGGCTCTAAATTACACGTCGGAATACGGGGGATTTCCCCCGAGAATCTGCCCCAGCAGGGCCTTGTTCTAGTCGGATCCAGCTACAAGTTCCAGTCTGGTCTCCCGGCATGCGTGGTAGTTGGAAATGTAAGTGTAATTGTGTATGTAAGGGGTCGAGGATAGGACGAAGAAATCAAAAGCAAGATCGCGCGCGTTCAGTGGCTATTTTCTTAGGGGAGTACTGGGGCATTCGCCTGATGGTGAAAGGAAACTAGCGATCAGGGCAGCCGGCCGCCAGAATTCTCCTCAAAACCGGCTGAATTCGGCCTAGCTATCTAGTGAGTGTCGATGTTCCCTCACCGTCGGGTTGCGAACCCTAGGACCTCCCGGTCAGTGTCGCTGCAGATACAGCTGGAGTGCTTGTTTAAAGGTATTGTGGCGTCATACGGGTGTAATCAGTACACGGACGAGAGTGGGTTGTAATAACAGCAGGTTTATTCACAATTTAGACCGTAGTCACAAATAACCAATGCACTGTATACAATTAACTAACTAAATAGACCCCACTGCTAGGACAGATATTTACAACGGCTACCACACCGCAACATACTACCTAATGTTTTGACGTGCGTAGTACCGCCTGCCCTGAGACCAAATACATGTCTCACTAGTCACGACAATAACTGCCGGCTCCTTGTGCCGCGTGCACTTTCGCACCTCTTACGGACGACCTACGCTGCCAGGATCACGAAGAAGGAAGAGCCGTTGTTCTCACGGCCCTTAAATAGCCCTCGCGACGCTGCCCGCCGCCTCCATTGCCTCCGCTCTAGCAATGCGCACACCCAGTCAGAAAAAACCGTGCGTCATCGCTTCTGCGTTTGTCTAACATCCGGTGCACACCACACCGCGTGCCCATGCTGGTTTTAGTGACATGACGCTACAGTATGCTCACCCGGTACGTTTTCGTTATGTATTACAATACTACCTCTATATTACGCAAGTAGTATGCGAGAAATAAAAAAAGAACAGATCTAAAGTAGAGACTCTTTTGTTGTATATGTCGATATAATTCTTACTTGTAGTTAGTAAGTATGAAAAATTTCGTTCTGAGCAACTTCACGAATGTGGTTAATTCCACTCAATCATTAAGTTTTCAATGCGAAACATCTTTTCAACCCCTTTTTCACCGACACCAATTGATGCATTCAAAATTAAAAACAATTTTTGCTTGACTACAGTGTAATTTTTCAGGCGAGGGGCAAAAGCACTGGTGCAAAGCCAGAGTGGCCGCTGCGAATTTTGCACTAGAAAAAACCTCATGGGTTACAACCTTCGGCAATAGGCGCCATTGACGATATTCAATTAGCGTTTTTAAAGCGGATCTATTTTATGAACTTGGTCTCCGCGATGTGTACAATTTCGCCAAACGACGTAGGTTTCTGCAGATAATAGAATTATGTGTGTCCCATTTTTTTCGAATGTTTGCTTGTTAATGAATTGTGTTTGAAAAATTCGGTTACAGAAATTTAGGTTGTAATTTTATTTTCCAGCAACAGCAACAGCTATGTGTGACATAACTATTTTGCGTTTAATAGAGCAATTTTGCACATAAATAGAAATTTACTAGAGCATGTGTTCTTTCTGGCAGCAGTGTCAATTTAATTTGTTGGTGCTGTTGATCATGACTCAAAATTACATTCGTAAATATTGTCAAATAATGCAACATACAGAAATATTTACGTGGAAAACAACTCAATACAATTTATAATTTGCTTTTTATCTTGTATTTGGCGGTGAGTACTAGTTTCTGTCAAACATATCAATCGAATAACCTGTGTCTGCTCGTCCGGTTGTCCCTGCGTTCATTACTCTTGGTTAGATCTTTTCCAAACTAACATTCGGGAAAGTGTTGGGATTTTCGCCACGTATTAGTTTTCCGGTGCGGAATACCAATTTTACCGGATCCTCCCTGAAACTTCGATTTTTATGAGTCTTGAACAGATGACATTGTTTAAATGAAAACGCAATCAGGCAAGTTTTGAACTGTTTTGACAATTAGAAAGTGTGACATGAAATAAAATATTAAGTTTGGTAAAGTCGGCTATTGACAGAACAAAAGCGGGAAATGGAGGTCGCGAGCGGACACGTCTCCCGCAACGAAGGTTCAACTCAGACCATTGACCGTTGACTGCAGTGCCTTACCAAGTAAGTGCGAAAATTAGAGAGTTTAAACACGACCTTATGGCAATCACAGCAACACTGATCTTTTGCACATGCCCTGTTAGAATTTCGCGTCACTTTTGAGCATCGGCTCATGTGCAGAAGACTTACATTGCTGTCGATTGCTGTACGCTATGCTGTACTTGAACTCCCTACTAGCTTTCCGGTTAGTAGGCTAGGAACCAGGTTGATGACGATATATAATTACATTTTTTTCGCGTTTTTCCTACTGGATGTTTTACATTTTTCTGCTACATTTCCGCATTTTTCCTTTTAAGCATCAATCTTTAACTCACCAGTCAATAAACAACGTAATAATAAGTAATCGTAAAATATTGTAACTAGCTTTCAAATGAAGTAAATAAACGAGAATGACTTTTAATGGCAACAAACTTGAAGTTTCTGAAACTACCAGTGATGAGATAATGTAGTTCAAACACATAATTGAAAATATTATGAATTACATATCGGTGGTTTGTTTGTTTATGAAACTAGTATCCCTATCAAACACCAGAAAATAATCAAGCTCTGCCAGAACCAACAATCACCTCATCCAACAATCCGCGAAGAATGACATCTTTGCCACCCAATAGATCTGCATGTTCCTCATCGTGTAGAAAACTATGGGTGGGAAAATTTCTTATTTCGTTACAAATTATCCTCAAGCAAGTCTGGCAGGGAGAGAATATTACAAAATTTCAATTCTTAATTTACAATCACCTTTGCACTCGGCACATTCTACCAACATGCCTAGAAGTTCGCGGGGCTTTGTTTAGAGAACAAACATTTTGAGAATTCTACAGAGTTCTCTTTCAACAGTTCCCAGAAATAAAGTATAGACGAATGTTATCTTGAAGTATTCATAAAATGGGCATGTTGTCTAAATGATTTGTGTGTAAATCAATTCATTAGTTATATCTTCTGAAAAATGTTGATAATAGAAACGGGCGAATTCTTGTGAAGTCAAAAGCCCTTGAGATTTTTAATCTATGAGTTTTTGATGTATTATCTGATAGTGTTGCATTTAATATTTTTAATTCCAAAAGTATAGGATACCAATAATGTACCGCACTCGGGCAAATCTTTTGTATATATTTATATTGCAATGCCCAATATTCCGTATTTGAGAAATGGTGTACACATAACGAATAACACACTCGATTAGTTTTCTGTGCCTAGATAACTACAGGAAAATCTATTTTCGTACGTAGGCGGGTGTGATCCTGGTGTCAAAAGTCGGCGTTGATATACGGCGTTGGTAAAGTCAGAGTGGGTAACGACAGAGAGTATTCAAGTTGATATGCACAAGGTTATTCAAGACTTTGAGCCAGACAAAATCTACAAATATACAGGCATTGGAGAATGTGACAGACTCTCGAAACACACGTTGAAGGGTGGATTTTGAAGAGAGTATTAAAGAAAAGTAAGACTCGAATTGCAGGTCTCTCTAAACTTAAAAGTAATTTATGCAGATACCATGGGATTCTTTTGCTTTTATTACATTCTTGTGGAGCTGACAATGTTTCGCTACTGCAATGTAATACAATTCATACGCTACTGATCACGTGATTGTTCAATACATTTTACGCTACGCGCTGCCAAAATTTTAATAGATGAAAGACTTTCTCTCGATTTTGGTTTGTTCTATGTCCTGATTTGGTCATGATTGTAAAGTATCCTATTGTCCAAACGTTCTCCCTCAAGTTTAGGCATGCATTTGCTATGACACCCTTGGAGAAATTTGATTTACTTCTCTGAGATAACGTTCAAGTAATAATTCTGGCCGATATTTCACAATGGGGACAGAATATGAAGCGAAGACGCGCTTAATACTTGAAAGTGCGGCGGGTTGCACTTGGGTCAGCATAAATGCACAAATCATCATCAACGTGCGTCTATGTGCGACAGACATTCGCACATTCCCATTGTGCCATACCTATATTCTTCGAAAAAGTGCAAGCAATAAGTTTTTTAACATCTGTTGTGTCGTCGTTGACGCAACGCGCCTCTTGAACTCTCGTTGGGCGTTTAGAGCTTTTCGTGGAGTAATCCTCAGTTACTATCTTTGTCAAGTCTCGTCACGTCGCAGTCAGTGCCTTTTATTCCTTCGGCCAGGGGCTCGGCGCCGGTAGATCCCGGGGATCCTAGCCGGCCACGCAGCAAGGAACCTGTGAATCTCGAATTCGCTTAACCTCCGTGACTTCACGGAGCGTAGTAAACGAATTCGGCTAGCAACGCCGGCAAGTAGACAATTATCGTAATCGAATAAACGGTACGGCAGCACATAAAATATCAGAAAGCAAACAAACAAACATTAATTTTTATGTATTGTATATTTTAATGTGTGTGTATTTCAAGCGCATTGGATCTTGAGAACCAGCTGTGAAGTGTTACGCGATAAGAATAAATGAGTTAAACTCTTATTCCTATTTTATTTTTGGTAAACAAGATAAATAACTCAAATTTTCCTTTGCATTTTATTTATCCCTTGTAAACTACGTTACTTAAAATCATCAGGGTTATGTCGTTTTGAATATTGATTATATTTTGGTATTTACGCCTATTTACACAAAACGAGTATACAATCAAATGTAATGTTGCCCAGCTTCCAATCCTTGTGCTTTTTTGAAAATTCTTCTTTATATTTGTGGACAATATACATTCACACTTAGTAAATGCATTATTATTATTATTATTATTATTATTATTATTATTATTATTATTATTATTATTATTATTATTATTATTATTATTATTATTATTATCGTGTATTTATGTGTTTGTTAATCTAAGACATTGTAAGAATTGGACAGTCGAGTTTTAAAAGATTTTCAGGCCGGACAGAAAGACTTAAAAAACGGTTTTTAACTTATTAATTTTTTAATAACATTAATAATGCCTTTGTCTATAACAGACTGGTTTTCATTTTCAATTTTTGACTCCATTTTTTATTCGAGGTGAAAAACATGTTTTCTTTTGTAGATGGCACTGGAATTATGTAATCAAAGTTACAAATAAAACCCTGTTAGATATTCAAGAAATTGAAAAAATAATTAAACTACATTACTTAATTTGAAATAAAGAGATAAAAACAATCTGAACGAAGAGTTGAATGTGATGCTGAAATTTTGTCCATTTTCTAAATATGTTTTGAACAAATTCACTGAGAAACACAGTTATTATACAATTTCTTGAAAAAGTACGTTGCACATAAATAATTACCTTTTGCGTCATTTTCTTCTGAATCCAATAGTTGAATGCAGTGTTGTCTCCAAAGTTGGTTTCAGGACGGATATGAACTGACTTAAGATTATGTTCTGGTCCACAGGTAGAAAATCAACCGTAAGAAACGGGCCATTTCTCTACCTAGAATGGCACTATTCACGAAATAACTACATTCCTCCCAGAACCTAAGGAGACGTGCGCAGATAGTGTCCATTTCTACACGTGGGGCACTCCGATAAGAAACGAGAACCAAAATCTGTAACTTATTTTCCGTTGTAACGTTTTCTGTTATACGGGAGCGAATATTCCTTGTCGTAAGGTTTTGCCAAAAACACTCGTTGCTCCCTTTATTCCTTATTCAACTTAATATAGGAAAACATGGGTAGATTGCACTTATCCCCCAGACGTCATACAGTTTTTTACTATACGTTGAATAAATAAATATCTTTGACCGGGTTTAAGAAACAGTTTTCCCATCCTGGTTCTGTGAGTAGATTGCACATCTCTCCCACACGTCATACAAGTTTTTACTATACGTTGAATAAATAAATGTCTCTGGTCGGGTTTACGAAGCAGTATCTTCTCCGAAACGTTTTTGCGGACATGGGCCTCGGGCCATCATTTCATCATCTCCTGCGGTCGTCCTCGCGCGGAGGAAACCCGTAGAACACAGCTGCTGCCGGAAACGCAGAGGTGGCGAGGACCGGTGACTGAGAACTCGAGGACGGTGAGGTACGGCATGGATTCGGAGACAGGAGAAGGCAAGGACGGGTGAGTGCAAAGGTTGACTGCGAGAGCACCAATGGGGAGGAAGGTACGTTCGAATTCCGATTTGAGTGATGTGAAACAACGGAGGATTTCTGGCCATGAACCGGGACTGCTTGCATGGAGACATCCCCTGGCATCATGTATAGTGAACGCTCGGATCCGCTGCTGCACATTTATTGAGGGGACGACGTTTCAAGAAGTCACTTTACATGAGATCCAAATGAAGAGGCTACTTTCTTTTTTATGAACTTAGGGACTGTTCTGTGAACCCATTCAACAGATAGAAATCCAACAGATAGAAACGTTATTAGCTTAAAGGCGTAGAATTCAGTTTTAAGTTAGATTAGGATGTCCAAGACAGGAATGTGTGTGGTCCGTTGCTCTGAAACTGCTCCAGCACACTTGTAGAATCAATTGATGAATTCAAAAGGTTTCCAATTCAACATGTTTCTTAGTCTAGTGTGATTCTGGACCTGTTATACACATATAGATGACTCACACTCAAGAAACTGTTTAATCACAGGTTTCTACGAAATATTTGGTACGTTCGTAAATAAACAGAAAAGGTACTGGTAAAATTCCTAGATTTATAAAGAGAGGCTTACAAGCTTCACGTGGGTGGCATTTGGTTATTATTCGTACAATTCTTTTGTGTAATCTAAAAGTCTGGGAGCTATAAGATGTATTTCCCCTGAATATTATGCCATATCTAAGATCACAATGAACATTCGCGAAAACACGGGTAGTATGAAGGCTGACTAAATGGAAAGATTTCTGAACGCGTAGCGTAATGAACTTAATTTTGTGTTCAATTCATTTAATTGGACGTTCCATTGAAGGTTTGACGGAATTGAGAGACCTAAAAATTTTGTTGCCTTAACATCAGTCAATGGTACACCGTTCATTTTCAATGGAGCACAGAATGGTTTATTTGAAATGGAAAAATGCATTAAAACCGTTTTCTTTTCGTTTACTATTAATTTGTTATTTCGGAACCAATTTGAAACATCTGATATTGAACTATTTACGGTTTATTTATTGCACAGAATGTTCATATCATCCGCAAAGAGAACTGTTCTTCCGTTTCGGATCGTCGAGGGCATATCGTTTACGTATAGTAGGAAAAGAAGAAAGCCTAAAATCGATCCCTGAGGGACCCCTCGTGCAAGGAGTCGGAAAGGCGTATACATAATGTTCCATCATTCTAGTAAGGCATTTCTACTCTCTGAGATTGTGGTTTAATGTACGAACAAAACCAACCTAGGGCAAAAACACGGATTCGATATGAAGGTAATGTTGAAAGTAAAATGTCATGATCAATGACGTCAAAAGCTTTGAAAAGAACTCAAAATAATCCAATAGGTGCTTCGTTTTGATCTAATGATAAGGTAACTCCTCTAAGAAAAGAAAATATGGGTGTTTCCATTGACTTTGATTTTCGAAACCCATGTTGGCAATCGGAAAGCACGCTGTGTTTACTGAAAAGGGTACCATTCGCACGTAAAAAAGTTTCGCCAATATTTAAAAAAAAAAACTGACGGAAGAGAAAGAGGCCGATAATTGAATTTCATTTTTGTTGTCTTTTTGAATAGCGGCTTTATCTTAGCTGTTTTAAAAATATGTGAAAAAGTTTCAGTGCATAGGGATGCATTAAAAATGTGAGATAACGGGTGAATTTTGGCAGGCGCACAAGTCTTTAACAAACAATCCGGAAATTAACCTAAACCGGCCGAATATTCATTTCTTAATTTACGGATTATTTTGAGAATTTCATAGGAAGAAGTTTCGGGAACGAACATCGTGTCTAAAATTTTTGGGCTGAAGACCCTTAATGATATCTGCAATAATTCTCGAAAATATTTGGTTTAAGAGACTAGCTAACTCTCTCAGGATCGTTCATAATTGTATTATTATATTATAAAACTACATTCTCTACTACGTTTCTAGTTGATTTCGTAGTTTTTTTTTAAATTATATTCCGTATTTCGTTTCTTTTTTTATTTTTGAAATTTCCTTTAACAATGATTTGTCTTTTTTAAGTAGAGGAGGAAATCTTCAGATACGTGATACGTTTCGAAATGAAAGAAATAATTCGCTTGTTTTTACATGATGTCTTAATCCCTTGTGTTATCCAAAAATATATTTTCTGTGCAATATTTAATTTTCTTTTTTGAAGAATAAAGCAAACGTTAAAATGAAATGAAAGCGTTGAAAAACAAATTATGTTTATCGTTTATGTCAACAGTATAGTAAACTGCTTTCCATGACTTCAGCATCAAGTCATAAATGAACAGTTTTATTTTATTTTTACTACTAATACGTGTATTGTTTATTGTGTCAGTGTTTGCATTTCTTATAATTGTAAGAATTTGTGCATCGTCGTCACTGTATCCTAAACCTTTTGTTTCAACTTCATATCGAGTAGTAGTTTTGTTAATTATAATTTGATCAATTGCCTTCATTAAATTTAGTGTGAACAATGGAGGTACACAATAAGTGTATAATATCTAAATTGAAGGAATATAATATATAATATATATATATATATATATATATATATATATATATATATATATATATATATTGTATATAATCTAAATTGAAGGAATTAATTAAATTGAGAAACTCTTCTTTTTCGCAAGATTCGACCAGAAAATCAATGTTCAAATCACTGCATACAACAATGGAATTAAAAGAGCGATTGCTGCCTTTATTAAATGTTATCTCCAGTTTTTCTAAGAACAAAATATAATTTGAGACTCTCTTTGTTGGAGGCCTGTAGATGCAAAGTAATATCATTTTTAGCAAAGGAAGATGTGCAACCGAATTTTCGAAAACCTCTTCAACGGAATACACATTCAATTCCTTTAAGGAGATAGAATCGATATTCTTTCTGACATAAACACAAGAACCGCCGAATGCTGGACCGTTAAGAGATTCCCTTTCTTTATAATAATAGCCTCCGAGGTAAAAGTTTGGAATTTGGAAAATGCTAAGTTCATAAGGAGATAACCAATGTTCTATAAAGCAAAGAACATCTATTTGATTTCAATCGCTCTGTGAAGTGCCTCGATAAACTCAGTTTTATTTGAAAGGAATTGAACATTGCGGTGCAGTATGTATATATTTTGTAAGTACTTGCACGGTTGTTTTTCTAATGCATCTGACTGTCGTTACTATGTATTTCCTCCGTTTTTAACTCGAGTGCGTGGTCGAAGGTTGTAATGTGTCCCAGCAGTGACAGGTTGTGACGAAATTGAGTATTCAAGTGTAGATGAACTGGTAGTGGGAGAGGCGAGGGTAGGTGCAGAGGACGAGGTAAGAGGGTTCGAAATTAGGGTGGGTGACGGAGAGCTTAAGGAAAATGAAAGGGATAGATTTTTTGGCAGGAGACTGCGTAGAACTGGAGTTGATGATATATTTTGTAAGACTGTTATCGACTGCACGTTTTCCAGCGAGGGCTGTACTGCAGTACAGCCCTGAAGAGGACCGCGATATGTCGGTCGAAACGTCGGCACCCCAGCCTTCGACGCGGCGTCACCCGGACAGGCCAGATCACAACATATTTTATTTAAAGAAAAAATATATGTCTTAAAAAATGTAGTTGAATGAAGGTATCGAAATATCTCAAACTTTCAAAACTTGTGATGTAATAATAAAAATCGGATCTGTTTTCTTTGTAATTATTGCACTGTTCTAACAAGAAATTTCTCAAATTCGAATTCGAATCTGAACATAACGATTTGGGGATATTAATTTTGTAAAATATGTCCTACAAATGGATTCGGCACTATGTTGTAAACGGACGGACGGATGGACCGAAGAAGCGACCAACGGCCGGCCAGATGGACTATGCGACCGACGGACACAAAGACATATGATTTGAAAAAAAAATATCATTTTGTTTAAAGCACTCGTCAGTATCACGCGTTCTCAGAACGTATATTTCCGTCAAAATCTCAACATCGATTTTCCGCAGCGTTACATACGTTTTCCTTACTCCAGTCATTTTACTTACACAACCATTATGTACACGATAAAGTGAAGTTAATCTGTTTTTAGCATCAGGGATACCCTGGACGTGTATTTCTGTTAAATTCTCGACATAGATTTTTTTCAGCATTGCCTAACAGGCTCTATAATTAACAAATGAGAAGGTAAAAATTAATGATGTTAGAAGTATAAGTTTAAACATTTTGAATTTTAGAGCGTTTCGCCAGTAGTGTCCTCGATCACGTTAGCGTTGGTGGCAGGAAGCACTCAGTGTAATGCTATTAAAGTGATTGTGCCAGGGCGGCGGCTTCCGGGGCTTTGAGTACCTATTTCTCTTCCCACATTCAAACCACATCCTTTTTCATGATGTGCCAACCTCGGGTGCCAGAAAGTCTCTTTGAAGTTTCAATGCAGAATATCGACCATCAACTGAAACGAACTGGAAGGCTATTAAGTTTTAGTACAAAAGGAGAGATTTGTGGAAATTGTTTTGTGAAAATAGAACACTCGGGATTCGAAATTAGATTTGATGGTATCCTGTTAAATGAACGTGCGTTGTCAGCATACAGCGTACCGCGACATGGGCGGAGACTACCGTGAGTGATTTTGTCAGGTAGTATTAAATGAATAATTCTAATAACAGTTGACAACGAACATAATTTCTTCTAAAGAGAGCACAGAAATTGCCTCACTATTTCATCAGAGTTATCACGTATTTTCATTGCATTTGTTTTGCCTGGATCAGCCAGGGCAATCCTGGCCGATGTTCCTTCATATAATTTTTTCTACTTTTTCGCCTTCTACATACTTATGTAGTAAAAAAAGTATTGCATCGGAAAACGGCGCTTTTTCGAGAGAAAATATCAAATTATAGGTCACTGATATCACAAAATTGGATAAATCTTGTTCCTTTATGTAGTAAATTACTTCGTCTAACACGTTGTGTTCTCAGAATCTACGTTTTCTGAGTACTTGACGCCGAAAGTTTGGTTTACGACAAAACTTCAGACCATCTTTCTGTCCACCCATCCGTCCGTTTATCTATCATTCCGTCTCTCTGAGCGTTTGTCCGTTTGTCGGACCGTCAGTGATTAACGCCAGCACCTAAACCGTAGAGATAATTTTCTTCAAAATTGATATGCCTCGATCGCAATGGCCGATCTCTATATCCTGCTTTTTTGAAATAGATATTTTGATTTTTCGGGGACTTTATATTAATCCATAATTTTTTTTTTATTTTCACAACGATTGCTCGAAATTTTGGGTTTGTTTTTCTCAGATAGAGTGAAAAGAGCTTTAAAAGTGGCGAAGGTCTCTTTTTGGATTTCCAAAATTGTAGAAGTTCAAACATTTTTCGTCTTCCTATATACGCGTCGTACATCGTATGTTTCCTGTGAGTCGTCCTTTCTAATCTGCTACTTGGTCTTTCCAAATTGAAGCGGCAATACCCAGCCGAGGATACTACGAGGTACTTCGGCAGTAAAAAAAACTTAGATGGGGCTTTGGGCCACCTCTGTCAGTCGAGGATAGTGAGGGTTTAGCCCCGCTACCTAAAGTAGAAATTTGGGAAAGAGAAAACAGAGGGAAATGCCCCGTGAACTTGCGAAGAAAGGGAGGTCGGCTGTGGCAACTAATATACAGTCGACCTAACCGAAATATTACAAAAATGTTTTGACTTCGATTTTTTCGGAATTACTTACTTCTGCAATGTCTATGAAATTTTAACAAAAATTTAAAAAAGCAGATCAAAATTAATTTGAATTCTTTAAAACCCTGTTTTCAGCCTTATTTCATGCTCTTAAATTATTGTTTTATATTCTGGTTTATTCTTCAATTTTACTTTCTATTGAATATCCCAACACCTTCCTTTTTGAATTTTCTTGACCCACGAAGGACATGCTAAACAGAGAGTAACGTAATGCTGCGGCAGAAATCTGTGATTTTTCAACGAAAAGAAAAACAACCAGTATTTTGCCGCCTTGGTATAAAAAAAGTGGGTAAATATTCCTCTATGCAGTAAATATCTTCTTGTCACACCTTGTGTGTAGTCAAAATAGACGTTTTGCCTTTCAAAACGAAAAATCGAATGACGTCAAAACGTCAGTCTTGTCTGAGTCTCTCTCTATCTCTCTCCATTTTGTTTGTAGCCAATGATAGCACATAAACCAGTCAATTTTCTCCACATTTGAAGTTCTCCGATCGATCTAGACAAACTTGGAGGCCTACAATTTTTACACAAATGTTCTGTTTTTTGGGGTGTACTTCACATCAAGCCTCTACAATATTTTACTGAATTTCTAAAAACATTGCTCCAAATTTCTTGATTAAACTTTGTCACGAGACATCATGGAAAACACTTCAAATAACTCAGTTCTCATTTTCGTTGCAATCATGTATTTTCGAAAATTACAAAAGTTCAATTTCTCTTCTGTGTGTTCCTACAACTACATTATTAAAGATATAATTTTTCCTGAACAAAATCTGTTCTTCGAAAACAGATCTTGAACTATGGTCGTGTACAATTAAAAAAATGAGTAGTTTTTGTGTAATTTTTGGTGAAATTTAGGCATATTTTAAACAATTATTTTCTCTTAAACCGCTCCAATATTTTCCTGTAAATTCTTCTTCGTACGTAGACGGAACTTCTTATTTTTGAAAATTGTTATTTTTTATATGCAAAATATTGATGATATGATTTTTCCTTAATGTGATCTCTTATTTAAAATTAGATCTTAAAATAATGCAAATGAGAATCTCTGAATTTCTTAAAATAGAAAACGCAAATGTTGAACATTCTCTAAGGGGCAGGAAGGTAGAATTTATCTGAGAGGCAGGTAGTCTAGGAATGAAGTGATTGGTGTGTTAAGTCAAAGGACATGAGTTTAAAATCCCAACGCCTAGAGAATTTTTTTCCGAATTTGAAACACTTTTGCAGCTTCATGGAACACTTCACCGCGTAGCCGTTAAAAATAATGCCAGAAATAACGTGCCGTTGTCGCATCACTAGTTTCCTTTTGCCTATCATCCGAGATCCTAATGGGTATCTTTTCCTTCCTCTTTCTCTTTCTCTTCCGCAAACACTCCATCCTTTCCTATCTGCTATTCATGTGAGTCCCACATTTTAGAAGTTTTGTTTCTGTGAGACCGTCGTGTCGGGAAGTCGCGACTACCCCCAATCTGTCGCGACAAGCCTTTAGTGATACGAGATCAGAATTGGACTCCTCCTGTTAGGCATTTTAATCATTTTATGGTTATTTATTAATTCCACGTTTTTCATGTTTTTTTTGGTAAGTATTTTTTTTTATTATCTATTCTTAGATATTGTAATTTTATTGTTCTACATGTATTTTAGTCATTTAAATCACCTTAGATTAAATTTGTAAACTTTTTAATATTCTATAGCCATGATTTTAATTATGTTAAAAATAGCGAATGATCATAATGAATTTAAGGTTTGCCTGAAGATGCAGGCACATTTGCACACACCCAGCAAGTGAAACATGGCAAAAATGTTTGAAATGACAACGATTTGACTAAATGACAATGCAACCACATTGCTCTTAAATCTTTCTTAATAGTACTAAAATTAAGTACTATTCAATAGACAATCCTTAACTAATTTTTAACATCATTCAAGTACAATACTTACTTGCTCTATAGTCCGTGTATTATCCGTATAATACTTTCCAGTTTAGAAGGAAGGAAAGTGTTACCAATGGGAAGGCTCAGAAAAAGGATGTGTTTCGTAATAACGTTCATTTCAACTCTTACAATACTTCCATCTTTTCTTGTCAGTTTTCTAACAATTATTATACAACAAAGTCAGTGTGCTAATAAGTTAAAGTGTGACTACTCCCTTTACAATGGAAAACGAACGCCATTGCATTTGTTTCTCACTACATTTCGATTTAGCTTCTTGTATGTGTGCTTGTTTGTCAAACAGCCTGGCAATCAATTTTCAATCTTCGTAATCAATTAACAATTGCTTTAATAACTCTAAAGCTAACCATAAAATAATGAGTTTATCTGTTTACTTTGCAACTAGGAAATTAAAACGAAAAGAGAAGGAAAGAACAGACCATCCATTCACAAAAAACACATCACGTTGATTAGAGGAAGAGAACTCATTGCTATTACCTCTTTAGAGCCGATATCTCAAATCGTGTGTGTACTGCACTGCGTGCTTTTGTGGAGAGCAACCGTTCCAGTACCATAAAGGGCAACTGTTTTCTCTAACCTTTTTGTAAGGATAGAGCAAAACACAGTGCATTCAACGGTAGCAGTGCCATTTTCACTAAAAGTTAAAGAAATTAACAAAAATTAAAGAGATGAATATTTTTTAATCTTCCGTTTTTTGTGAATTTTGAAGAGTTGGCGTGATGGCTGAAGTGTTAGTACAGTACAAGTTGCCATATTATTGTAACCGTAACAAATAACGTTAGGTTACAAACAACGTTACGTAACGTTGCAAATAATACGAGGAACTATGTACTGTTGCATTACTAGTTTTAAAACTCCTTGCATTTTAATTTCACTGCGGTACTATGAAATTCTTGTTTATGAACATCTTTAAACTTTCCTTCTGTCCGGAAACAAATGTTCGGGTTTAGGGTATTCTTTTATCAAAATAGAGTATAACTTTTCCACAAAAGCACCAAAACAATGGGCAATTTTAAAATTGCAGGACAGTACAAGAGCTGTTGAGAAATATGAACAATTCTGCACAGACTATTGACGAAGTTGGTCATGATAATATTACGGAGCACAAGGTCAACAAACAATATCGAGGGCTGCGTGTGTGTTCTCTTTAACCACTTGAATCAGCATCATAGTACTCATGCACTCTCATGTAAAGCAAGCTATCAGTCTCATTGTTTTACTCCTGAAAAGTTAAAAGATAATTAAAAACTTTGATCCCTGGTCACAATATTCTTGCAGTACATTTCCAAATTTTCTGGTTGTATGGAAATATATGTCAGACTAAACGAAATTATTTAAATTATATTAGATACATGGAAAACATTACAACCTTGAAAAATAGAGAATGAATCTTGAAGGACCAACGAATCTTGTCCCAAATATTCAGCATGAATGGATAATCATTTTATTCTTATTCCGACGTTTCGTCAGACTAACGTTTGACCTCTTCACAAACTTATGATATATTTTTTTAAATCTACACTTCTAGACATCAATTTACAAAAAAAAATGAATTGGAAAAACTTACGTCTACCGCAGGAATTGGGAAACTTGTAAACTTGACATATCAGAACTTAATGTTCAGGAGACGGCTGAAGTGTAGTTAACGTTAAATTCTGCTATGATTACAATTCTTCAAATTTCGTGACCCCAAAACCTATATTTTTTCATTCCTTTCACTTTCTCGTATACGTCAGTTAAAAGTTGTTTTTTGCTCTTAATGGGAGTTTGACTAATCAGCTTATTACCGGGATCAAACCTATAAGAGCGGTTAACTCCGATACCGTGTAAATTTTTTCACACAGAAGGTTTATGTGCTAGTAATTTTGTTGTAATTTTACTAGACCCAAAATACTAATTATTCATGTCAAATGCAAAATTAAATCAAAATTCAAAATTTATTGCTTATTTATTTTTAAAATTTTTTTCCCTTTCAAAATTCAAAATTTAAGTAGTATATGACTTAGTGTAGGGATCACAGAATTTTGAAAATGTGCACACAATTCACTTTTCCCCATAGCACGTCATACGCAGTTTTTAACTGTTTTTTTGACGTAAAATAAATAAATAAATAAATAAATAAAACTCTCAGCACTCGGCAGAATGTTTGAATCTATATCGTTAAATAACTCTTAAACGAAGCGTTCTAGAGCATTAAAAATAAAACTTTTGAGGCCCAAGGCCTCAAAGAAACGTTTCTAACACCGTAATCTACAGGACGAGATCTTCTTGATAATTCTATTACAATTTTGCTGGTCCGGCGCTTTTCCATATTATCTCACCTGCTCAGCGATTTCCAAAAATCTGCAATGTAAATGTGAATGAGAGGGTCAAATAGAGGCAGAGAGAGACGGAGGGAGAGAGAGACGGAGAGAGAGAGAGACGGAGATCAAGGGCAGAATGTCAGAAACAAAGCGTTTCTCTGAAAATTTACATTAGAAACAATTTTTGCTCTAATTTAGGAGATGGTGATTTTTTTTCCATCTGAAATGCATTATTTGCATCTCTCTCTCTCTCTCTCTCTCTCTCTCTCTCTCTCTCTCTCTCTCTCTCTCTCTCTCTCTCTCTCTCTCTTCTCTCTCTCCCTCTCTCCCTCTCTCTCTCTATCTCTCTCTCTCGCTCTGAATATGTGTGTGTGTGTGTATATATATATATATATATATATATATATATATATATATATATATTGAGATGCGGGTGCCGACATGGTTCAGGCGACGCGGCAGCGACAGCCGTTCCGGGCGGACTCGTTCCGAGCGGGAGTGTGTCCTGCGGCGGGCGAGACGGAACGGATGCGAGGCACGAGACTTCGGTGGTTGGGGAGAGAATCGTGGGAACGAGGACGGTCAGTCGAGGAGGGAGAGTGGAGAACGGTGTTGCGAAAAGCTAGTGATGGCGGTCAGGAATCAAAGTTGAGAGGAATCCGATTACATCGAGCAGATCGAGACGTAGGACAATAAGAAACAGTGCTAACTGTTAATTGATATCGAGTGACGTGACGAACAGTAAGAAATTGGGACGGACGGTAGAGGCGTGGGACGAGGTAAGATGCGAGTGTGTGGACACGTGTGCGGCAAAGGTAGCACGAGTGAAATGAGCATAGCGAGGCATCGTCGGTCGCCGAATAAACGGATTTGGTAGAGCTGGAAATTGTAACCGTTGCTGATCTGGCGGCGAGTGGACATCGCCGTGCCCGGCAGAGCACGACTGCGGCGTGGGAATTCGACGGTGGCCGGAGCGAAGCGGCAGGAGCCGGCGCCGTGGCCACGTGGCGGGCGAAACGGCCCCGACTCGTCACATCGCGCAGGCGTATTGGGAGTTGGCGAGCTCAAAGGAATGTCATACGCAACAAAATCAGTAAGACTGTTCCTAGGAAGGGAGAAGAGAAATGGTATTTTGGAAGGGCATGTATTGTTTTGTAAATAGAAGAAAGGGTTAAAAAAAATTTAAAGGTTTTGGAAGGGCTGTAGTGTTTTGTAAATAGAAGAATAAGTGTTGAAATAACGAGGTTTATGTATCAGTATATGCAAAGGGAGCTCCCATTAACAGTATGAAGTGTAAATTCAAGACAGAAAGAAAAAGTGTTCATTAGCAATGTATAAAATTTAAAAAACCATTTAAAGAAGTATCTGAGTGCAGGAATAATATCATACTGTCAGTGTCATGAGAACTTTATTAATGCTAAACTATTATTAATAAAACATTCTAAACATTTAATGAAACGATATTTTGTGTAATGTCCATTATCTTTTCTTGAAATAAAGCATTCCATGTTCTTTGCATCAAGAATCTGCTTTTCCAATGTTTGTGCATGCTTCCAGAACCCATTCGCGTAAAAGAACACCTGTCCCCTAATATAAATTCACTGTAGAACAGGACCGAATCATCGGTCCGTCACACCGTCTGTGGTGTATTACCACATCCTGGAGATAAAAAAAATTATTTAAACTGCAATTGGGCGTTTCCGGTGGCTGTTAATTACACAAATATGGTAATAAATTCCATGCAAATAATATAATAATGGTAATAATAATATAATGCAGATAGATGGCTCGTTGCAAGTAGTTTTGGACCATTCCGAATCAATCTTATATAGATACAAGGAATTAAGACTTTTGAATTTTAAATATTTATTTTCAACTCAACGTTTTGCACATTTAGCATGTGCCTTTTCAGGAGCACTATAGATATTGAAGGAACGGTTGAGAATAGCATAAGCAATATATTTTTATGTAATAATAAAGATTCCAATAATAATAATAATAATAATAATAATAATAATAATATAAAAACTGATGATTCATAAAACATTCAATTACACGAAGAAAAAGAAAAGATTACAACAAAATCTACATGACTTTTCCAGCATAATTTACTGCCGAAATTGATTCCTTGGAAATTGCACGAAGAAATTCTCGGAATAATGTTTCTTAAGCGGTAATTTGTTTCGCTTTAATTATGACCCCTGCCAAAAGTGATGGATTTGCTTTTAGAGCTATTTATGATCACGGCATTATTTTCCGCACAGTAATATAACGCATCAAGGTCCCGTTGCAGCATTTTTTCATTATCTTTCGAATTTATAATGCGATATATTACGCACTCGTGTGCAAATAGCCAAACATTTGACATTAATTGCGATGGTAAATCATTAACGAACGCTAGAAATAGAAGAGGTCCAGTGAGACTCCATTGCGGTATTCCTGACGTAACGCTTGCACAGGAAGATAACTCTTGCCCAATTCGGAGATTCTGTTTCCTTGCAGAATTTGCGCAGGAACTCGCTAAATCCACGCCACCACCCTGTGATTGATGCTTGGATTCATTATTTTCTGAACAAGTCGATCGTGTGGAACAACATCCATCGAACGCTTTGGCAAAATCTATAATAACTGCGTCTACTCACCCGACCGCGTCAATTTCATCTGCTAGATCCTGAAATAGCGTGACTACCTGACTTTCGCGTGAGTAACCAGTCCTAAATTTGTGTTGGCCATATTAGAGCCATTTTCTAATTTCCCATTCTTGCTTAATGTAACTCGCAAGTAGATGCTCAATAAGTTTGTAGACCACTGACGTGCGACTTCCCAGCCTATAATTACATAGTATCGTTTTGTCCCTACTTTTAAAGATTGGTACGACAAAAGCTTATTTCCAATCTTCAAGTACTTTTCAGTTAACTAACTTTCAAGTTAATTATCAATTGAATTTCACGTCAATTGAATTGACGTGAAATATTCTAATTAGGTACGGGAAATTTTTAGGTCACCAATGCTACAGGAACTATCTTCTATTGGTAAAGATCAACAGTTTATAAGCAAGGGCCTCGACTGTACTCGGCCAGCGGGTGTTATACTCTGTGCTGAGAATACTTCGGAGGAGTAAAGGGAAGATATCCCCATGAGAATGAAAATATCATTAGCAATAATGTAAATCATGCCCTCTAGATTCTATACTATACAAAATATGTAACCCCAAAGGTGGGCAAAATATTAGAAAACAAATATATGATCGTGACACGTGTGTATACGTGAACGTTATTGCATTTAAATTCTAAACCAAGAAATATAATTCATATGTCAAAAGGTTCATAATTACATACACCACAGAGAAACAAACGATATAAGTATAAGTAATCATTACATACAAATTAGAATTACAAATGACTTTCTAGAAATATAAAACCACCATTCAGAAAGAGAATAAACAGCATTAGCAGGAAACTCCTTAATCAAATACAGAATTTCATATAGATGGAACAATAAGCAACTTCCAAGGAAAACTACCAATAGGCACAACCAAATGGTATTTAACACTCCTTTGATCGACCTCTCACAGACGGATGGCGTTGGTCGATGCGCGCTGCGTCCGGTCATAGTTTTGCGGTAAATTTAAGAATTTTTTAATTTTTTTATTTAAATGTTTAGGATTCTAATATTTTTCATCTATTTATTCTTTTAAAATCAATACAAAATATTGCAAAATAGATAGAAAATTAATAATCGTATGTATGTTGTCGGAATGCGTTTTTGATCTCTCAAAATTATTTAAATTTTGTTTACAATTACTATAAATAAACGGCATAATATCAGCTCCATTTTACGACACGTTTAATTCTTTCATTTTATATCGGTTATAATAGCTTATTCTTGAATAAAAGAAAGCAGAACTGAATTAAACATGAAATATAAAAAATAACATACACTATAGGGATGACAGAATTATAAAACCATGCACAGAATTTACTTCTCCACGTAGCATGTCACACACACTTTTTAACAGTTTTGTCGTAAAATAATAAATAAATGCATAACTAAATAAATAAATGAAGAAATGAATGAATGAATGAATGAATGAATGAATGAAATGAATGAAGAAATAAATGAAGAAATTAAGGAAGGAATGAAGGAATCAACGAAGGAATGGAGGAATCAATGAAGGAATGAAGGTATCAATGAAGGAATTAATGAATGAATGCAATGAGTGGAATGAATGCAATGAGTGGACTGATTGAATAAGTAAATATCCAACTTTTGTCTGACTTTACATGCGTTCTTCCGCTCTCATCCTCTATCAGAAGACTAACCTTACACAATTCCATTGTAGTTTGTGACATTGAGTAACATTTAGTATGAAATTAAATACCAAGGCGCATATCATATTAAGCAATTTCTTTCGCCTCAAAATCTACTATAATATAGTACCACATTTGGTTTTGAGGATAACGCAGTAATGTATCTTATGTGGCCAAATCCAAAGCCGTGTTACTACTATTTCCGATGTCCAAGATGTTTAGCAATTTCCCTTCTTACGGAAATAATGAAAAGGCCGTGATTTTGATTTTTTATAGAAACCTCAAAAGGGGGGGGGGTAAACACGAAAGATAATATACTACTCAACTTCACTAATACTAGCTACGCTACTCAACTTCAACGCTACTCAACTTCAATAAAAACATACGTCGAGTATTGTTTAAATAATAGTGTTTAAATAATTGTTAATAGCGGATTAAACTAAAAATTACAATTCGAGAATCTGTATTTTTAATTTCGTATCCGCACAGAAATTTATAGAAAAGTAAGTAGCCTATGGCCATGTGAGAGGTGTCAAAGGTTTGGATACATTTCCAATAACCCGGAAATATCCAAAAGCAGTCGAATAGTCGATTTTCACTAAATATGCAAATATTTCCTTATATAATTGCGCCTAATTTCATACTGCATGTACCGATTGAATTTTTGTACTCAGTGCATCACTGCTTACGTCACTATGAGATATATCCTATTAAATATTAGCTAGTTACATGTTGCGTTATGGAACTGCAACTTTTTTATATTGTTAGTATGTAAAGAACTGTTGAACTATAGGAATACTATTATATGTTATTGCAGAATTAGTGAAGACTGTTATCATTGAAATATTTAAAAATTGCAATGTACTGTAGCATTTTCTTGTTATTCTTGAGCAGTGTGCGTGTTACGTTTTGGAACACCATTTTGTATGGTTTTGTTCAACGGCATTTTTGCTGCGGCAGGCTACTAGTTAATTATTAGTGCAGATGTTCGATGGTGTGCCTACTGCTCACTTTCACGCAATAGCGTAAAAAACACGGCAGTCTGACAACCGAATGTGCAGATACTCGCTATACTTCACTGACGAACTTCTAATTCCTCTCTAAGAAGCAAGACGGATTTTCAAGAATCAGTTGTTATTGTAACTTGTAATAGAAACAGTTGAAATCCAAGTTGAGCGCGGTGCCCACCCGTCGACTAAGAGCTGTTTAATATTTCAAGGGAGCTTTATTCACGAGGGAGAAATGTGAGGCTCCAGGGTGAAATACAAGGGACATAATTTTTCCGAGTGAATAATGGCGCGTTAAATATTTCATTGTATTCATGATATGAATTTTAATATTTTTTGTTTAATATTATGATTTAGCTTTAAAAATGATTTCCACTTGTATAGATAGTTTTAAATAAGGTTACATACCGTACTTGCAAATGGCTATGACAATAGTTGATCTTGGTTTGTTCAACAGGTCGGTAAGCCTCTGTGGAAAATATTGATTTTTGGCTGCTGGCATCAGTTTGCAGTGTGTGCCAATATTTTGTCGTGTTCGTGGAGTTATTTAGTTGTAGGCATTTGTAGTTTAGTTGTAGGTATTTTTATGACAGTGGCTTTTAGTTCTACAAACAGGTTACAGAAAATGTAGAATGTCTTCCTTAATAAGCTTTTAATTTATTTCACCATCTGTGTTCCACCGTATTGTTATTCGCACAATTTGCTCCTGACCGTAAACAAAGCCCTCAGAAGTCTATCCAACGGTGACTTGCTTTCCTGTTCTTTCCCTCACGAGATCAAGAGCCGTTTATCGAAACACAAGATCCATTTGAGATGGCAGCGAAGGCATCTTGTCGAGACGGCCGAGATTGGCAGTCTGAATGACAGACGGAAATTACAGGAGAAAATGCTACGCAGAATAAAAACCTTTATCGACTGCGTCTCCTGCTTTTGTCTCGCGCCGCGGCCGCACACGCGCTGCCGCCACCGCATAAAAAAGTACGCATCGCGAAAAAAAGCTGCCTGTGCGGTGACGTATTCGGAGCTTACGGCCTGCTCCCGCGGGGCGCTTGAAGAGCCTGCGCGCGTGTGTTTGTGTACACGTGTAGATGTGGGTGTGTTCGTGTGCAAACGTGTTCGTATGCGAGCGATGCGGCGTTTAATTTTGCTTTGTGGCGCGCTGCGTATCTCAGCCCGTCCCCTCCCCCTCTCCATCCCCACGGCCTTTCGCGAAATCGATGCAGACTGAGCTCGAAGTGCGTGATGAAATATCGACCTGATCACGCTCCAGCCTCGAAATTCGGCGAGATAACTTTTGTGAAGGAGCACTTGTAAAGAGAATGATTGAATAAACATTTTGAACAGGGGAAAGCGGAAGAATGTTTTTGAGGTATGTGTTTATCAATTAGTCTGCGTCATTAAGTAGTAATAGGTAGTTGTATGAATAAGATGCGTAGCAAACACACATACTCTATCAACGAATATTTGTAATGTTGAAAATAATTTGGTCATTATTTAAATTCTTTTAGTACATCATTAAAATAATTCTAGAAAATGAAGCAGAAGCAAAATGCAGATAAATTAAAGCGAAACCTATACTTGAAGATGATGATAGTTAGAAAATGGTGTGAATATTGTAACGTCACACACTCCGTGAACGGACAAAATAAATCCCATCCTCGATTTTAATAATCAAAATATTCGGCTCGCTATCTCCGCGGCTCAGCCTGACACGGCCACCCCTCCCCCCACCCGTCACCATCTCTTCCCTCACCGTCAACCGCTCCGACTGCCACCCGGCCGCCTCGAAAGCGTGGGCGTATAGTTTAGGATTCCTGCGGAGGTCAGCCGCCGGAGATCTGTTTTGCAACTGAGGCCCGAGGTGCAGACCACGTGCCACGCCGCACGAGACGCCTCGAAACAGTTTCAAAAAGCAGCCGCCTTGTTTTTTTAGATGGACGCCTCCCCAGCGCCAGCGGTAAAAAAATGCCTCATCCACGTAAGTTCGCACCGCCGGTTCTCGCGAGCGAACCCTGAAATGCCATGAAATACTACGCGATTTGTCACGGATGCCCTTGCGAAAGAGTGACAGATCGACCCTGTCATAAAATTGCAGGGACCAGCGATTCGCTATGCACACATGCGCGTCGGCCAAATGGTTCTTCGGCCAAAGAATTGTTTAAAAGATCGAGGCAGCAGCTGTACCGCATTCCACTGACCGCGAGCGGGGCGCCCCCCCCCCACACATGGGGCCGTGCAGTAACTTTCGCACCAAAACTGCAACGTGAGCTAGCGTACCATTGGTTCGAGTGTCGCCCCGCCACCGCTCTCGATAGCTGATTCTAAGCAATGAGGATGAGGCATTCGGATCAGACGTGGGGATCAAAGCCTTCGTTCTGTCATGTGTGAGGCCCCAAAAACACTCCCAGCTCGAACTTCGAACTTGGCACTTCGGAATTAACTTCTATTCGAGCTGTTAGAGTTCATACTTCAGACTTGTGTCTCGAACGTGGCTTAAAAATTCTCACTTAAGACTTATCGTGCAGTAAATGAACTTCTACAATAGACTTTGCGTTTCGAAGATATAATCACAGTGGCCTGCATCTCATAGGGATCACAGAATTTTGAAAATGTGCACACAATTTACTTTTCCCCATAGCACGTCATACGCAGTTTTAACTTATTTTTGACGTAAAAGTAAATACATATTTTCAGCAAACGCTGATGTCTATAACTATAACACTCGACGTAATAATCATATTCATCGGGTGACAGTATTAAAAACTCACTACAAAAAAATTCACATACAATGAATACACATTATTTTACAGGATTTTGCCAGATGACATTAAACGAATAAATTCCATACAAAAGTTTAAATCCCAAGTGAAATCGTTTCTGCTGCATAACTGTTTCTATACAATTAGAGACTATACTGAGCATCACGAGGAAAGTAAATTTCATTTTAACAGTGATATTTAATGTATTATTCACCATTTTGAGTGTATAATTCTAAACAATATGTAACAAGTATTATACCGCAGCTTCTGGGTCAATGACCCCATTTCAATCAGGTTGTTCGTCCGGTTCCTCCGATCGTTTGAGAAAATGCTGAGAGTGCCCCTTGTTTTGCTTCTGGACATAAATATAACTTCATTACCTGTGCACGTCTTTTAGAATTTTGTGTGAAATATAGTTTTTCAAATTATCGTTGTCCATGTCGCGGTAGGAAATATTTTTCTTTGACGAAGGACATGAAGAGGGTAAAATCCCAAATTTATAGCTGTATTACGCTTGAAAATAGATTTTATTACATCGGAGCGAACATTTTGTTAACAATTCTTGCAAAAAATCTTTATCCAAAATTCAAGTAGTACATGATTCACAAAATTCAGAAAACATGCACAGAATGTACTTGTCCCCGTATCACGCCACACTGGCAATGAGTTTTAACTGTTTTTAACGTAAAAAATAATAATAATTTTTCAAATGAGAAACTGCGCTGTTGTCATTTAATCTTATCTTATGTTGTTAAACCTAGATTTAATTCTGAATCACTTACAATTGTACCAAAAGTTAAAAATAATCATCTCTTCTAATAATCTAACCTAATCTTCTAATAATAATAATAATAATAATAATAATAATAATAATAATAATAATAATGTTAAGAAGAAGAAGAAGAAGAAGAAGAAGAAGTATTTTCAA
The DNA here is from genome assembly GCA_964035755.1 of Teleogryllus oceanicus. Taxonomy (NCBI): domain Eukaryota; kingdom Metazoa; phylum Arthropoda; class Insecta; order Orthoptera; family Gryllidae; genus Teleogryllus; species Teleogryllus oceanicus. The sequence continues at coordinate 106,361,327 of CAXIVR010000001.1, forward strand.
AGACGAATATAAAACATATTGGAAAAAAGGTTGAAATAGGCAACGATATGCGCATTTTCCTTTAAAATGTAAAAATAGGTACTACACCTGGAAAAATATACAAATATTGAAAATCAAATTTGGTTGAAATCATTTCAAAAAGCCTAGTTTGTGAACAGTACACAAACGTTGTAACTAACGAACAAATAAATGTGTAAATATTAAGATCCCACCCCTGGTAATAAGCCACCAACAAGGGTGAGATGGTAAATTTTAAGTTCATTGCGTTCGAGTGGGTTTTGCCCTCAAGAACTGAGTGACACAGGGTTGTCAATCCACCATTTTCCGTGCCTCACCGGTCTTGCTGCGGCACCTCAAAGGAAGCCCTGCAAAGGAAGATTTTTTCGTGCCCAACAATAATTGGTACAGTAAAACGTATGGTTTCTAAAACGTCTCGTTAAGCATATTTCAACAGAAAATGATATCTAATCATATAATCATATGTTCATGAGTATTTGTTAAGACACACAATACACAGAAGCTTTACAGAAAATATACTTCAAGATTTTTAGGCGTTTACAAGCAAGTACTATTCGAAAAATTAAAAACGTTCAAAAATATATTAACTACACCTTCGTTTCCTTGGGTTCAAACACATCTGTAACGAGCTTCTCATCTGAACTAATTCCTGCCTCCAAGATAATGCATTAATAGCTATATTTGTGTGCGCCATTGAATCTTTTATGTTCCTATTGCCCTTCACTTTTCAGACTGCTTTCGGCCTTTCGGCTCCCTTTTCCTTTCCCTTCTTTCCTTCACTCTCTTATTCTGTCTCCCTTTCTGACACACACACTCTCTCTCTCTCTATTCCTCTTTGTACCGTTTTTTTCACCTCACTGTCTTTCTCCTGGTCACTCTCACATTCCATGACCTCGCCTCTCGCACACCCATCCCTCACCGGGCAGACCATACGTGCCCTGGTCAGAGCCTCGTATGGTAATTGGTTAAATCGATACCCTCTGGATAGCGAGAGGGCCGAAACCAGGAGGGTTTGCAGGTCGGCGTTATTTACGCTCGCGGTAACAAAGCCGCTCACTCGCTCGCCGCACTTTAGTGTTTGACTTAGCGCAGCGCGACGCGGTGCGGCGTGGTGCGGTGTGGTGTGGTGTACGCGCAGCCGATGTCGTCGCCGCCACCTCCGCCGCCGCCGCCACTGTCCCGACCACCGCCACCGCCGCCGCCGCCGCCGCCGCCGCTGCCGCCGCCGTCGTCGTAGCACCGCCGTCGAGCCCGGCCGCAGAGTAATTAAAAGTTTTATCCGCGTGCTCGCATTGCGAAGGTCAGCCGCCGCGGAAGGGCGCCCGGCGAAACCTTGCGCCGCGGCGGCGCCTAGGAATTCCCTGGGTTGCCCGCTGCAGTGGCTCGGCGCGGGAGCCGTCCACGTCGGGGCAACCGGCTACTCAGCTAATTGGAAAATGGGGATATGCAAGAAAGGAGGCCCAGATGACGCCGCTCTGACTCCTTTCATTTGGAAATGGTTTATCTGACACTTGTTCGAGATTGACCCATTAGAATGATTTGGCGTCATACGATATAGTATAAGGAATAGTATTCGGTAATTGGGAGAACTAAGACTATATATATATATATATATATATATATATATATATATATATATATATATATATATATATATATTGCCTTTAAAGGTATGCGATACAATGTTTAAATCGCTAGTTCTCCCAGCAATGAATTATGGGGCAGAAATTTAGGGAGTGGATAGGATAGATCGACTAGAAAGCGTTGAAACAGATTATTTCAAATTAATTCTCGGAGCTCTAGATTCGCAGCAAATGCCGGAGTCCTAAGAGAGGTCGGTAGTGTAGGAATTTGGAAAGATTTTAAAATGAAACCCATTAAACTTTGGATTAAATTAGCAGGTGAACAGTCTGACACACTTATACATAGATGTTTTCGAGTGCAGTTACAGGGAAGCAACCAACGCCACTGGTCGTATAAAATTAAACTGTTACTGGAACGTGCAGGTCTGGGAGACGTTTCTCCGGAGATGGTGGGAGATAGGGGAACACGTGACATAGAACGGTTAATTTCGGATAGACTTGCGGATATTAAAAGGCAAGAGATCCTGGCAGCAACGGCCGAAAAACGTTCGCTAGTTGCGCAAATTCACGCGAGTCCGTTATGGGGTTGCGAACGTTACGTAAACACACTGCGAAAGGACGCAAGAGGGAGATACGCTTGGTTCAGGGTCGGGGGGTGGATGTAACGTAGATTAAAGGACTCTAATGGTAATGGCATCTGTGTGCTTTGTGGTGATAGGGAAGACTGGATCCACATCCTTTTAATTTGCAGTGCGACCGAAACTTGGAGAGGAAAATGGATGGGAATGGGAAATTACTATTTCCAACATAGGAACGTAACGCTCGCCCAAAACATTCTAGGTGACAAAAGACCTAACTTCATGAAAGAATTAGGAACATTTCTAGGAAAGGTTCGGACCATTAGAGAAACTGAAATTAGGGAGTGGGAAAACAGCACTGGTTAGTACGAGCAGAGCCTAGACTGGAGAGAAATAAATAATAAATCAATAAACTAACAATAATTAAGTTAGTAAGTTATGTTAGTTAGTAAACAGTACAAAAAAGTTATAAGTGGTAGTCAATTGTTAAGTATAAGTAGATAAATAAGTCAATAAAAATAAATAAATTAACTTAAAATAATAAATATAAGTTAAATAAATTAAAATTAAATTTATTAAAATAAGTTAAATAAATTAAAATTAAATTTATTAAAATAAGTTAAATGAATTAAAATTGAATTAAATGAAAAAAATAAAAGGAAACGGTTAAAATAAAACACATTAGGGGGCGAAGGGAAGTGGGAATCGGAAATGTTAGGGCAGAGGCGTTGGTGCGGACGATTTTCTGTGGTGCTGTTTGTTTTCAGGTGCGGAGGAGGCCAAACACTGGAAGGAGAATGCCTGACGCCCGCGCCAAATAAATAAATAGTTTAAAAACCGGATAGATTAGCATGTACTCGGCTTCTGACGGCAGGTTTTTCCCCCTTCAGGGGTTTTTTCCTCAGCCGTACCTTATGGTCTCTTTTCCGCGGCTTTGATGCGAAGGAGAGACCATTTGGGGTGAATACCAGAATTCGAAAGGTTAGAACGAGGTAGTAGGTATTGTAATGGCTTAAAGGCCTTCGGCCTAGCCACAGTGCATCAAGTTTTTTTTCATTTGTCTGTAATAATTACCTATTAAATAAATAAATAAAATAATACATATATATATATATATATAATATGTGTGTGTGTGTGTGTGTGTGTGAGAGAGAGAGAGAGAGAGAGAGAGAGAGAGGAGGAAGGAGGGAGAGAGACAGACCGACAGACGGAGAAAGAAGATGAGAACTCGGAGATTCGAAAGAAAACTTCTCCCGTTGTAATCTGAACACTCATAAAATGATGAAAATTAATGAAATATCACTGGAAATAAACCACGATATGCGATTTTGCCGACAAGACCTCCCGAACGACCTAATATGTAGATGCATTGTTAAAATACGTTGACACAATGAAGACGAACACAGAGATAAAAGCAATGCACATACATATGCAATCAATTTCTTTATTGCATGTTCTTTGGTAGAAGAGTATAAAGAAATATGTTTATTAACATACAAAATACAATAAAAATTCAAAATATCTGCGATTCATTTCAATGCACGAATCTTTATTACACAAGGTATTAGAGTCAATAGCCCTTATTCACTTCTAATTACTTCACATTTCATTTTTTCTCTAGCACAGTTCCACGTGTTTGCATATTGTATTTTTCAGATATGTTTCTTTATGCTTCTCTACAAGACAAAATTATTGGAATAAGAGAAGAATACAAGAGTCAGAAAATCAAATTCCGTCAGCCAAATTTCATTTATCGTAAAGATACATTGAATGAATTGCATACCTGTTTCATATTGTTAAACCCGATCCCTTTAGAGATGATTTATACATTTAACAGTATTGAATTAATTAAGTTTCTTTTATAGTCAATACAATACAAGTTTAAATTGGTTTTCACTATTATAATTTATATTTTCTAATATTTTTCAGACCCTTTTTAATTGAGGATAACCACAAGAAATAATCAGAAATGAATCTCATAATATTATTCTAAGAAATCCGACGTTTCGGAAACTGTTCCGTCTCTCTAATCAGGTACAACTGAAATATATTTATAAGAAAAAAGTTAATATAAATTTTTGCTTTTTCACTCTCAACTAATTTTATATTGAAACAAATACACAATATCGAATAGTAATGAATGAACCATTATCTCCAAAGCTCTGATACCATGAAGATGAGTTCACAAGCAGGGGGGGAATCAAGATGAAGACACGGAAATGATCGGTATTGCGAACTGAACGTTGACCGCGCAAAAGGCGAAGAGATGTATCACATACTTCCGAGCCGAAATTAAACATACTAAAAACGCACAGCACTGCAAGAAACATTTGTAATTTGTATTGTAATAACCCGCAGGATAGCAGTTTCGATCGTTTACATCGCGCAGGTTCCAGTTATGGGTTTCAGCGCTTGGTGCAGTGTGACACGGCAACCGTAACAAGCCATGCATGAAATTACGCCAACCACGGCCTTCGCTGCAGGCCAAAATAGCGCAAACAGCTGCGGCAGCAACCTCACGACGCCAAGGGCTGTGGGTTGGATACCTGCGTCGGGCATTGTGGAAGCCACCGTATGAATGTCGGCAGCAGGTAACGCGAATGTACCCTACACAATCATCTAAAGGATCAAATATCCTTCCGTCGTTGCCATAAAAATCAAATTTCTTATTTCCGTGTACTTCTTTGCCAATGAATGGCATAGTGCAGCAGACTAACGGGCAATGGAGTGATGTGTCCTCAACGGTAGTAATGAGAAAGCATAATAGAAAGAGAAAATGTAGTTTCTAGAATAGTCTAAAGAACAGTCCAATCCGTAAGAATAAAAGGATTATTGTTATGTTTTGCATTCAATCTTTCAACGTAACCTACATACAATGAATTTTCTACCATTATTTCATAGAGTGCAATGCACCTTCAATCATAGCATTGAGTGTTCTAGAGAACCCCATATGAAAATTACGGTTAAATCTCATCCCTCAAACATTATTAAGATCCTTCCGCTTTCATTAAAGCGTTCCGTGGGTGAAACATCAAACTGCGTTTGTCAACAATAACGTCAAACCGTCATTTATGTTCTTTTTATTAATGTTATTCTCCAGTCTGCAAGTTCGTATTTGTAATTATGTGTTAATAAATAGGGAGGTTAATTTTAAGGAATGTTTTTTCTTATGTTGTAGGGGAATGAACCTTAAATTCCAAAAATTGTCAGTACACGCTGCGAAGGAAAGAAATTAAACCACAATAATGATATTTTATTAAAAGAAAAAACATGCCATAAATGTAATAAAATCCGGCCGCATGGTTCAAGTACAATGCGTTTTTTGGAAATAAATGACCATTATTCCACGTAAATGTCCAGGCATGTGTCTATAGTATACCCCACTCAGGAAAGCTTTGGTATAATTAACGCATATTTCACACAAAAAAACAAAACAAAATTTCCATAAACGTCCCCCACACTGGCGGTCTGGCGGTGGCTGTCATACACGCCGCCGGCGCGGCACCCTCCCACGCTGTTCCCGAAACCAGTATTACAAAAGCCACTGTGGTCACAGCTCCACAGCCCCCGCCGCATCCCTCCCGCCTCGCACTAGCGAGCGCATCGGCAAGCCGCTGCCTGCCGCCTTCCCGCTCGGCACCGCCAGCCTGGTTTCTTCCACACCATCATACTCCATTCGCGTTATTCGTTCCTCTCCTTCCTCCTCTGTTTTCTCATCCCTCTCCTGCCTTTCTCCTCTCCTCTCCTTCCTTTCTCCTCTCCTCTCCTCCTCTCCTCTCCTTCCTTTCTCCTTCCTCTCCTTCCTTCTCCTCCTTCCTTTCTCCTCCCTTCCTTTCTCCTCTCCTTCCTTTCCCTCCCTTCCTTCTCCTCTCCTTCTCTTCCTTCCTCCTCTTCCTCCTTTCTCCTCTTCCTCCTTCCTCTCCACCCTCCCTCTCCAATTCTCCCTACACTCGCTACCCAACTACAACACTACGTGGTGGCGCATACACTGATGATTTATTGAGAGATAGATTAGTGTTGCCGGGAGAATCAACAGCCAACGTCGGTATTCCCGTAAGTGTAATGCATGTTTACCGCGGGATGAGGTGGTGATTCCCCCCCCCGCTGCATTGCGAAATCCGACGCCAACCTACCAGCCGGCTCGAAGGGTTTTCCACCAACCAGCTCTCACCAGCGGGGCATCACCCCAGCCGGGACAAGACCTAAGCTTCCGACCGGTCTCTGGGCATATGTGGTAGTCTAGTGTATGTAAATGTGTAAGTAACTGTGACATTAGGACAAAGGAGAGGAAGGAAAGATCTCATGTTTGAGTACTGTTCCTGCATTCGACTGTTGATCAGAGAAACTCGGAAACTACCGAGCAGAACAGCCGACTGCTGGAATACTCCAGTCAGCAGCTGAATTCTACATAGCTAACTAGCTACTTTCAAAGCTCCTGCCACCGTCAGGACTCGAACCCTAGGACACCACGGTCAAAGGCACTGCGGTCTGGTGCCCGGTCAAAGGCAATTACGCCTAAGCCGGTGTAATGCGTGAGTAAAACGGGAGCAGTAACTCGGCGTCTTCCCCTATCCACAGCCTCCCCCTATGCACAGGTATAATATAACATAGTATGTACCAATTTCTTTGTCAATAAGATTCACAAAAATACTATTTAGTATGGAATCCTTTATTTTTATCAAGAAATTAATTCTTTTTGGTATGCTTTCCACAAGTTTCATGCCCTTGAGCTTCAAAATCGATGCTAGGTTGCCATAATAAATTGATTTTTTTAATCAATCGATGTTTGATTGAAATGATCTTTTTCAGTATATCCTTAATAAAGCCCCAAAGATTTTCTATGGGGTTCATGTCGAAATTGTTTACCAGCCATGGTTGAATGTTTCACTGTCTGTTGTACACATTAGAATTTGAACGCCTCACCAGATCGACATCGAACATATCTGGAGCATGTGTCAGATGAAGTAAAACATGACTCATCACTAAAACACACTTCCAGTCTTCACACGTCCAATATTTCAGGCTTCGTGGCAATTCAACACGTTTTTTGCAATTGCAGAAGTAATTAAGGTTTCTTTTGGGGCGTGATATTATGCCCTCACTACAGAGAATACTTCTTACAGTTCGAGGGAAACACGAGCTCCATACTCAACTCTCAAAGAGAGATTTGGTTTCCGCCCACATTTTCTTGCTCTCGTTTGATGTCTCACTTTCTCTCATTGCAATACTGTCAAACAACGGATTTTTTATTTATTGCAAGTCTCTTAGCAGTATGCCTCTCCGTATAGATACCTTCTTCCAGAAGAGTTTCAACACCTGCAACTTTACGATGGGAATGATCATTCCTCCTTCCCATTACGTACTATTTGCATACAATCCTTTAAAATCACATAATTACAATAAGTATTTACATAATCTACCACAACATGCGATGTCGGTGAATGTCTAACTCTTTAAAAGAAACGTCACAATGTCACAATGTGCAGACACACACTAAACAACTCCCGTACTATAGCACGCAGAAGCCATTTGTAGTTAATCGCTCTAGTACTGTTACCTAATGTTTATTAGCAACACTCCCGCTTCATAAAAAATTGTTATTAGATGGAAGATTATTACCAAACTAGTGGTGCTACAGAATGGCACAGACCTTGTCGTATTAGTTTTCTATTTACTTTGGTCTGGGCTAACTATTCCGACTTCCCACATTCTCTTGCCAGTTGTTCTCTTGCTATCATCGCCCAAAATTTTTTAAAAAAAATTTCACCATTTTTCGAGTTCTTAGTAGTAGATCCGAAATATTACTTTCAGAATATTAAATAAGAGTCAAACCACGTCATAAATGTAAATTTTCATTGAAACATTTGCTGCCATTTTTTAAGAAAATGGCGTTTAAGCGTTACTATAAATGCAAAATTTGAACCTGTTTTTGATAGAAAATTTTTGAGTTTTCGAAAAACTTCATTTAAAGTAATTTGAGGCACTTTAACTCACAAATGCAATAATGTTTACTAATTGCTGAAAATGCCGTATTAATGGCGTGAGACATATTTTACAAAAATACATTTGTGTAATTTAAAAGGATAAAAGAATACGGCAAAATGACCTTAAGTCATTTTTAACAGTGCAATTGCCACAACTTGTCGGAAAAGTATAGAGATAAAACTTGGAGCCATTATTGACAAAATAGCGTTTGCGCATTTCTGAACATGCGGAATTTTGATCTCATGTAAACAGGAAACTGTTTAGTTTTCGAGAAACATTATATGACATTATTTAAAGCACAAATTTGGAGCCGTTTTCGAAAAAAAAGAACCTGACCGTAATGAAAGAACTAATTACGGACAACAAATTTCATTTAGTGGAAAAACCTCAATCTTCAATTTTATTGTTACAGCAAATCGCCGAAAAATTCAAACTTTTGTAATTTTTAAAAATTCAAAGTTATTCGTGAAAATTTGATCTATCTCACCTTTAAAAGTGTATTTTACTATATTCTTAAATGAATGTCTCTTATGAAAATTTTAAATGAAAATGAAAAATGTTTCATGTTCAGTACCCCCAAATTTTGAAGGTTTTTCAAAATTTCGAAACTTCAAATAGAGACATATCGACAGGAGTTTCTTCAATTTGGAAAAAATCCTACGTAAGTTTTAGGCGCTAGTGGTGTTCACAGACGCACGGACGAACAGACGAAAGGACAGACGGATATCTTAAAAAAAACACTTTTTCTGTATCCGAGGACCCCAAAACGCTTATTTCCGTTTAAATCTCGAAATCGATTTCTTGCAGCATTATATAACTTTCTCTACACTAAGTATATTACTACGTATATACGTACGTATAGGAAAAAGTAAAAATTACTTTCAGTGCTCAAGGAACCTGCTATTATAAAACAAAATCAGATCCTCTAAACTTTTTGTTGTAAGTCTAATAATTTGAACAGATCGGCATTATCCTTGAAGTAGTAAATATAAATATATCTGGGAAGAAAGAAAAAAAGTACAGTAAATTTAAGATGTGAAAATAATTCTGCAATCAATATCAGCACGTAACATTGAAATATAATAACTAAATTTTCCTACATTCTTATAACCTTTACAAACATTGTCATATATAAATCCTCAAACATATGATAACATTTGGTAAAATTCTAACACCTCTACGTAAAAATATTTCTCACTAATGCGAGCTGCGTTCACGATGTACGGTACTCTTCAGCGAGTCGAGTCCACAAGCGTCGTCGATGACATCCAGAGGAAATAGTTACAAGCTAGGATTACGCGCTGATTGAGTGTCGACACCCGTGTCTCCATACGCTCCAAACACCCTCTCCTCAAGCCGCCACGCCGTCGCTAACGGAATCCCTGTCACTCACTGCAGTCGCCAGCGCTGCCACTAATACCGCGCCCAACACCACTAGGGGCGCACCATTCTTACCGTCTTTACCGACATCCCTCCTCCACGGGCTGCTGCCGCGGGTACTAGCGTCACCGCCTAAAGAGACGGGCGAATGTCAAGTGCATACGCCTTCCCATGGTTGGATGGCTGTTAGTGATTCCGGGCGCGTCAACTACGGAGGTCATTGGTCTCGTAAGTGTAGTGCATGTATTTTCCTCGTGAGGTGGTGGTGATTTCCCGTTGGATGGGGATATCCGGGTTCGACCTACCGTTGGATAGCGGGGTTTCCCTAACCAGATATCTCCCACCACCGGAGGGCACTGCCCCAGCGGGGCACGCACCAACCGGGACAAGCTCTTAGCTCCCGACCGGCATTTGTGTTAGTGTAGTGCATGCTAGTGTAATTGTGTGTAAGGGATGAGGATAGGGCAAGGAAGAGGAAGGAAAGAATCGCTCGCGGTCCGTGGCCCGTTTGTTAAGGTACTGCTCCGACATTCGCCTGGTGTTGATCGGAGAAACCACGGAAAACTACCGATCAAAGCAGCCGGCCTCTAGAATTCTCCTCCAGACATCGACTGAATTCAACTTAGCTGCCAAGCTAGTGTCGAAAACCTTGCCACTGTCGGGAATCGAAACTAGGACCTCCCGGTCAGAGGCACTGCAGTGACATCAGTTGATGCACTGATGCTCTTCCGGTGCGCTTTCCCACGCTGGAGCTTGAAATCGATCCGTGCCCAATACATGTGGAATTCTCTGACCATTGAAAGAAACGTAAACAAACATAAGTAAATATATAAATGCAACGCACTTATCCACCTCCAAAGCAAACACTAAATCCCACTAACGCCACCGTCGCCACGGCCACCACCGCCGCCGCCGCCATTCCCACCGCCGTCGCCGTTCACACGGTCGGATTTTTATTGCCGCGAGAAGCGTCTGGCGCGGCCGTGACGCGCTAACCCCCCTGAGCTGCGCCGGCGGAAACTGCGCAGTACAACCTGTCGGAGAGCCAAGGTGTAAAGTGCGCGCGTGCGTTGCGTTGGGCGTCAGCGAAATAGAGCGCGAGCAAACCGTCCACACATAAACGGCGCCTCGTAGAATCGCTGATCCGGCCATTTAATCAGAACGATAGCGCTGCCTCCCCTGCTCTCGCTTAGGAGATTACCTCGCTTCATCCCAGGAAGACGGGCAAATGCAAAGAGGGCGAGGATTCACTGTTCGATTATGCCGAGAGTGCGTGTGGCGAGGCGGCAAGACGCCCGTTGCTTTCGGAGATCTGGAATTGAAGCTTCTTGATTTTATTTAGAGGAACCGCGCAGTCGTCTCGTAATGAAATGGGGTCGTAAGGCGGGATCTCCGAAGCAACAAGATGTCGGAGGAAGATAAATAGACTATCAAATAACCTGATGAAGCATTCGTCGTTCGCGAGGCTTTCATTCTGTGCTTTTAGTAATGCGCTGACAGTTTTATTATCGTCACGCTTCAATAAATAACTGGACAGTGGCGCAGAATAAAATGATATTGATTACAATTTTCAACCGAGTGGGAGGATAAACTAAATACAAATATTTACTCTAAACCAAGACCAAATATCTCCACTCGTTTTATAATAATAATAATAATAATAATAATAATAATAATAATAATAACAATAATAATAATAATAATGCCTTTATTGATATGGCGAGGCCGTTTGGCGTTATTGATATGGTGATACCGTTTTAATATTCCAACATCTCTTTACAGGACGGTTTTTGAATCTTTGTGAAATTTATTGAGGGGAGATTATAATTGGCAACTTCATTGGAGTTGGAACAGTGTTTCCCATTGTCTGATGTCCATTCGTGTCACATTAATTATTAAGAACAAAGTTTCTGGGGTCTATTAATTTTATATTCATCAAGATTATTCATGATTATGGAGACCCTTCTCAATCCAAATAGAATTCCACATGCGAGCTCGGAGAATGTTCAGACCCTCTTTTTCACCATTTCATTGTTTCACCTGTTCACCGTTTCTTGTGAATGTTGACAAAAATATTGAATTCGACGAAAAGTTGCAAAACTTCATCATAAAGCGGTTGTAGTTCTCAGACATTCTCCCATATATTTTCTACACGAGTAAAAATAATTCAAGCAAGAAAAACTTCCGTAAAATGTAGACATTCCTTGAATCTGAAATATTGAAATATGTCTATTAGCAAAATTGGTGAAATGTGATGAAATTCCTGAATTTCATTTCCAAACTTCAAAATTATTTGTATATTCCCCTTACTTTTTAATTTTACTCTCTTGAATCTAAATTCCCGAGATAAATTGAAGGGTGCATAAAAATAGGGAAACGCAACGGCTGTAAAAAAATATTGGAACAATAAAATTTTTTTTTTTTTTTTTTTTAACCAATTTCATTCATTATCTTCAACGTACCTACTATTTCGTGTAATTTAGCCCGTTATATTACATAGTTTTGTAACTTTTTAAAATAACTGCTTTGAATAAATTCTTCGAGAGTAAAACATAATTTGCAATTATTGAATAATGTAAGATTTTAATATATTCTGCTATAACCAGAATTCAGTAGCAAAAATACACATTATTATATTAAATATATTATAGAATTTCGTAAAATCACTTAATTTTGTAGGTAGTTTATTTCAATAAATTGTTCTCGAAAGTTCGCGTAGATGCGGCAGTTAATTGTTTTTAGGAGCAATGCATTCACATTTCTTTCACAATTACCGAAGAGAGTACATTAATTGCATAAACGACAATGCACTGACATAGACTGAACCTTCATTAAATAACGTTGATATCATTAACACAAAATAGCGAAGACCCTGAAATGCTTCTCGCCTCCCTCAATAATTATATTTCAACTCTTATTTAAAAGCAATTCAAAAATAATAAATTCGAAATTAACAACTGTATTTAATGTGTTGAATGAAGCGTGTCTTTCATGTCGGCAAACAAATGAAATGATATTGACAATGAACATTTACTTCAAGCAACAGAAATTATTTCCGGAAGCCTTTGAATAATAATGAGTGTTATTTTATGCGTAAATTGAACCTCTTCACTCAACAGTCCAACGAGTTTGAATGCATCACAGTGATCATTTTTGAATAGCAAATTGTTTTCTCTTTTTTATTTCTGTGGATTGACATTGTATTATCTATCGCTTTAAGGAAAGGAGATCAACTAAGGGGGAAAATCTGAAACGTGACGTTTGGAATTATTTATGTCCGCAGAGAAGAGTTTAACTTTCAAGAGTACAAACCAATGTAATTGGCAGTGTACATTCTTTTGTAAAAAATCTCTTAAGTTGGTGGACTAGCGTCACTGCTTGTAAAGCACTGACATGTGAACAGTGTATTTGTTTTACAGAATACCATGTCCCGCAGTGTGTTTGTGGTTTTGGTGGCAGCTCACTCTGAGAGTTAAGTCTAACAGTTTTAGAAGAAATGTTAGTTTTAGAATATATTGCAACTCTACGTTTTATAAAGAAATTATTAAAATTAAAGTGGAATCACTTCTACTCCCCTACTTTTATTGCACCACTGCTGGAAGTAGCGATTTTTTCACCAAATGAATAACCTTAAGTGTATTGAATTTGTGCAGTTGTGTGTTGCATTTGTGACCCAACAAAAAAATCACTTATTTTCCAAGAATGTAGTCATACATTATTTCCCTTTATGACGTGAGCGATTCAGCGTACTTCAAGCTAGAACTTTGAAGAAAAAATGTTTAATAAATATATTTACTCCAAAATACAGCGTAATCATAATATACCTCTCTGATTCGTTCAAACTAGTAAGATAATGCTCCAAGAATAAGTTTTGGAGATCGGAGACGACTGAATGAGAATAGCTTTAAGAAGAGGGTTATGCCGTCAAAATAGAATTTAAAAACGCTTCAAAAGCTTCAAATATTTTCGAACGTATCGTGACATCACATGTCAAAACACACGAAATATGAAAACAAAAAGATACATTTTTTATTGGTCAAATACTTGATACGTTTCATGCAATTTGTTGAAAGTAGTTTTTCTTACTGCTCAAACATTTATTTATTTATTTAAATTAATGTATTTATTTTATTTATTCATTTACATGGCCAGAAAACATTGAAACTGTGAGTAACGTATGGTTGGGAAGTACAATCTGCGCATGTTTCCTTGAGCTCCTGAATCTCTACTGCCCTCTTTTACCCTCTTGGTTGAATTATTATTAATAAAGTTAGCGGCGAATTAAGAAGGATACAGCTAATTTCATGCTCTCATTCAGAAGTGTAAGGCAATAAGTTCACTCATCGGCTTCGTGATTAAATAACAGAGTCGATATTATACCCGAGGAAGAGCCCGAACTGCGAGTATATAGCCCCTCAGTGAGGAAGTGCAGGCTACCGCAGCCGCGACCAGCAGGGCATCTGGCAAGAGAGAGTGTCAGGTCGCAGGAAAGGGCTTCGCTGGGGGAAATATTTATTGCGTATAAGAGGCGACTTGTTTTAATGTCGATTTGATCGCTGTGTAATTTCATGGACGGCCAATAAAAACGACATTCGCCCCTTTTACGATGTCTCCCGCGATGTTTTGATGGAGAACAGCGAGCCCGTGGTACGCGCGCTTCCAGAAGAGAATATTGCCCCTCAGAGCCCTGGGTACAGTCGAGTCCAAGCATTCTAGATGAAGTTATCTTGCCACTGTCTCCAAAGCGCTCGTATAATTTGTGAAGGTACATTTAATTGTAATTTGTAGTTGCGTTCGTTTAAATTAGGGAAGCAAGACCATTAGAATAACTCGCCTCTTAACCAATTAAATTAAATTTTATGAGAAGTGGTCGTTTTCATTTTTCTATCATCTCTACCAGTGTTCAAGATTCTTCCAGAGGACGTGCTATGACACGTAAACTAATGCATTCAAGCATTCAAAAGAATAGGTGCGAAGTCGCTCTGCCGTTCGAAAAATTATTTTCGTACAACAATAAAAAGCAACAGACCTGTATGTCTGAATATTTGGTACTCATTTTTGATGACAAAACTCTATAGGAACTTCACTTTGTGAATAATACACGATTTTGTCTATGATAATTTTCTAGTAATTTCCACGTCCTTTTTGTCTCTTCTTTTGGATCAATAGATAAATCAATAAAGCTAGAGAAATGTATGAAGTTTATTCCTAGAAACTGGCTTCTACCAAAGCATGTCTCACATCTACTACATCAAAACAGTATCAAATCAAAAATGAAGATTTTTTAGTTGATTTTTTAAAGATTCTATTACTTTTTCATAACAAGGATCTCTGACCATACTGGCGTAAGTTAGTCGTTAATTTGGATTCGACAAACAAAGTAGCATGAACCGTTAAAACCGATTCATTGATACCTTAACTAGCCTAAATGATGGCACTATCGGTAACTTTTGTTGAATGACTGAATCCCAGACTCCTCCATCAGTACGGTTGCAATCTTATTTTGAGTAAGAAAATCAGTCGAACGGCGCATCCGTCGATTTTACAAAACAGATTTATTTCAAGTGGCAACAATTTCACTGATAAAAAAATGCGAATTTGTAAAGTATTGTGTGAAATTCGTACAGTTTTGGTACTTGAAATTTGATGAAATTGATTACTGCCCAAAATCTGAATGTGAGTTGCAACAAGTTAAATTTTAGTTATATTTTGACTTCCTTCGGTTGGAAGGACACATTTTGACTTCTCTAGTTACATCAGTTTTGATTAAACATTCTTTTATTCTAATTGAATTGATGATTGTTGAAATGCACAAAGTCCTAATTTTGAAATTATTCGTAAACGAAAACCAACGATTTCGGGGTTATCATTTCAGAAATTCCACATTATTTTTTTTTGTATTAAATTTCTGTTGAGATCTGTTGGGTTTATAATTTAATCTTACATCAGCATCATAGAATAAGAAAGTGGCAATAAAAAACTATTATGCGTATTTAATAGATCAATCTCATGTAAAAACAAATAGAAATTACCAAGATAGTATGTATTCAGATTATAATCGACTACAGACTCGCTCCGGAAGCTAGTGTGTACCTCATGTAGGCACAATTAATATAATCCTCGTCTCACCGCACAACATTCTACTAGTACTTGTATCAGATTCATCATGTTGTGTGTTGGAGTGGTGAGGAGAGTTGTATGTCCCTCACTTCCTGTGAGGTGCCTGAGATGGAGGAGCATGCAGCACATTTGTTAATTATGTATTCACGTGGTGGTTGAAAGGTATGTAACGTTTGTGTACAAAAAACTGCAGCCAGAATTGTTGTGTATATGACACGTGTTCTCTGTTAGCATTATCGTAAATATGTGTTGTTTTCTTTTCTCATATTATTCAGCCCTGAGGATGGAAATAAATTTTCCGAAACGTCGGCAAACAACCATCCTGTTTACTTCTCACCAAGCCCCATTAACCTGCCTTCAATATTTCATCAATTGTTCGTTTAGAATTCTTCACTTTTGAGTGGATAAACTTTTAAGGGTTGTTGCGAGTTCTTTGGAATTCTCTAATGTTTCAGAAAAATTAACGAGCGTGGAAGTTTAATAGAAGAAAATAAAGAGAATGTAACTCATTCTCGTCATCCAAGTAGCTCTAAAAGAATCTGAAAGGAAACCAAAAAGGAAGCGATTTTGACGATTGTAATACGGATTCAAATTGTGCACTTTCTGATGAACAATCAAGACCATCTAGGATAATACTTCCTTCTTCCTCTTACATCATTAACCAGCAGCATCTCCCATTCATCAAACGACAACAGCAAGTCTAATTCTAAAACTGAACATTTAAGTAGAGCTTATCTTGAGGCTGATGAATTCAACACTGAAGAAGATATTGCATAATGATTCTCGAACACTTACAATGGCTGAGGATCACGACCAAGAGCGTATCATAGAAAAAAGAAATGGAAAGAAAGAGATAATTCAACTAACGAAGCAGACCGCAGGAAACAAAAATTACAAAGCTACTACGAAATTCGGGTAATCAGTTATCATCTCAACCAAACATGTTCTTCTATAACAGCACATACTTCCTTGCTTTATTTCGAAATTTTGCAATTTTCAAAATTTCAGCCAGTTCAACGAAAATAAGATCTGTGCAAATTTTTAAGCGTCCCTTCTTTTAACCGCGAACTTTTTTAAAAATTTAGTGTTTTTTTAGATTAAAAAAATTGCATGAACTGCTAGAAGACATTGCGCGGAAACAACTTAAAGCACACATTGCTAGTATTTACAAATAATTGTACATGGCTTTTTTAAGATCTAATATTAAAACAGATTTCAAGTAAGAAAAAAATTCCATCTTCAATATTGAAGTAGGTAGTCGTAGGAAGACCCCGAAAATGTTGATGCACTTGTGGTATCCCCCCAATCAGAGGACAAGTCGGAGTTACGCTCCGCTAGTGGAGGGGCGCAGCCCCTCCCCTCCCCCTTCACCGGGCGGTGGAGTATAAAGTCATAGGCCGGGAGCAGAGCGCTCTCGTTCAGTGATAACTTCGCTTAGCTACCGCCGCCGCCGCACGCTACACGCCCAATCGCGGCGTAGTCAGCTGCGCGCTACAAAAGGGACTCCAGGCTGATGCCGCAAGCGCTTGCTATCGTCAGGCGATCAGTGCGGACCTCGGGCGGCGCGCGCTACTAGGGGACTCGAGGCTACTGCCGCCAGCTATCGCATAACGACGCTTATCGCCACTGCCGGTGATAAGGCCGGAAACGGCAAGAACGCCGTTAGCAAAATTTGTACAGTTATTTGTTACGTAAATTCTGTGTATTTGTTATGGTGAAAGTAAATGGCTGTTAAACATTGAATGTTTAATTTACCCTGCATCCTGCAGATACAACAGCACTTTTGCAATTTTAGAAAAATCAGGGATTCCAAGGGAAATAAGACCTGTCTCAACGTTCACCACGCTATCCGAGAACAAAATCAAATCAAAATCAAAAAAATTGGAGTAATTTTTCTGAAAATAATAAATGTTTTAATGCTTCATGAAAGGTTTAAAAGAACCAAAATATCCGTTTCAAACTCGCAGGGCCTTGCATTCGTTTAGATGATCTGTGAACATCAAATTTGGAGAAAATCGTCTGAATGGTTAAGGTGCTAGCTACAGACAGACAGACAGACAGACGGAGAGATGAACACATAGACAACGGTGGCGATTTCTTTGGGTGTCTAAGTCGTGTGTCAACGTCCCGGGGAAAAATGCTTTAGAATTTATTGAGATTTTTTACATTTATTCCGACTTCCGTGCGATCGGTGTCACAGATCACACCAGCGCGTCCATGCAACGCACACCAGGAGCAGTACTCAGTGCATCAACTGATGTCACTGCAGTGCATCTGACCGGGAAGTCCTAGGTTCGAGTGCCGACGGTGGCAGGATTTTCGATACTAGCTTTTCAGTTAGGTCGAATTCAGTCACTGTCTGGAGGAGAATTCTAGCGGCCAGCTGCTTTGATTGGTAGTTTTCCGTAGTTTCCTCGATCAACACCAGACGATTGCCTAACAAACGGGACACGGACCGCTTGAGATCTTTCCTTCCTCTTCCTTGTCCTATCCTCACCCACCCACAAACACACACACACACTAACATACACTACACTTAACCCACATGCCGGGAGACCGGCTGGGGACTTAGCACTAGTCCAGGCTGGGGCAGTGCCCCGCTGGTGGGAGATATCTGGTTGGGGAAAACGCCGCTAGTCGACGGTAGGTCGGTACCGGATCTCGCCATCCAGTGGTGGAAGACCAGCCCCCCTCCCGAAGAAAAGCATGTACTACACTTACGGGACTTCTGTAGTTGATACGTGTAGAATCAATAACAATCAATCAATCGATGCAACGTAGGCAATGCGCGAGCGCAGCTCTGGCCGTTGGTGAATGCGTTATTCTCGCAACATCCCCGCAGTCAATGACAAAGCGTGCTAAGGCATTGGATCTCTATTTAAAGGCCTGCTGGAGAGCGAGCGTCCTTGATTATGATATTCTCTGTTGCGCTTTGCAGCCTTTAGCGATACTTGTGAAATTGATAGTGTTATTTTTTGATGAGGATAGTGAAAAAATGGGACAATAGTTTTTAATAATTGCTTTGCTTTCCTTTCGTATGACGAGAAGAAACAAATTATTAAGTAATGAGCAATCGTGTCCTAACCTGAAAATATTTCACAATTTAATTTTGAAAACGAGAACCGGAGAATGGGAAAAGCGACGAGTATGTCTTTTTAAATACTTTAAAGTGTTTTATTCCCACCTTTGAAACAGAATACATCCTTATTGATATTTTGCGACGATCTTTCCCTCATTCTTCCAACGTTATAATTTAGAATAAATAATGATTTAGTTTACTTAATTCAATTTATCTCTAAACAAGTAATCGAAAAGAGTAGTGAGGGAGATAACACTTTCCTTCACTACGAACGCCCTAGGTCCAGAGGGAGGGGACGCCACTGATAGACATTTTGCCATCAATCGATTATTCGATATCAAGGACCCAGAAAAGATGGATTCGGCCTACACAACGTATCAGAGGAGGTAATTTAATATACGTATATCGGAACAAGATATGTCTACTTTTTCATTTCCAGAGCCACAAAATAAGAGTTTTTTTGTCATAAACTTCCGTTTTCCAGTGCACAATTACAATACTTTAATTTCTTGCGAAGTCAGGAAGTGAAAACCAGTGAGGAAGTGAAAACCAGTCAGGGAGAAAACTTCACCCGGCTTGTGAAGCTATCAAGGCAGCAACTTTTTTATGCATACTGGGGACTAGCTGATCATTAATTACTGTCATGCCTCTGCTGTTTTCTCTAAAGCGAATAGCATAAATATAAAAAAATGTGTTATTTATTCTTCAATAATATTTCTACAGTGTGGCCCTATTGATTTCAAGCGGCTTTATTTTACTTCCCATTTTCTTGCGCTCCATATTAAAAGCTCTAGAGAAGCAAAATAAAATATATTTTTCTATCTGTTCCAGTAGGATTTCGCAAGTAATATTTTCCCAACTTGCTTTTAATGTTTTGAATATTATATGCTTAAATTTGAAGTTATTGGGAGAGTGCCACTCCGCGAATATAACTGTCAGAAATTGAATTGTTTTATTTTTGTTCATAAAAGAGATTGTTAGACTGGTTCTGATCTAGCATTGATCTAATACAAATTTAAGAATATTTTTTGAAGTTTCATTTGTTGAATTTTGTACAGGAAATTTCACACTTAATAAAACTAAATGTCATATATTCATTATTACTTCATGAAAATTAAACTAAAATAAGAAACTCCGCTTTTTCGAATTGTCAGTTACAAGCATTCTTATAATCCAATTTAAAGAGAATTATGACAAAAAATTAGCATAAGAGTATCAAATACAAATAATAGAAATAAATAAAATGTGTTGCCCAAAACTGTTGTAACTCAGTGATTCACATTCTCAACTCACACGATTTGAATGAAATGTTTCAATGAGTACGTTCTTTTATATACATTGTCCATCCATAAAAGAAACCCGTAAACTACCACAAATTACCGCAACAGTCAACCTTTCGACATTTATGAATTTTTTAAGTTTTTAATTGGTATAGGTTTGCTGTGTTGCTTGTGTTCGATATTTTGGATTTCTTCATAAATGAAATTGTTCACCTAAATGTCACATGATGTGAAATGAAATATCTGATTAAAGTTTTATGTAATAAAAAAGGGAAAAGAAAAAAAAACTATAACGAAAGTGAAATATTATTTGTATGCAAAAACTAATTATTTAGTTGAATGCAAAATATATAAGGTTATAAAAACTATCGTAATCTAATGCAATAATAATAATTGTAGATTTCACAATTAATAACAATCTCTAACATATCTCAGCATCAGACCTATCCCGGAGTCACGCTTTTACCGAGACCCGCGTCATACTTGAAAATCCAAACCTATTTGCACGCAACCTCTAACGATAATAGACAGCACAATACCCGCCTCGGTAATCCAATTCCCTGATGCATCTACACACTATCTCCCCATGTGACCAGCACATCGCTTCGGGATGCAATGCCGGCCGCGGCGAACCCTGGCGACGGAATTTCGCCGTCATCAGCGGCGACGGCGGTGGAGGCGGCGTCGAGGGTGGCGTTAGCGGCGCCCCGCGGCGGTACGGAGAGATTGCGTGAATCTCCTGCTCCGCCCCCCGCCGCCCCGCCGCCGTCCCCGCCCGCCGCCGGCCCCGCCCCGCCCGTCGCCGCCCCGCCCGTCGCCGCCCCGCCCGCCGCCGCCCCCGCCGCCGCCGCCCCCGCCCGCCGCCGCCGCCGCCGCCGCCCCAGCCGCCGTCGATCCCGGTGCGCGATCGAACGCCGCTCTATGAAAGCCCCACGCGCTCCATTCACTTCGGAATTTGCTGGCGAAGCAGCGATGACTTCCGCCACTGCACCCGCTCTCTCCGGCTGGCGCCACAAAGAGGAAAGGTATTTTTGAGTTGATCGACTACGATAACCGAGAGGTTACCTTGCGTTCCAAAGAAAGGTGGGATTTGAGGTTTGGTAGTAAGGTTTTCAATTACGTTCAAGTAAGATGCGTTGAAACAATGCAATCAAGTGTGAGGAATGGGACATAAAAATGAACAGCGGTCGTTGCCGTCTCGTTTTTTGATGGTTCATGACTTGAGAATTCCCGTGTGGCAAAATCTTTCTACCCTTTTACCCTTTCGATTTTTGTTCTTTTTCTAGGACACAAAACATACGAGTAGATTCAGGGTTTAACGTATCTAGTTGAGTCCCCTAATTATTTTTAACGTCTGAAATGAATTTCTAGTTCATGAATAAAAACATTTCAACATATTCTCTAATCCATCGCTCTATCATCTTGGTTTATCTGAACGTTATTTGACATATTTCATTGCACTTAATACGAGTTTTTCTCCGATGTTTGAACATATCCTCTCCAAATCTGTTTCATTTGACCACAGGCACAATACCTCGAAGCATTAATTAACAAACCCTCATTTATGTACTATAAGCAATAAATTACCTCCCTAATTCTCAATTTCAAATAAATTTTTTAGCTCCTTTTTATTCTCTCCGCTATGTCTACTGACAGTTAGGATTGTGCGTGACTTTTTACTGGTTTTGTAAGTCATTAATGTAGTTACACAATATAACGTTTATTGTCGGCAATTTTTGCAAGTATTATGTTTGAAGGTCACTATTGTCCTCATCATCACGTACATATTGTAAAAATGTATAGTTTAAAATAAATATGGATTCCTATAATTATACTATTTCCATCGACAGAAATAATTTTCAATACGTGAAACATATTTCAAGTTTAGATGGTGTATATTAGCAGGCGTTGCTAGTTGAATTCTCTCCTCTACTCTCCGTGAAGTCACGGAGGTGAAGCAATTCGAGACATCGCGAGATCCTGGGTGGGTGACCGTCTGGAAACATCGGGATCTCGGCGCCGAACCTGAGGCCGAAAGCATAAAAGGAAATGACTGACGATGACTGACTAAATTATAGGAGGATTACTCCAAACATGACGCCAAACGACGCCAGTAGATGGCTATAGAATAGAACAACTTACGAATTGTAACAGAAGTTAAGAAATATAGCAAGAAGTCGTGAATATAAAATATGGATTTAACAGTAATTTAACAGTCTCATGCCAATACGACGGGGGTGGGCAACAACGGAAGCGTAGCTTTTCTATTATATCAATATCTTTGTGTAGGTGAGAAATCACTGTTCCATATTTGAGAAATTATTAGAACCTGTTTCAACTCTTAGTGGTTGTTTCGCCGTTCAACGCTTATCGGATGTTCGAGGACAAGCAAATTCGAAACCGTCGCTATGCATAATAGCTTCGTGGAAACTTCGACGTTGTCTTTCAGTCAGGCCTGCCTAGAATTAGGTTAAACTCTCATTTTTGTATCTGTCGCTGTAGAGAATGATTGTTCAATCGGAGTGTTGTTGAACTGGTGTTTACGTGAATGTTGAACTGGTGTTTCAATAAATGGACGACCCCATCTATGTCCCTACGCAAAGGAATCGCAAGTACAGGAAATCTTCAAAATATTAATGTCCTCGCCATACATCAAAATTGAGAATATGCAGACATACATGCATAAAATGATTATAATATATTGCTATATATAATCGACATTAGTTCCTATATTTGTATAATGTTCCTTCAATTGCAGAACTGCAATTTATTCTGAGGTTCGTCATGAGATTCCCGTCAGAGGTGATCTTCAGGTACTGGAATTGCATTGGAATGAGACGAGATGTTAAATTATTAGAATTTTTCTACAAAACCGAAAATTAATAATGTGCTTTCCAAGTGAAGGATCAATTTACAACAATGTAAACGTCTTTATGAACATTTATCAGTTGAAAACTGGTCTAATAACTATTTCAAGATTCCACAAAGACATTTACGTGTCTGTTAGGTGTACCGAGCAGTCTCATAGGAAGGTCCGAATTATGTAACTTTCAATTGTCCACGTGCTCAAGCCGTATTTACGGATCTTTTAATCTAATAATTCCTTGGAACCCTTTAATTCCACGAATTTAAATATGTTACATCATGGTCTTATTAAAAATAGCGAAGCGCGTTTTTATTAATTAATTACAGAGATTTATTTTTACATTACTAAAATGTAAACAACAAATATTGATGAATTCTATTTTTAACAAATGAAAAATATGTAGGAACAATCATGATCGTAATAGTTATATATGGAAAAGTGATGTAAAGTATAAGAGCAGCTTTAGTGAGTAAGCTTTATGTAAAATATGTTACTTACGTCATAAGAATAATTAAACTTATTAATAAATTCATAAAATATGAATTACCTAGTCATTATATTTTCAATTCTTTATCATATTTATTCCTTTCATGATAGCGATTCAGTTTCTAATAACCGTTCTAACATATGTTCATAAGTTCTGGGCAAGATTGGTTTCGAAATACAGTACTTCATTTTTTAAATGTACTTCCAAGTGCATTTGGCCAAAAAGCTGAAATTGTCGACCAATATATTTTGTAATAAATTACAATTCTTATTTTATTGTATTCAGTTTTTCTAAAGAAGCATGTGGCATTGATAAATTCACTTTCTTCACAGATGCGAACATTTTTTTCTCCTTTCCTGTTATTCCGTAATATAATACAGAGGTAGAACTTTACGCGAGAGGAAAGAATGCCGGTACTACATCATTAAGACGGAGGAAAAGTTAAAACTCCCCCAGCTTAATGCACAATGTACAGCAAAGAACGATAATTCCCTGTCTGGAAAAGGTTCCGCTATAATAAGCACTAACTACGCAACGTTTTTCAAGGCAGCGTGCAGCATTATTAAAGCACGGAATTGTTAGATGTCGCCAAAGAATTGCATAAGTTTGAAACGAAAATTATATTACGCAAAATTTCCCGACTTTTTGTAAAGTTAAAATTTCTTTTGAGGTCAACCCAGGGAGTACCAGTTGGGCTTACTGATTTTAAACGAATTCCCCTTCCAACAAATTGAAAACTTCAGGAACGTACGTTGAAAGTATACAATGTAGTTAAAGATCAAAATTCACATGAGTAAATTTCATAACAGTAGCAAAATCAAAACATTATAGAGGATTCAACTTCAATATCGTAATCTGGAAGTGATCTCATTACTAGATAAAGTTTACAACCAGCCACTTGATTTCAATGATGCACTTGTATGAAGTGTATCTTCTACTCAGGAAAATTATTTATTTCCTGAATAGTTGCGCAGACCAATTACTTTTTGTATTAGCACAGTACTTAAATGACACGCCCCAAAATAACACTTTAAGAATATTAAAGAAAAAAATTTCTTGGTGTGGACTGGTACTATACAGTCTTGCCCTTGCGTCTTGCTAGTTGCCATCTATCGGCACCCAAATTTTTTTTTAATTATCTCAACTTTTCGATATCTAAATAGTAGAACCGAAATATTATTTTAAGAATATTAAAGAAAAATAAAAAGTTTATCCTAAATAGCAATTTTCATTGAAAACTTTGGAGCTATCTTTAAGAAAACGACGTTAAACGTTCTTTTAATGCGAAATTTGAAGCTCTCTTTCATACGAATCTATTGAGTTTTCGAAAACTTCATTTAATTAAAATTCCTTTCAAACAAATTACATTTGTGTAATTTTTGAAAAAACTAAGAATACAGCAAAATGAACTTTACGTCATATTAAATAATGCCATTACTTCTATCTATTTTAAGAATTTGAAAATGAAATTTTGAGCCGTTTTTGAAAAAATGGCGTTTGAGCGTTTTTGAAAATGCAGAATTTATTGATCATTTTCAAAGAAAACTGTCAAGTTTTCGAGAAACTATTAGACAACATTTAAAGCACATGTACTCATAAATATAAAAACGTGAAAAAATGGCCCTTAATATAAATATTACCGACCTGAGAGACAAGTAAAAAAATACATTTTTGTAATTTTTGAAAAAAAACAAAGAAAAGATCAATATGGTGTTTATGTAATCTTATACTGTGCATTTAGCACTATCCAAACCAAAAATTGAAAGAAATAATTTCGAGCAGTTTTTGCAAATATCTTGTTCTTATAATTTTTTAAAATTGCAATCATTGCCAGCCATATTGCGCGAAAACTACTAAAAATTTAAAAAAATATACATGACATTAGTAAAAGAACTGATCATGTCCAACAAATTTTATTTGAATGAAAACTTTGTACCTTTAATTTTGTAGTTTTAGAAAGACGTCGCAAAAATTCAAACTTTTGAAATTTTCGAAAATTCAGAATTAACCGTGAAAATCATACCCATGCCACCTTTCTAAGTGTATTATACAAGAATTCTAATACTAAGTGTATTCTTACAAGAATTTTTAAAAACATTGGAGCCATTTTCGAGAAAATTTTGAAAATGTCCGGGGGGCCTTATGTAAAGTACCCCCAAATTTTAAAGAATGCTTTTGAAAACTTTAAAGCTTCAAATAGAGCCAGATGGACAGAGGTTTCTTCAATTCGGAAAAAATTGTACGTGTGGTTTAGAGGCTAAGTTTGTTCGACAAACGGACGGACAGACAGACAGACAGAGACAAACGGACAGACAGACAAACGGACAGACAAACAGACAGACAAACAGACAGACAGACAGACAGACAGACAAACAGACAGACAGACAGACAGACAGACAAACAGACAGACACACAGACAGACAGACAGACGACAGACAGACGGACCCACGGACCGACGGAGACAGACAGACGGACGTTTTGAAAAAACACTTACGGTATCAGGGGAACCCAAAACGCGTATTTCCGTCGAAATCTCGAAATCGATTTTCCGCAGCATGACATAACTTTCTCTACGCTACTAAAATTACTCCCGTATGTACGTATGTTTACGAGAAGGTAAAAAACAAGAAAAAAATCGAGAGGGAAAGATACGGAATGGAAATAATTCGTAATCTGTAAACAAAAGGAGGAGGAAGTGCCACTACGTAATAATATACTTGACATTATGTAGTCACAAGTTCATAGAGCTCGCTAATCCCAGTTTCTATTTTGCTTACCAAAATTAGTGTTTAGAACATGTGTAAGCTGGCCTTCCATTACGTTTTATACATTTAGGTTAAGATTTTCTGAATCTCTTCCAACATATTACGTAATTTTTTTCTTTTGGATTCACATCTTTCTTAATCGTAGAATAGATATTTGCCCATTACTCAAAATAACACAATTTCTTCTGCAGACGAAAAAAAGACAAACAACTTTCCTACAAATCGATCTGGAATGATAACACCGCTCTATCTCGTACGCATTTAGGTCTACTACCCATCTCATTTCCTATCAACGTATCACCCCGCCCTCTAGCTCCTACCTCATTGCGCAAACGGGCTGTCGACTTGTCTTCGGGGCCGGCGTTGAGGTGACGGCGACGACGGCAACGGAGGCGGGTGTGAGACGGCAGTAACTTCGTCACATCAAGAAGGCGGATCCACGGAGGGTCGAAATTCAATTACACAGCAAGGTAAACTTGGGTGATGGAAGTTGGCGACAGCAGCCTCATCGCAGCCCACAGGTAATGTGGATAATTTTCGCCGCCGTCGTTGCTCGCGCAACCGCACACCCGGCCCGCGAGGCACAGGCGCCACCACCGCCGCCGCCGTCGCCGTCCTGCGTTGCCCTCCCCGCGAGTTTAATTAAGAAACAGTCGGCGCGGGACGACGCGGCGCGGGACGACGCGGCGCGGGACGACGCGGCGCGGGACGACGCGGCGCGGGACGACGCGGCGCGGGACGACGGGCGCGGGACGAGCGGCGCGGGACGACGCGGCGCGGGCGACGCGGCGCGGGACGACGGGCCGGCGTGGGACGACGCGGCGCGGGACGATGCGGCGCGGGACGACGCGGCGCGGGACGACGCGGCGCGGGACGACGTGGCGCGGGACGAAGGAAGGGGAAGGGGCCGGGCGGAAAGGGGGGGGGGCGCAGGACGCAAAACGACGGGGCGCAGAACACGGGACGACAAACCGGGGGGGGGGCTGGACGCCAGAGCACGGGGCAGCGAGAGCCTTGGTGGACGCCACGCCACTCCTCGCATTGCGCCGCACTGCGCGTTTTCGCTGCTGCCGCAATAATGTCAACGTTTACGCAGCGCGAATAGCTTTGTCAAAACCACGGATGGAGCACATTTCGCTTGGCAGGAGACAAAAGGGAACGATGGAGACATGGGGCACTGCTGATAATGCTTAAAAACAAGAACTGGTACTTTAGAGCGGTAAATAGTCCCTCGCAGTATAAAATGGCGGATTCAACAGCTGTGGAAAGGCCATATTTACAGTATTTCCCTCCTAGCATGTACTCTTCTTTCTACTCCTTTACTATTATAACTATTCATTTTCTACATGAACACTTGTAAAATGAGTTAATGAAAACGTGGAGCAACCTACATCAATAAAACTTTTGTTAATGACCTTTTCATTCTAACCACTTTCGTTCAAAGAATTTCAACATGACCATCAAAGCCGCTAAGAAAGATTGGAGAGAAATCACTTTAATAATTATGATAAAAAATATTAAGACAAAAAATTCAACATATTCATAGTGATATGTTCAATTACTGTATTTTGAATACCGGTAAGTGAAAACATCTATATATTGTTTCAAACGCCATGACAATTATTATTTCTTATCAACGCCTTTCCTAAATAAGATCGAAGTAAATATAATAGCTAGCAAGTTGATTAGAGACAGTTATTTGAAAATTTCACATAAAAACAGTTTATTGAATATGTCACATAAAAACAGTTTATTGAATATTTCACATCAAAACATTTTATTGAATATTTTACATAAAAACAATTACATTTAATGAAGCACATCGTCATTTGCAGGTGCTTGATGTTGCATATATCTATCAAGGAAACCCCAAAATTTTAACGTATTTATATACAAAACTAGTCAAGATAATATTAAAATTTCACACCGAAGATATGTAGAATTTTTTAAAAAGATTTTAATTGTACAAAGTAAACAATAAACGTTTATTACTTATCTACTTGTTGTTGTTTCTTTCTGGACATAACCGGGAACACAGAGGAATGATAGCTTAACATACAGCAGTGTCTCCAGATATTTTAATACCGAACACTCCACTTGTAACGATAGTCTATATTTCATCCGGTAACGGTGTTCGTTGTGAAAATTTAATAACTTCAAGTTTAGGGGGAAATGCTCACAAATATACTTTGAGCAAAATGTAGAAGCATTTTTAGCCGCAAAAATACCAAGCAAAGTATATTTTGTGTTTGAGAGCTTCATTAATATATTGAAACTACACGTTTTTGTATATTATTTTTAAACGCGTGCCTGTCTGAAAATATGCCACTTCACACTGTAATATTCAACTGAGTTTTAAATGTCAATCAAAAGAATTTACAAATAGTTCACAATCACAATCCATGGTATAAAAATCACTATAATATAATGTTTTTTCGAATTCTATTCGTGCGCCTTATGGCATATCTCTGCGCACAGCCTCTTTCAACCTGCGCAGCCCGGAATACGAATGATAACAGGCGTAGTCTCTCATGTGTCATGGGTTACGGTGTTTTGCTTTACTTATCGCTGTCCTAGCCGGTGAATATCCACGTCATTGTCACCCATCTAAGAATCCCGACGATAAGTCTATCCCTAGATATGAATATCTATGTGCCGTCCTTTGTGATTTGTGTTTCAAAGAGTCTCTCATCCCATCAATAGTGGGAATTAGGGCTGGGATGTTGTTTGATTCTGCTCTTAAAATAATTACAATGATTCAATGAGAGTACCCCCACAAAGAACGTCAGGACTCTAACAAAAGAAAATTTAACTCAACGAACTTCACAAGATGTCTTAGAAACCTCCGCGATCAAAAGAACCTGAAAAAAACTGTCATATATTTGATGAAGTATCTAGAACCTAGAGGAAGTTCTATTAATTTTGCGAAACTGAAGGAAGATGCAATCTCTTTCCAACAATTTTAGTTTCACAGAGCTGAAAAGTTATGTGATGGCTTTGTACTTGCGTAGAGGCAAAACACTGGATCTTAAAAGTATTTACAGAGATTACAGAGTACTCAAGTACAAGAGATTACAAGATACTCAAAAGTAATTACAGAGAGGCGTACTCATAACCTTGTCAGTGGTATATCAATACATAGAGATACTCATCTGTCTTCACGTGCCAGTACGGAAATGTATGAACTGCGGAACCTAGTAATTCCGCGCTTTAGATGTGGAATCCATCGGCATCATCTTTATTCAAACACATGCCCCTGAATCGGATGCAACATAGTAGCTTGCGACCTGAACCTTCTCCAGGTGGAGAAAACGACGATATAGAGAGGAACCATATTGGCTTCTATACAATGCGGGACAACGTGCAGCACACGGCGGTAATGCGGGTTAGCATTTTCAGGCGACTGGCACGTCTGGGAGGGAGGATTCCCATCATGCTAATAATGAACCAACCGAATTTGACATGTATTCTAAAGTTAAACTCGGAGACACATAGCAAACTTTTCTATCAACTGTTACATAACAGTTGATAAAACCAACTTCCATCCTACCAATACTGCAGCCATCGCTAGAATTTAATACAATGGTTATTTACAGATCTAAGTTCGAAGAATAGATTACAGAAAAAATCTCCATTTGGGATAATGTTATAGAAGAGTATAAGATCTGCGCCATTTTTTAAACAATTTTTACCTTTTTGAGGAAAAATATTTGAAGACTGAGCCCATTATTTGTTCGAAAACTTTGAAAATGTTGGCCCCTCGCCGGTGGCCCCTCGCCGGTGCCCCTCGCCGGTGGCCCCTCGACGGTGGCCCCTCGACGGTGGCCCCTCGACGGTGGCCCCTCGACGGTGGCCCCTCGACGGTGCCCCCGCCGGTGCCCCTCGCCGGTGCCCCCGCCGGTGTCCTCTTCGCCGGTGCCCACCGTCCCGCCCCATCAACTCGGATAGTGTAACGCAACATTGAGGGCGGGCCATCGTTCCGTTCCCAGCACAGGCGAACGTCGCTGCACCGCCTCTGCCAGACGGGGGCTGCTCTTCCTCTTCATTAATATCGCAGCATCCGGATCGGATATCTCGGCCAAGAGGGAGATTGTGCGGAGCGCCGGTGGGCGCGGGGAAGGGAAGAAGCGGAGAACAGAGAGCGCTACGAGTGCGCAGAGGTAGATAGGGGCAGGGCAAGGGTCCGTGAAATAAAGGCCGACGCATCGGTTTCTAGGGCTATATCCCGGAAGTCGAAAGTATTGGGTTTTCCGCGCATTCCCTGGGTGTATCGAATAACCAAACTCTTTCACGGTAATTGCATTTCATGTGCAGTTTGATTGCACGAAACTTTGAATAACACACACATGTTCAGCAATTAGATAAGGGTAATATTCAAGTTTCCAAATACTTAAAATTAAATTAAATGTTGGAATGTGCCGCTTTGGATGTTTTCATTATACAATATCTACGATAACATACGACAGCCCCCAGGAAAGTTATACCCATCGTCGAATGAAATGACAAATAATGAACATTTTTGGCCGATAGTTTAGTTGTAAAATCACATACATACATAAATACATACTGTGACATACCAATATGTAGGTCATTTTTATTTCATGTTATTAGTCGTAAATGAGTGGAAATGCTAGAGTAAATAGGAATATGGCGCCTTAGCAACGGCGCCCAAGTTGTAGCCAAGATAAATTCATCTGGCATTGAAAGTGACGGCGTGGCTAGTCAGATTTGAAAACGATTTGGGGATTGTTGGAGAGAGCAACGATAGTCTACTACTGCGGAAGTATGTCTGATTTTTTTAAGACAAAACAGTAGAAAAGGGAAGTCGAGGTCTGGAGGGCTGAGCAGTAATAAACAAATGGACATTCTCATGTCGTTACGCTGTGTGGGTCACTCGCGGATAGATAATTTGTGTAATTGGAACTTGTAATTTTTCATGAGATTGAGGAACGTTTGACTCCGAATAATTTACAGTGTGTTAAAAGTATAACTTGTTATTTTTCGCGAGGAGCTCTACGAATTATTGAACTGAATTTCGAACGTTTACAAACAATTTGGACTTCAATTATTTTTACAACACGCGGAAATTAGAACTTGTGAGAAGTCGTATATGATAGGACTCGGAAATATTCTGGACAAGTCATTAATTTGTGGAACTTTAAAACATTTCCGCTGTGTAATCGTAAAAAACTGGGTATTATTTTTGCTAGCTTAATCGAACTAGAACTACGAATATTTGAAGTAGTGCGGATCAGTGGCTCGGCAACGTTCGCGTGGAAGAACAGGAGAGAAGAACGCGGTACTTGGACTCTGGAATTCGCATCACCGGGGAGAAGAGAAGATGGTCCTTCGTGGCGACGTCGATCAAGAGCGCGCGAAGTATAGTGTAGTATAAAGGTTCGAACAAGGTCATGACCAAAGGACAGTCTTTATGTTGTTAATTTCCATTCAAAATTTTTACATTGCAATAAGCAATAAATCTTAATTTTCTTTTTGAAAGAAAAAAAAAGATTTTCATTGGCCTATTCGTGCTAATAAGTATCTAGATAAATATTTGTTTTTAGATTCTTCGCCACTCTGTATGGATGGCAGATCGGGTAATCGGCTATCAATAGGTAATTATTATTTCAGACGCAACTCATTGACCCAGCTAGCGGGACAATATGTAGTTTTCTTTGAAGCAATAATAGCTAAACATATTATCGTAACCTTTTTCCTGGCGCCCATGTTAACATAAATTCGGAAACGGGTTACGACGAAACGCCCAATAATTGTGAGCAGTTTGCGGGCATTTTCAATACATACATACATACATACTGAGATATACCAAAATTTTCCTCCCTCTCTACATCTATATCTGCTAAAGATCTTAGCGTCCGGCTTGCTGGGTCAATGGGTCACGATATAATTATAATCCTTATTACCTCTATAATGGATTATAGGATCCGCCGACTATACAGCGCAGCTGGGAATCTGAAATAGAATGTTTCTATTCCTAGTTCATTACTGTTTGGATTGACTAAATGAAAAATCACTTTCTTTTCTATAGAACAAAATTTAACAAAGTTTATTTTTACTTTTTTATCAAACAATTTAATGAATTTAAGTTAGGCCTTTGATCATGATCTCTTTCAATTTACAATTTTACACCGCGGTTAACTTATCTTTTCTTCGTTGATGTCCCTCGTAGACTTCTCAGTCGAAATATCTTGCGATCTTGCCGTAGTCCAAAATTCCAACGAAATCCTCTTCTGCCCTATCCAAGCTGGTCTCAAACTATCAAAATTACCAGTCCGATTACGTCCTATGACATAGTCCCGAACTTGATTACCACTCCCGACAAAGTTCCTATTTATACTTCAATATTGCTTCCACATGAAAATATCTACGATCAGTTCAGAAGCGCCTTTCAGAGCAGAATGAAATCTTCCTGCATGATTCATCCCTCGAAGACTTCGTATTAAACTACCTTCATTTTTTTCATAACATTTGACCGTCTAAACTTCTCCGCCCAATCCCAAAGTTTCTACTTTCGGCATCAACCCATCTCTTAATGCATTTAGAAAAACAAAAACTACATTGTTTATTCACGGTCGTTGCTATGCTCTAGCTCTCGTGATATTTCGTAATGCATGTTCCACCATATTGTCTCCAAATAAATGTTAATTTATTTTAACGTGACATATCGGTATGTCACAGCTTCCCCTCTCCAAGCGTCATTTGGTTTGCTACAACCTAACTAAATGACAAGACTAAAATTGAACACTTTCTTCTTGCTTCTTCACACTAAACGACATTAACACTTTACACTTTGCACTGCACTAGGTCTTGTTACTTGCTGCCTTAAAACTATTTACATTTTCCTTTCGGAATGTGCCAACAATAACCATTTCATCAGGTATTCTAGTAGCCGTATCTGCCTAATATTTGCTCCCATTAACTTCATTGAATACACATACACTTTAAATTAAACTCCCTACACAAACTGACAAAATACACATAATGACAAAACAATAACAAAAAAAACTATTACACCTAATATTTACAACTATTTACAAATCTCTGTTATGACCAGTATATTTAATCATGCGTGTTCGTCCTCATATACGGCTTCATGTTCCTGTAGTTATATGTTCCCATTTGCCGTCCATTTTCATCATTCAAAATCGCGGCATTCTTGCTTAATACTTTACAAATTCGGTACGGTCCTTTATACAACGGGAAAAATGTATAAAATAGCTTCTTATCCACTGACGACACTTGAGATACTCTAATTAACACTTCATCACCCTCCTTATACTCGCCTCGAAAGCATTGCTTCTGTTTTAGCTTTCTTTTGGCTGCTGCCTCCCTCAAATTGTCATAAATTATTCGCGTATATCTCACATCATCTGGGTGTAGTCCAATTTGCCAGTACGACGCAGTAAAATCCAGTCCCGTGAATATCCGAGCTCCTTTTACCTTCCACATCATTTCATCTAATTTCGGCGGTTTTTCATGACGAGCGATGGTCTTGCTATTGAGTTTCCTAGCATCAACACAAAATCTGATCTTATTGTCTTTCTTACGAACTATCACTATTGGGCTTATATACGGTGTCATCGATTTTTTTATTATACCATCCTCAAGCATCGTGTTTATTTGTTTACGTACTTCGCTTTTATTCGTATATACATGGGGGATCGGATATTGTTTCAGATTAAAAGGTTCCTCATCCATCAATTCAATTTTAAATTGATATCCCTTTACCGGCTCCCTTGAACTTCCAAAATATCTTGATATTCATTGACTAACATTTCAATAGCTTCACTAGCATCTATTCCGTTTTTGTCGACCGCGCCCTCCGCTGCCGTGTGGATCTGGTCCCTGGTCTCTTCAATTTGTTCCGCAATATCGCAAATACACCTATCTTCGCCCTCCTGGTCTTTGATCCCTAAACAATGTTGTTGCCCTTTGCCACCTCGTAACAATACACTCCTGTTACCTATGTCGACCTTGGCATCACACATTTTTAGGCCATCAATCCCCAAAATAATTGGACGAATCAAATTCTTCACTACAATTGCCGGAAACTGAATTGTGATCCCTTGAACTTCCACATCCACCCAAATTTGCCGACTTCTCGTTTCGATGCGCCTTCCATTAGCTGTCCGAATATCCAAATTCCTGGTGGGTAGCTCATCAATTTTATTTCCCTTTTTCTTTAACCGCTCATACAATTTTTCCGACACTGCACAAACATTAGCACCTGTGTCAATTAAAATGTCTACAGGTATATTCCGAAATATCCCCTTCAAAAAATTAAACACGTGCTATTCTCCGCCCGTTCGTCCGTATCTTCCCTTAATAAATCTTCCGCCGATACTTCAATGCTATTCAACTCCTTAAGAACCATCACGCCCTCATTATCATCATGAAACTTTAGGTGGCTTGGTATTACAAGTGCCGATGCATGCATTGGTATATTTCCCTGTGAACGCATCATGAATTCATTTTCTAACTGTTCAATATTCCTTAATTCCATTTCCCAGTTCTTCCTTTTTTTAACCCCCGGTTTTTTTCTAATTTACAATCCGAATTAACTAATTTAGATTCAATGTTTTCAATTGTTTCGCCATGTTGAAGCGACATTGCATTTAAATTATCTACACGCGATTCGACGATTGTCAACTTTTCGCATTGTTGGTCATGTAAATGTCCTAATGTCACAATGTTTTCCGGTAAATCATTAAGTTGGGAATTAATTTTGTTGCCAGATTCTTTTAATTTCCTCTGCATTTGGTCGACTTGATTATTAAAAGACTCAATTTTTGCGTTCATTTCTGCTAACATCTTAAGAATTAAATTATTAGGGTCCATATTTCCTAACGGTGCAGCCATTATTTCCTTTTCTTGTGGTTCAATCTCAATAATTTCACGCGAAATTTCTCCCTCGGGGTTAGTATTAGCAGACGCCATATCATCTACATTAACATTCTCCATACGCAATTTTCTGCTCCTAGTATCCATTTTGAATTCTAATACAAATTAAAATCTCTGTTAAATTATTTTAAAAACACACCAATGAAATGGTCTTGGCCCTTTCTTATAATTAACAATTAATTTCAAATGTCAATCCATAAATTTCAGATTCCTTTGGATCACTATATTATAATTTATAAGACTAATTTTATCCGTGTCACCAATTGTTATAAATTATAACAAATTATGCATCACGTTGAGGCGCCATTTTGAGATATACCAAAATTTTCCTCCCTCTCTACATCTATATCTGCTAAAGATCTTAGCGTCCGGCTTGCTGGGTCAATGGGTCACGATATAATTATAATCCTTATTACCTCTATAATGGATTATAGGATCCGCCGACTATACAGCGCAGCTGGGAATCTGAAATAGAATGTTTCTATTCCTAGTTCATTACTGTTTGGATTGACTAAATGAAAAATCACTTTCTTTTCTATAGAACAAAATTTAACAAAGTTTATTTTTACTTTTTTTATCAAACAATTTAATGAATTTAAGTTAGGCCTTTGATCATGATCTCTTTCAATTTACAATTTTACACCGCGGTTAACTAATCTTTCTTCGTTGATGTCCTCGTAGACTTCTCAGTCGAAATATCTTGCGATCTTGCCGTAGTCCAAAATTCCAACGAAATCCTCTTCTGCCCTATCCAAGCTGGTCTCAAACTATCAAAATTACCAGTCCCGATTACGTCCTATGACATAGTCCCGAACTTGATTACCACTCCCGACAAAGTTCCTATTTATACTTCAATATTGCTTCCACATGAAAATATCTACGATCAGTTCAGAAGCGCCTTTCAGAGCAGAATGAAATCTTCCTGCATGATTCATCCCCCGAAGACTTGATTAAACTACCTTCATTTTTTCATAACATTTGACCGTCTAAACTTCTCCGCCCAATCCCAAAGTTTCTACTTTCGGCATCAACCCATCTCTTAATGCATTTAGAAAAAACAAAAACTACATTGTTTATTCACGGTCGTTGCTATGCTCTAGCTCTCGTGATATTTCGTAATGCATGTTCCACCATATTGTCTCCAAATAAATGTTAATTTATTTTAACGTGACATATCGGTATGTCACAATACATACATACATACATACATGCATGCATACATACATGCATACATACATACATGCATACATACATGCATCCATACATGCATGCAATACATACATCATACATACATACATACATACATACACATTACTTCTACAATCAACACTTGTCATATAGTAAAACGAGTGTTTGTAACCTTGCTATTCTTGAGTTTGTCATTGAAAGAATTTACATTCCAAAAACCTTTTAATACCGTAAAAAAGTGCCAAATCGGCGCTAGAGAGTGGGTGGTACAAAATCTCCCAGCCAAATGTTTCACGAATATGTGTTTTTGCGGCTATACGAGGTCTGGCAGTGTCCTGGAGGAGCAGGATGCCAGACGACAACAATGTCCCCCGTCTGTTCCCGAATTACCCGTCGCAATTCCTTCAATGCAGCCTTCACACTGTGCATTAGCATAAATGGTGACTCCACGAAACAGGAAACCAAATCAGCAATGGACCATCGCGACCACCCGTTCTATAGACAAGATTTGACCCCGTTGAAACCTCATCTTTTCAGGCAATTGAAAAATACCTTTGAGGATGCAAAGGAGCTTACAGCGACGAAGATCTAAAAACACTTAGAAGAGCAAAGAAAACTTTCACGACATGAAAATTGTATGAATATACATGGTGCATATGTGTGAATGTAATATTTACGTATATAATTATGCAATAAAATCATCATAAAAATTTCCACTAACTACGTCTTAATTCGCCAATGGGTACGACTTTTTGAATGTCTATTAATAAAGGTCCGTAGTGTATTTGCTGATCAGTGTGAAGTGTAATACCCTGTAATAGCGAAGCATTGCCGAGTTCACTAGTAATAAATAAAAATGGGCCCAGAACTGGGAACACTGCTAGCTCGCAAAAGTCGGATTCATCCGACCTTAAAATACCAAATACATACACATCACTAAATACTTTCAGGAGACGAAAGAATATCCCATTTTCAAAAGGTACGCACTTTATACCGCACACAACCCTTCATTTCTGACCGAGGGTAAGGTCTTGTCTGTGAAACCTGTCTCTTGCTCTTTCCACCGCGAGAGACCACGGCGAGAAACTACTAAGTCCTCTGCCCTACGCAGTGCTCTCCTTCGAGAAACTTCGGAAAGCCTAGCCGTTCTATTTTCATTAGGAAAGCCCACGAGCGAAGCTGCACGCAGCGCCAGCAAGAGCGAACATTATGCTAACGAAATTCATGGGCGAAGTCGCGCTATTTCACAATTTAGCGAACAACGCCTCACGTGGATAGTGTTACCGCTAAAAGCCGCGCTTCTATGCGATGTTCGTAATATAGTTTTACACTATTCGCGAGTATTACAAAGTACGTGATGACTAAAAAATGCCTCAATGTTTCTATTACACTTGTTTCTTTGATAAATCTGTACGTTGACCTCTTAAGAACGTGAAATGCTCTTGGCAAGTCGTTGATACACGGAATAAATGTCCCTGCCAGTTTATATTGGATACGGAAAAAAGCCAAGTACATGAGGAAACGAAAGGTATTCCTTATTTTCTAAATGGTTGCATGATTGCGGAGGGCTCGTTGGATCTTCAATGTACCACCACAGAGTATTACACTATACCAGAGAGCTTTTATGTAAATGGAGTAGATTGACCTTCAAGAACTGTAAATGATATTTAATATTGAAATATATGCACTAGTTACCATTTCTATTCTAAAGACAAAATATGCCTGATGTAGGTATTGTATTGTAGCTTCAAGATCAGTGAACCCATCTCGATCAGATATTTGATCAGATATCCTTCAACCAAAGAGCAAATGTTGACATGTCACCTTGTTTTGCTTTGAGACATAAGCTTCACAATATGCGTGTTTTCTTGAGATCTGTAGGGCGTCAATATAGAATGTAGGCATAGTTTTCATCGTAAACAGAACCATAAAAATCGTTTTCAATGTTTTTGTTGTAGTTAGATTCCAGTACGCGTGTGTGTGGAACAAAAAAATCAGCAGCTCATTTGCCAATGTAAATCTTTTTCATTACAAGGGAATGAATGTTTTTTAATAATATAGTTTTTCCGAAAAGCTCGTTGCTAGTTTCATACAGAATTCAAATTAATAGAGTCAAAGGGCATAATTACGGAGCTCTAGAAAACTTGCGTAGATTGTTCTTTGTACACATGTATCACACAATTTTTTCAACAGTTTTTATTTTTACTACGTAAGTATATATTATGAGGTGTGCTAAGTAATTTCAATACAGTGAGGTAGTTTGCTTTTGGTTTCTTCACTCAGCCAACAAGTGCTGAAACACGAGCTGGCCTTTAGAACATCTTTCAGAGAATGAATGTCATGACTCTCGTAAAACTCATACTCATTATCAGTACCATCCACACTACAGGAAGATTTCCTATTGCCAATGAACACACTTCTTGGGGAAACTACCTACAAATTGCTCTTGTCCCATCGCGAATCGAACTCTTCTTTCTTGCACATGAAAAGCTTTCATTATAAACAGTACAGGGGACTCAGCAGGGAATGAAACATTATTTTTGCGCATGTCTGGAATTACTAAAGGAAAAAAAATGCCACGAGACTAATTTTCATAAGAAAATTAAAGGTAGCAGAAACAGCACCAGGACTTCTAGAGTAGATTGATTAATTGATTAGTTCCTCTTTCCCGGAGAGTAATCTTATACATCAGAGTTTGCTCTGCAACTGTGAAGGTTGTTATTTAAAAACTAATTGTGTTATAAATGCACATACTTTTCCGCCCTATTTTGTTTTCATTTGCAATTTTTGAAAATTCAGAGTTCAACGAAAATGAGACCTGCGCAATTCTTTTAAGCGGTCCTTGTTCTATCCGAGGAAACAATTTAAAGAAAAATTTAGAGCGTTTTTTCTAGAAAACGTATTTTTTTATAAATTGCATTAATTTCAAACCGAAATTACACGAAAACTCTCGGATACAGTTCCGATCCTGTGACGTCTAATAGCTCTTTGGTCCACTTAAAGATACTTTAAGAGGACTTACGAGGCTTTAAGAGGAAAATCTGCCTCCGACCAACAGGTGAGCAAGCAGTGCATATAAGGCTTGCTGCTCAACTGAAAATTAAATTGAAAACTTTTTCCGAGGGTGTGGAAAAGCTGCTGCTATGGTGGACCAAGTAAATAGAAAAGCCTGGTGCCTTAATTGAAAAATGTAAACATAAATTGCAAATGTGCATGTATCAAATTTTGTATTTTAGTAATCAATTACAACCATTGAATGTAGATACTAATTGAATTGTTTTTTTTAAACCCAGCAAGTCAGGAATTGTAAAGTTGTAGAGAAACAAGAAAAACTGAATAATTAAGCACAGAGAGAACTATCCTTTGTTTTTTATTTCTAATGCATAAATCTTGATTGAGAATGCCATGAGAATGCGAATAGCAACAAAAACTTCCGCACATGTGTCTAACCCTCATTCAAAACAGAGATACAGCTGTTTGTATTGAATTGAGTGTTGCTACATCGATTGCGAATATTGAACGATTGTCAACAGTAGTGTGTAGTGTGTTGATATTCAAGTTGTGAAATTTTAATTTAGTTTTATTTAAATTTAAGTTGTTAAGTTGTTATTTAAGTTGTGAAGTTTTAATTAAGTTAATTTACAACACTTTGCCAGATGACATTAAACGATTAACTTCAATAGAAAAGTTTAAATCCCAAGTGAAATCGTTTCTGCTGCATAACTGTTTCTATACAATTAGAGACTATACTCAGCATCACAAGAAAAGTAACATTAATTTTACCAATGATATATAATGCATTATTTACCATTTGGACTGTATAAATGAGTATAAACAACCTGTAACAACTATTGTACTACAGCTTCCGGGTCAATGACCCCATCTCGATCAGGTTTTTCGTCCAGTTTCCCTGATCCATTGAGCAAATGCTGAGATGGCGCCTTGTTTTGCTTCTGGACATAAATGTAACTTCATTTTCTGTGCACGTCTTCTAGAATTCAGTGGGAAACACAATTCTTCAAATTATCGTTTCCATGTTGTCGCGGCAGGAAGTAATAAGAGCCAAAATTTATTGCTTATTTATCCTTGAAAATAGATTTTATTACATGGGAGTTTTTTTTCTCCCTTTCAAAATTCAAAATTTAAGTAGTGTATGACTTAGTGTAGGGATCACAGAATTTTGAAAATGTGCACACAATTCACTTTTCCCCATAGCACGTCATACGCAGTTTTTAACTTTTTTTGACGTAAAATAAATAAATAAAAATAAATAGTTTACATTGATATTTTCAACTGTTAATTGGTATTTGTTGTCCAAATCTACTAAAGTACTGTATCGTTTAAACATACCGAACGAACTTACACGTGTTGAGTATGCCGATATGGCATTTGTGTATGGGTTTTGTGATGGACATCCTGTTGCTGCTTCTAGAGAATATGGCATACGATTTCCTAACCGCAGACTACCAGATTCAAGAGTGTTTACTCATGTTTTCAATACACTGCGTGACACTGGTGCAGTACCCAGCTGTTGTATTTTATCTGAACGTGTAAATGAACAGACTGTGGATGAAGTAGAAGACATTATTGAGGCTGTAGAACGTAGTACTTCAACAAGTACACGTAGTATTTCTACACGTCTAGGTGTTCCACAGACAAGAGCCTGGCGAACATTACGTATGAATGGGTTGAATTCGCGTCTCTTACAAGCCATTCAACACCTTCGAGCAGGAGATGAAAATAGAAGATAGGGATTTTGTTGTTGGATACTTAAAAATCGCCAAGTAATCCCATTTGTAATCTTCACTGATGAAGCCACTTTCACTCGTGACGGTATCAACAACACTCGCAATTTGCATATGTGGTTGAAGAAAAACCCACATGCCACTGTGGACACACATTTTCAAGAACGAATCTCAGTAAATATGTGGCGTGGTTTGATAAACAATCACTTGATTTGGCCTGTTGTGTTCCCGCATCGTTTTACAGGACCCACTTAT
Source organism: Teleogryllus oceanicus (assembly GCA_964035755.1). NCBI lineage: Eukaryota > Metazoa > Arthropoda > Insecta > Orthoptera > Gryllidae > Teleogryllus > Teleogryllus oceanicus. The sequence continues at coordinate 106,402,578 of CAXIVR010000001.1, forward strand.
CGACACTTTCTTGAAAATGAACTTCCAGCATTATTGGAAGAGATTCCTTTGGTTACAAGAATGCGTATGTCTGTCCAACATGACGAATCTTCTGCTCATTTAAGTCGTCTGGTAACATATCTAAACCTAACATTCCCCGGAAGATGGATCGGTACAAATGGTCACGTTTCTTAACCACCAAGGTCCCCGGACCTTACGCCTTTGGTTTTTTGCCTGTGGGGATGGTTGAAAGGCGAAGTCTACCAAAAGAGTTAACATAAGCGCCGATTTCATCGATCGGATTATGCATAGTGCACCCCTCCTCAAAGAACGCCAAGATGTCCTCCGAAGAGCTACACGTGGTGTTATCAAGAAAAGTGAAAAATGCATTGAAGTTGGTGGTGGTATTTTTTTAAAATCAACGTTGAACGTCCTCATTTGCCTTTGCTATAAATTTGGAATAAATGCCAGCAGCTGTATCACTGTACTGAATGAAAACTGGACACATGCTATATGGAAGTCTTCATTGCAATTCGTCCATACTATCACCTCCCAAAACATCAACACACTACTGTTGAAAATGGTTAAATACGTCCATAGTAACAGGTGTACCAACACACTAAACAAAACCTGTACTAGTTTCAATACCAACAGCTGTATCTCTGTAAGAATGAGGATTGGATACATTATATGGAAGATTTTTTATTGTAATTCGTCTATGCTACCACCTCCTAAAATATTTACCATTCCTCCTGAATTACCCTGTAGACGCATGATTTAAAATCCGTTTCTCAAGGAAATTTATTTATTGAATTGCTTTGAACACACTTTTGAAATAATTTTCTGTCAAGAGTTTTGTAGATTTTCATGATAATTGTTTAAAAGATGTTGACTTTTGTTACCTATACATAGTCTTACAATGATTATGCTCAAATATAAGAAAACTAATGTTTTCGTCACAATTTGTAAACTTCACAATACAATTTTTTAATAAAGTCTCCTTTAATAGGAACATGTAGGAAAAAACAAACATTTCTCTATTTCATGATTAAAAGGTAAGGCATGGATGAGTTCTGGCCATGTCTACCTCTGAGGCTATTATTCCCACTGAAGGGAAAAAAATCATGTTCCCAGCAGAGGACTAAGTCTGCTCGCTGAGTTATTTGCTCACCTAGTTATTTGCAACTGGATTCTTTGGGATTCATATTTTTTTATTTTTGAGTAACTTAAACGCTTACATCTCAAAAAAAAATTATCGGCATTTATTTTAAGACCCACATGTGAATATGGTCGAGAGTCCCATGCAACGTTATTTCACCTTCAGACGATTTTCTATGCCGGTAAATAATCCAGTCGGATGCAAAAAGGCAAATTTCAGATTTTACGGACAATGATAAATCACTCGTAAACGATCACAATCGTTCAAATACAATCCCTTGTAAAACTCGAAACGTAACCGTCGCCTACTAGAAAAGGTCCCGTCAAACTCAACTTGCAGTGATGTCCCCTTTCAAAAATTTGCAAATCTATGCTGCAAATCTAATATCGATTTTGCCTTTTACTAATTTGTAAATAAGAATGTCATAAGAAACCATATCAAAAGCTTTAGAAAAGTCAAACTAGTGGCAGGGAAAATAATTTACGAGAATTCATTCTCATAGTAAATAAATTGAAAATGTTTACTTCGTACACTTCAAACTCATTAAAATCACACAAAATATACATGCCACATATGTGAAATTGGATGTGTCCACTAAAGATTAAGGAGCTTATGGTTTGGAAAGCCCTCGTACTAATCGTATCAATGCAAGAACTGTCAATAATTTAAAATTCCGTATCAGAAAGTTACGAAAGTGGCGTCTGTTAACGGCTTGCGGCCACAAAGAGATTTGTAGTGACCTCAAGTGGCCACCACCAGTGCGCAGCCAAAGTAAGATTGGAAAAACTACGCCATGACGCCCCGCAGATGGGTACGTGAACATCGCACTGCACACAAGATCTACACAAAAATACCCAAGAATGTGATGTCTATTTTTCGAGTAATTTATTTCATTTTTCAACCGAATTACAGTGACACTTTAATCACACTTATTACTTCCATAAAACATAACTTAATTTCCCCGTGATTTAAGGAACAGGCAAGAATAAATATATCATTACTTCATGCCCTCGTTTTCACTGAAGTCGGAGAAGTTATGAACTTATATGACGAGCTAGCAGGGACTATAGGACGGGGAGTGGGGCGGGGAGCGCGGGCGGGGGGCGCGGGCGGGAGCGCGGGCTGGGAGCGCGGGCGGGAGCGCGAGCGGGAGCGCGGGCGGGGAGCGCGGGCGGGAGCGCGGGCGGGGAGCGTGGGCGGGAGCGCGGGCGGGAGAGCGGGCGGGGAGCGCGGGCGGGAGCGCGGGCGGGGAGCGCGGGCGGGAGCGCGGGCGAGGAGCGCGGGCGGGAAGCGCAGGCGAGGAGCGCGGGCGGGGAGCGCGGGCGGGGAGCGCGGGCGGGAGCGCGGGCGGGAAGAGCGGGCGGGAAGCGCGGGCGGGAAGAGCGGGCGGGAAGCGCGGGCGGGAAGCGCGGGCGGGGAGCGCGGGCGGGGAGCGCGGGCGAGGAGCGCGGGCGGGGAGAATGGGAAAATATTTTCTGACAGCATATATTACCGTTTTAACTTTTCGTCGTTACCGGCTATCACTTCTTTTCCATGTCTCCTAATTGTCGGATGAAATTCAACTAGCAATAGTTATCACTACCAGTTAATGTTGCTTAAGTATAGCTTAGTTGCAATGTTGCATGGTCTCGTGTTTGGAATTAAACAGTGTTTCAATAAAACATGCTTCCTCTTACCTATGGTAACAGTGACGTAATATATTGCAACTTGTTTCCTACTTGGATCTCACCTATTACTTCAAAAAGTCAAACGATATAACTTCAATAAAACAGACACTTCACATTTGTAAAACATGACAGATTGACAAATGAATAATGGAAGGCATCTATTCTGTTACATTAGCTATTTATCTCACTTCACGCCAAACGCACAGTACATTCCTAACGCTTTAATAATCCGAAGAAAGAGCAATAAAAGAGATTGTTAGTTACACTAAGACTATAATGTTATTCATAACAACATATTAGCAAATCCGTTCACATGATTCAATCTGGATTTGTTTCATGTTCGGTAAAGTATGAACATTAGATCGCAGAGAAAAATATATTTTGTTTTCTAAAGCCAATCCTGTTCATTGATGCAACAAGAGCTTATTCACTTTTTATGAGAGATGAAAACAATATCATCAACTGGAAAAAAATGTCATTCCACAGGTGGTGCAAACATAACAGTGCATTCTAAAAATACACGGTTATAATTTGAAATGAGTTCCCGTTCTACTAAAAATACTAATGTAATAATTGATAAATATCGATGGTTACTGGCACGTATAATTTTTGACACACTGAAGGTGAGAAATTTTCTAGCATACAGACCGGGAGAGGTAGCTCAGTGCATTAACTGATGTTACTGCAGCGCCTCTGATCGGGAGGTCCTAGGTTCGGGGCCTGACGGCGGCAGGATTTTCGCCACTAGCTTTTCAACTAGGTCGAATTCAGTCTCTGTTTGGAGGAGAATTCTAACGGCCGGCTGCTCTGGTCGGTAGTTCTCCGTGGTTCCTCCGATCAACACCAGGCGAATGCCGGAGCAGTACCCTACCAAACGGGCCACGGACCGCGCGCGATCTGTCCTTCTTCCTTCTCCTATCCTCTCCCCTTACACACACGCTTACACTGACATGCACTACACTATCACATATTCCGGGAGACCGGTCGGGAGCTTAGAGCTTGTCCCGGCTGGGGCGGTGCCCCGCTGGAGAGAGAGTCCTTGTTAGGGGGAAACCCCACTAGCCGACGGTAGATCTGCGCCGGATCTCGCCATCCAACGGGATCACCGTCATCTCCCAGGAAAAAAAACATGCACTTCACTCACGGAACTAATGACCAAAGCAGTAGACGTGCCCGGAAACACGAAAAAATCAATCAATCAATCAATCAATCTTGCATACAATGCATTTTTACTGAACATAATTGTATTTTTTATATTACAATCACAGAATTTTTATCTTCTGGTAACTGGTGTTATTGTACTGCCACATAAACATTTCTGCAATGAATTAACAATATCTCATTTCAAAAGACAAAGAGGAAACAATGTTATCGAAGCAACATAAGAATCTTCAATACACAAACGTTGGTTCATTATTAGGGAGCGGATTTAATGAAATGTCATTTTTATTTTCACTTTAGCGCAAAACTTATTAATAAAGAAAATGATTTTTTTTGCATTTTTGTCGATTTCGGCTAAGAAGTCATTTTTTCCTCCCCTTTGTCATTTTTAAAGCATTTTTCGCTGATTTCATCGATTTTAACATCATTATGATACTTGCTTTACGTAATATTTACGAGATACAACAAATTCTCCACAGAATTCCAGATTAGCATATTTGATTTCTTCGCTTAGAAATTGTAATGTCAGCCATTGCAAGTATGGAATTTAAGGTTCCTGTGAGGCGTATTAGCGCCACTGTCGGCTCAGCCGATTTCGCGATAACTAAAGACAGTGATTTCATGGTAAATAACAGTCGAGAACAAAAGCTTACAAGCTAAGTTCATTTGCATGAAAGAACGAAACCTCAATTACATCAGAAACATATCCAACAACTTAAGTTGTTCACCTGAACTGGTCAAACTGATCCTGAACCTGAACTGATCAATTTTTTTACGCCATTAAAAAAATACATACAAAATTAAATTGCGTACGTCAAGAATTCAGTGACCTGACAGAAAACATGAAACAGGATATCACAATCATTTCGCATTAACGTAGAGTTTTGAAAATATATCTTTATTAATTAAAGTGGAAGTTGCTCCTTCTTTTCATTCAAATTAAAAAGGAGATACCGCAGAACAAACTACATTATCAACGCTGTCGACTTTGAAAAATGTATATAAAAAATAACTATTTAGAGTTATACTTACTATATCTATACTTTTTATTACAAGTACTACTTTAATTTTGAATTAGCGCATATCCCCAAAACAGGAATATATTAGTTTTATAATACAATACAAATGCAAGTCGAATGAAAATTGTCAAAATGATGGCTTGTTTGTACGGTTTACTTCGATTAATACCAAGTACATTCCAGAATTCTATACTTTATACAAAGCTCCACAGACAGCGCGCGATGCTCCCTTCCCCATTCTGTCCATACTCCCATCATCACTGCCTGAGGTTGGGCCAATGGTCGGTTCCGAACAACAATGACCTTGAAAGACTCTGGCAGTAATGCGATTGCGAGGATGTCAAACCAAGGTCTAAACTACTGTACAGTCATCAGAAATACAGTACTATTTCGTCGGTGTACCGTCTGTACTGTCGATAACTGTTTGTACCGCGTCGTCGGAAATAAAGCATTTATTTTACTCGTAATTTGGCGAAGACGAAACTGTTTTTGCTGATGCTACTTGTCACAAGTATGTAATAGTGTTAAAGACCTATTTCCCAAATGGTAAAGTTCCACTTGGTGTAACTAATTTTTAGAGCAGATACATGACGAAGGACTTTCAGTATTCCTAAAAACGAAGATCAACCATTACCTACAAAAAAAAGTGGGTATAATAAATATCTATTTCGCTATTAAAGCTATGACATTGTCTGAAAATGATAGAAATAAACCGTGTGTATTTTATTTTCTGAACAAATGAAACAAATCAATGACGCGACTAATAACACGCAATTAAGTAAGTAAAACAACACAGTTGTTACTGGAATTGTATAACCCCATTACATTCATTTCGTGGAATGCAATAAATATTGCAGTAAATATTTCAGCGAAATGCATGCCCCACTGACCTACATTCTCCCACCACATCCTTCGCAACCTGCCCTCGACGTTTCCCCCATTTTTGCGACCCTCCTCGCTCCGCTCTGCCGTGGCTTTCTCGAACGCGACGCGAGCGGAGCTCCGAAGCGGCGCGGGCTTGCTTCATTACACGCCGGGAAGCCGAGCCAGAGACGGGACAGGGGCATCGATATTAAACTTCCCTGGAACGACACGAGGGTGGAGCAGGAGAGAGAGAGCACAGGAGCCGGGAGGGGGAGGATGGCGCCGGTAGACGAAGAGACGGAGACAGGAGTAGAGGCACAGACAAAGGAGGGAGAGAAACGACGACAGCGGCCGGCAGCGCCACAGGAGCAGCTGGGCGCCAGCGTGCCGCCGTCGCCGCCACCGCCGCCAACGCCAACGCCCCCCAAAGGCACGAGCCACGCTGGTACAGCCGCCAAACGGACAGACAAGGCAGACGGCAGAGGGCGGGTCGGGGTCCGGGACAGTGGGAGGGCGGGGGCGGGCGAGGGGTGGCGAGGGGCAGGGCCAAGGACGGGGACGTTCCACCGGCTCTGTGTCGTGCTCGCTAATCGCTCCCATTAGGGAATAACGAGTTGCCTTTACGCCACCTCGAGCCGTCCCGAGCAAGATAAATTGAATCCATGACGCGTTTCGAAAATTACCATGTCAGAAAACGTGCGATAACCCTGCCATACAAAGCCGCTCAACAGTGATATAAATGGGACGCTCCAGTTAAGCCGAATTACCGCTGTCTTCTTTTTAGTCGTTTCGTTCGGAGAGCAGAGGTGCTGCATATTAATTGTGAAATATATTTGGGTTTTGATGGACGAGTGCTCTGGAAAGGCGGCAAGGGTTTGGCATTTTTCAAATGTCTTCACGCAATCTGCTCACGTGATAACAATAGATTAGGTATATTCATGGCCCATAACATTATTTGCACTGGACTCTAAGACGATAAAAGGAGTATCATCAATTACTTCTTATTTCTTAACTCTTCTTCCATAGTAATACTGAAAAGCATAGCATATCAAATCTACATATCGTATTTTTTTCTTTCGTGATTATTCTTCTCATTCAGGGACTAGAAATGTTCCCGTTCCAAGTTCATAGGATACCTTATGTTTTTATTGCTCTGTCTTTGATAAATATAAGAATATTAAAAAGAATATGGAAACAGCATTATTCACGGTGCCCAGGGAGGAAACAACGAGACTTCGAAAATAAGCTCTAGAGACAATTTTCAGCATATTTTGTCTAATAAACTCCTTGAATATTCCAAATGGCTGAGCCACAGAAGCACTCAACAGTCGTGGGAATTCTGATTGGATGTTGTTGACGTTCTTATGAGAAGAAATAAAAGAAGTCATCTTCGTCAACATATCAGCTTTATTAAGATAGCCGGCTTTCGACGGCTTTGCCGTCATCGTCAGTCTACAGAATACAGAAAGATACAAAAAAAATTATAAATAAATACACAATAAGATAGAAAAAAATTAATTAAATTACAATTGATGGATAAGTCTAAAATATTTAGTTACAGATAGATAAAATTTCAAAAACGGTAAGGGGGTGGTGGTATATATATATATATATATATATATATATATATATATATATATATATATAAATTTTGTTTTTCTTTTGAATATGAGAATGTATATTTCTTCACAAATATTTATAATCTGAAATTTGAACTGCTTGTATAGGTATTAATTCCTCTCCTCCCCCCACCCCCCAATTAATTTTTATAATAATATCTGCTATATGTTCCTTAATTTTTGCAATCATACAATGTGTCTTTCTGTATTGATTTTTTGTTTAATTTGAACTGCTACTAATCCTCCCGTTGCATCCCCCCCTTACCGTTTTTGAAATTTTATCTATCTGTAACTAAATATTTTAGAGTTATCCATCAATTGTAATTTAATTAATTTTTTCTATCTTATTGTGTATTTATTTATATTTTTTTGTATCTTTCTGTATTCTGTAGACTGACGATGACGGCAAAGCCGTCGAAAGCCGGCTATCTTAATAAAGCTGATATGTTGACGAAGATGACTTCTTTTATTTCTTCTTACTCAACAGTCGTTTTGAAAAAATACTCCCTAGGCACAAATTTTCATTTCAGAAATATATAAACACTCCAGAAACGTGTAAATTGTTTATTTACAAATGAAATGAATTTATTTATTCACAAAGAAAAATTAACACAGATATAAAAAAGCAGTCAATTTACACAATTCTTCTGCTTTTTTTATTTCACACCTTTCACCAATTTGCACAAAGCAACCATAATTCTTAAATCTCATATTGACACCTTTCTGCAACTTCACATTTGCTAAAATTGTTAGTAGAATTTTAAATAGAAATTCTGCGTACCGTGCTCCATCCAATGTATTTTCGAGAAAAATTGATCCCATAATTTCATCATCCACTATTCCACATCATACATTCACTATTCCACTAGCGCTGGTGCTCTACACACAGGAGCCAGTGTCCTGTAACACGTTTCTTAAATTTACGTTGTCATGGCTAATTAATGTTCCTTTATCATTAAATAATACACGTTTTCACAAGTGCTGTCATCCCTTGTCTGACCCAGAACAAATTTACAAAACGCCACGCATCTTTTAAATTCTTGACCTTCTTAGATAACCAATGGTAGATCACCAAACATGATTTTTTCGTTGAAAGCAAGCAATGAATAAAGATATTTCTTTAAAACAAAGCAGCTTGTTCATGTAATGTACAAATGTGAATGAATAAGATTAGTAGATAATGCAAAACCTCAGAAGTTGTTTGTAAGGAAAATATTGCTCCATAGATAAGACGGTAGAGATCAATCGCTAACTTTAAGTACGCTGTTAACGCTTTTTATCTTTAGTATTGTATCCATTCACTGTATCTGAACTAAAACCCAGGGAATAAGGAAAAGTGGGAAGTACGTATTGGAGGGAGAGCAAAGGCTTCCAGATTATTGTAAAAGGGATTTGGAAGACTGATCCAACCGATCCAGTTTGGGGTTATTGCAAATTATTTGCAGAGCTTCAGAAATCAGGTCCTATTATCTATAGACAGAACGGTGTTTCGAATACGAGACAAAGTATATGTTTTAAGAGAAACGGATTATTTCCCTTCTAACTTCGTCAATGAATTTACAAGACATGTGGATGGTACAGAGCGCACTTGAAAGACTCTGGTTGGTTCGTAGGTCCCCGATTTCTTTGCGAAATATGCAAATGCCCGTTAGGAACAAATATCTGGAAACTTGTCCCCAGAGTTTTATTTATTTATTTTTTTTCAAAACATTAGAGGCGGGTAAAGTAAATATGTTTCGATATTCAAGAAACATTTTATATCTGCCAAACTGTCGAGAACACATTAATGCCAACAAGTTCTCAATAAAGTTTCCTCTCTAACGAAAATTAAATTCTTGTGATTTTCTTACATGAGGATATGGAGTTACTGTTAAATTAACGGAGAAAGTATCTATCAATAAAACATTAAACCAAATAAAAATTAAAACCTTCGTTGCGAATTCAGTAAATATGGAAGTCATTTTTGTTAGATAACAATTACTCAACTTAATCGCTACTGAATAGTCATTATTGACGCAAAACTTTAAGGCAAGTACACTAAAATGTAAGCTTGATTTGCGCAATATTCATAAACATGTCTTCGAATATAATACAATGTTGATACAAGTTCCGTCAGGACACAGTTCCATAAGGAAATATTTGCATGTGATCTATTGGAGCAGAGATTGAATACACAAAATACGGTAGTCCAATATTTGCATTACATGTGCAATTTGAAATGTTAATACGTATTATTAAATTGTAATTTTGTTTGCATATCATTATCATTCACCTACTTCGTTACGAATATTATTTTGTAATTATCACCCAGAGAAAGTAAATCATAGGTGCATATCATAGGTAATTCACTTTTAATACACTACGCTTTTGAAAAGCATTTTTTTCGTACTGCCCCACAAAATGTCTTCTACATTTTGTCAGTTTTTCGAAATGTTTAAACAAGTGATATACAGTTGATATACTCTACAAGATTAATACTAGAACAGAAAACATTCTTTGAAAATACTACTGAAATTTAATAGGTATTCTAAAACTCATTAATCGTCATTACCTTTGCAGATCTTGAGTTACTATGAGTCCGGTAAAGAATAGCGTTTTACGTATCTATAAGGTCAGAGAAATAAAACGCTAAATTATAAAGAAAATTGTATTTTATCTCTTAATTTGATCTACTACTAAGTAGCGGACATTTCTAATTTTCAGAATTTGCGATTTCTTTGGTGCCTTTATTGACAATTCAATTACTAATGGTAAAGGTGAGGGGTAGGAATTTGTTAGCTCAAGAAAACGAGTGTAGACAATATTTCTACCCTATAAGTCACATACAGTTCTTCCTGATTTTTACGATAAATCATCTTCTTCACAGATGTTTCTGGTCACATAAATTGCTGTAGATATTAGTCCCATTAGTGTAGAGAACCAACCTACACTTCGGCATGCGGGGCAGTCCCTCTTCACTAACATATCCTCCAAACAATATCCTCAAATAATAGATTTCACCTTCAATTGGTGTTCCGTGTTCATGTTCTTGAAATTCAATGCATATTCGGTTGATTGATTATTTCGTTTTCCGGGTGCGTCAACAGTACATTACAACAGGTCATTAGTATCGTAAGAGTGGTGCATGTCTTTGTCACGGGAGATGGCGGTAATCTCCCCACTCTGGATGGTGAGATCCGGCACCGGCATACATATCAACTTGCGGGATTTTCTCAATCAGTATCACCCACCAGCAGGGCAGCGCCTCAGCTGTCAAAGGATCGCCAAACATTTGTTGTAGTAGAGTGCAAGTGTGAGCGTGTGTAAGCAAAGGGATAGGAAGAGAAAGGAAAGATCGCGCGGGATCCGTCGCCCGATTGTTCCAGCATTCGCCTCATTTTGAACAGAGAAATCACGGTAAACTACCCATCAGAACATGCTGCAGCTAGAACTCTCCTCCACACGGCGACTGAATTCCACCACGCTATTTAGCCAACGATCGAAAATCCTGCCCTCCCGGTCAGAGGTATCGCAGTAACATCAGTTGAACCCTGAGCTACCTCAACCGGTTATATCGTCGGTATGAAGTTACGTTCGATGTTTTTTTTAGTTATTTACACTATTATGACACTTAGTCTATTATTTTAATGACTGAAATCACTGAAGTCTTGGACTTTGAGTGTTCTAAATGATCGATTTCCTTTTTAACTAAATAACAGAACAATGAATATGTTCAAAAAACCAGCTCTGGACGTATTTCTTGAAAGAATTAATACGTATTTAGAGTATTAACAATTTAGAGTAAAAATCCTTGCTTTAGCGTTTTATCTTCAATCTAGAAAAAGATATGTCTCCCTGAATTTGGTTTCAAGAAAATCTACTGCTCTAAGCACCCGACCGGTCTCCCGGCATATCTGGTACTGTAGTGCTTGTAAGTATGTGTGTGTATGTAAGGGATGAAGACAGAACAAGGAAGGGGAAGGAAAGATCGCGCGCCGTCCGTGGCTCGTTTGTTAGGATACTGCTCCAGCATGCGTCTGATATTGATCGGAGAAACCACGGAAAACACGATCAGAGCAGTCGGCCGCTAGAATTCTCCTCCAAGCAGCGACTGCATTCGATATAGCTGTCTATCTAGTGACGAAAAGTAAGCCACCGTCGAATCTCGAACCTTACATCTTCCAGTCAGAGCCACTTCAGTCACATTAGTTGAACCGCTGAACCACCTCTCCCGGTGGGGCTGATGAGAATTGCAGATGGATCCTGATTCGCTGTTCTGCACGGCGTGCGGGGCCGAAGGGCAAGTGACTATGGTGCGTCGAAAGATACGCCACAACAGGCAGTAGACGTTCTCGAAGACCAAGCGAGAAATACGGATGCGCCCGACGTGGAACACCTGGCAGCCCCTTCTCGTGCTGTCCACGGGGTGTCCAGGAGGGATGTGCTCTTAACAGCTAAACTGTTATTTCACAATAGTTATCATTTCGTAACTGTTGCGCAAAAGAACAGGTACTTCGTTTATCCTGTTATTGGAAGTTATCGGTTGAAATTGATAGAACTGCCAACTACTGGATCAAGTCCGAACTACTGCAAGCATTTGTGGCAACCATTTTGTACGATAACAGTTTCACTGCAGCTAATTAATCGCTATTGTTCAAATTACAGATTCATTAATACATAATTCGTCAGTACTACACACCATGTACCACAATATGTTTATATTTTATTGTATACACTTCAATAAGTAATGTGTCCTTTAAATTAAATCTGTGCAATATGATTGGTAATTTATTTCGGTCCCATTGCTGATTATGAGAGATCAATTAATATTTCCCTACGTCCCATAAAATAAAATGAGTTACGGTCAAATAACTAGCATTATAATATTTGATTTTCAACAGTCATTACCACTTTAGCTATAAGTGAGCAAAAACACAGTTTCTCATTATTTTTGGCACTGTCACTTCTATGCACAAGTTGCATATTTGAATAATATTTGCAATCTGAACCGAATCACGAATCACTTTTATTTTAGTAATATTCTATACACATTTGCTACACATTATTTAATGAATTGCTATTCTTCCTTGGCAGTTCATCCAGTCTCCATATCAGCTGCTTCTCTGTCCAAACGTTTGGGGAAGTAGTGCAAGCAAGCGCCGTAAGGTAGCTGCACAAGCTTTACGGCGCTACGAACGTTATTCGTTCTCTTAGCAGTCGCTACAGCTGATTTAACTCTTAGCAGTCGGTCATGTTAGGTTGCTGATTATGGATCTGTTATTTTTCAACTGTTATTGACAACAGTCAGCTGTTATTGTGGTAACAGGTATTGAAGAAAAGCTGTTAAGCCCATCTCTAGTGTCCAGTGGCCACGAAGGCGTGTCTCCGGATGCAACACGTCTACCTCTGTGTTGCCCGCACTCGCCATGGTGGCACTATTTGTTCGTCGTTGGAGCAGGGGAATGTGAAGAACAGATTCCCGTTCCCATGTCTCTCATGCTGAAAGTATGCATCAACGGTTAACAACTCACAATAGCTGTGGATTCAAAGGCAGCAATGAGTGTTTGGAGGAAATTTTCATAAGGAAATTTTCCGGTACTAATGGCTATAGGCGGCCAGTGTATAGATCAAGGCCACACAAGCAGCTTACTTTTGTGTTGGGGGAGGGGTGAGTGCAGTGGTTTGGAGATGTGGGTATAACGATCGCCGGCTTACATGCCCTGCGAGCTGAGGCGAGGCAGGAAGAGGATCTACCGAATTATGTCCAACCGGCGAGACACGAGACGGCAACTAGTTGGGGCGGTTCAAAGGCGGACCAGAGTTTCTTGATTTCGACAGAGAAGCTTCGCTCATATAAACCCGCGCGGACGGTGCCGTACGCCCTGAAGACACGAGTGCTCGAAGAGCTCCAGAGACTCCAAGAATTCGATTAGCGCACTACGCGATGTGGGTGACACTAAAGGCAGTGGTGCCGAAGAGGTGTGGGAGAGAGATTGTCTTCAAGGGAGAGAGAGGTTCTTCAAGGTCACAGTGAATAAAGTTCTCCGGCCGGACCGCTAGCCATTGCCACCTGTGGAGGACGTTTGTGACGCTATCTGTAGATACAAAGCTCTCAAAGCTCGACCAGGACCAGGCGTACACATAACTGTGGACGAGGAAGCTGCACGATTTTTGACAATCACAACAATCAAGGGTTTATTCATGGTCCTCAGACCGCCATTTGGTACATCAGCCGCCCCTGACATCTTCCAGCTCCTGATGAAGGGGTTGCTGACAGACGTGTCTGGGGTAGCTAGGGGGCGGATTTTCATAACATAAACATCGCCAAAAATTGTCAATAAATTGCTCTTAAAATGTTTTTAAAATACCCTAAAAACGAAGACAAAAGACGTAAAATGTGATGAAAACCTGTTTGGATAAACAACTCAAACTATTTGATATGTTATTGATGTAATCTCAGATTCTTCAATTCATTCAAGTGAACTTGGCCTCCAGATTTTTGATTTAGACTCTCCTTTACCAGAAAATCTGTCTTTAGGAATCCCAGAATCGGTCGAAACGGGGATGATACGCGTCACAGGAACTTTAGATAACATATGCACAACGGTTGGAATTACAACTACAGTGCGAAGAAAGCGAACAGGCTATTCAGGAATTCTGTGGAGAACATTTGTTACATTTCGTAAATATTTTTTTAAGCAAATACAATTAAAATGATATTAAAATCAATGAAATGAGCGAAAACGTCAGTAAATATGACAGAAAAGGGTAAAAAATGACTTATGAGTCGAAATCGACTAAAAATGAAACAAAAGTACCTATAAAATGGATAATTTCCTTTTGTCATAACATGAATTGATTTCTACACTAAAGGGAATTGTTGTAAAGCGAAAAGAAAGAAAATGACCATTAAAATCCGCCCCCTAGGGATAGCAGTGCTCTTAAATGATAGTGTTCGCCGAAAGACTAGCTAGGAGAATGATGGACGTCTGGGAGAAGTGCTTGGTAGACTGGATACAGTGCGTCAACGACTAAAGCCATAAATGCACCGCCTGAGAAACCAGGTACTTCTGCGAACACAGACCACTTTTTCGGACTTCGCTCTCATTCCCCTTCAAATGCAGAAAGGGGTCAATACTCCGCTTTACATATAGTGTTCCTTCAAGGTGAGCTGCAAGGATAGTGGGACACAGTCATCCAATCGGACGCTTCAATACCAACAATTTAAGTCGTAACGAAGCTCCACATAGGATGACAAGTGTTCCCCTCTCCTTGCAACGCATGACCTTGAAGGGACACTACATTTAATAGGGAGTATACTTGTACACCCGCTAAAGCGGCGCAAGGCATAGAAAAGTGGCATCATACGAAACTGTTTGTGCCATAAACAAATGTTCTATCAAACAACCAAGATTTGAATTGTGATTGTATTCTTTGCTATAAAATGTTATTATATGTTTGAATGGCGGATTCTTTCCTAGTTTTCGTTTTGTGTACTATGGTTTATTAAACCATTCAGTTATTTGTATATAGTAACAATTTAAAATAAATTAACAAGTCTCTAAGTTAACAATTCTCGCCTACGGACGGACAGCCAACGGTAGAAGTCAATTAAATTTTCTAACCTGAACGTAGAAGTTAATGAAATTACTGCACTCTTAAGTTAACACGATTTCAAAATCAAGATACGTTTGATTCAAACGTTTAATTTTAGTCTTCATTGACAATATGAAATTTAAATGGTGTATTAATTCATTTAAGTGAATAATTTATTTGTTGTATTAAATTAAATGGGAATTAATACAACAACATTTGAGGCTATAACTGTCAACTGGTTTCTCCAAAAGAATACGGGCTAGATATCCAATGATATACCGTCACTCTGGAGCAGTTTCTACAGTCCTTACTTTTCAATCTTGCACTATTTAATCTACATGCAGTGCCTGCAAACTCTAGAAAGATAGTTCCATTGCTCGCGAGCTTGACATCTATCATGCTATCACATAAACCTATCATGTTATACACCTATCTGAATCAACTGCAGAGTGATCTACCTCGCAAATCGATGGTTCTTCACAGTTATTCAGATTCAGATGATTCTCTTCTTTTACCAAGAATTAGATATGTGTTATATACAGGAGTCCCACCAACTATGGGCCACAACCATACCTTCCAAATTGTTCACGATATCGCAATGCAGTTTCTTCTCAACAAAGCGGAATCATGGGGAACGTAATATGGTGTACGGTTATTGTTTGAAATAATTTTAGCTATCGAGAAATTTAATCATCTTTGATTTTTTATGATCTATCAATTGCTGCTGAGAAAAACACACAGTTCCATTTAAAAAACAAAAGTGATTAAATTTCTCAGAAACTAAAAATATTTCAAACCATATCTCTCCGGAATATTACTTTCCCCACGATTCCTCGTTGTTGAGCAAAATCTATATTTCAATATCGTGAACCGTTTAGGTGTTGTGGGGGTGGCTCATAGGTGGTGGGACGTCCTGTATGACATTATTATTATTATTATTATTATTATCATTATTATCATTATTATTACTATTATCAATATAATATTGTTATGAATGGGTTTTTAATTCGTGAATATTTCAGTGTTAGGGATATATCGGTACTTCTTGATTATTCTAACAGATGAATAAATTGTTTTCTTCGAGTTGGATACATGGATCGCTAGACTAGATATGTGAAGAAGAAATTGCCAGCTCTTTGCGAGCAATGACAGGCCTCGTCAAGCACTAGCACATTTTTTCACCGAATTGCGAGTGCCGCTGCCACGAGCATCGGGACTCGTCGCGGCGGGACGATAGGTGGGCAAATGACTCTTTCCATTAATAATGACCCTCGCAAACCCAGCGTACATTTGCCAACGATTCGCTCCACGAGATTGCTCATCAAAGAATGGTGCATAACTGTAGTTTTGTGTACAGGTAACTACTAGGAAAAGGACAGATTTTATAACCTGCGCGTATTCTAAAGAAGGATAATCCTTAAACAAGGAAACTCAATACTACAAATACGTTCAGTTCATCATCTTATTGTGGGTTGTACAAATTTTATATTTGCAATTTTTGTTTTATGTACTTTTCTATTGCTAGTACATTAAACTTATTTGGGACTTAATAATCTCTTTTAAGTGCAAACCATATGACCTACTCGAAGGCAACCAGAATTTGGTGATCCTGCGCCACGATGACATATTTTTGTGAGACATAACAATGAAATTACATTAACCACAGAAGTACAAATATTTGAAAGTTCGATTCTTTTTCCTTAGCGACATTTCCTACAATCGACATAAAGAGATAAGATTCGTGACCAGACTAGACAAAGATATATAGCAATATAATAGATATGACAGTTATCTCTTATTGTTTCCTTCCATGAGGGAATTTACTCATTACTGCGAGAACATGAACACGACAGGGAGCTATGCGCGTGCCAGTTGATGAATAATCTTTGGTCTCCCCGATTAACTTCAAACAACTTTGAGTCTGCACAACCAAGATTTCTAAGGCATTTTAAACAGAAAATAGAAAAATAAGTCTCATCATGAAAATAAGTAATACATTCTCGTTATTTTTACGAAAAGAAAATCAACTGTTCTTGAACCAATCGTCAATCCCAAATGTCTCCAAGAAATCAAACATTACCAATTCATCCCTCTACCTAATATTTATTTCATGTTTTTTCTCACTCTTCCTTCATTCTTTCTTAACAATATTGTGTTCTTGAAGAAACTTCGAAGAAAGCTGTCTCTTTCTAAAAAACACGCCACACAAGCGTTCTAAAACAATTACTATAACAATAAACATTGTAATTAAACCTACTGAATGAAATTACACCCTTAAAACATACTACATTGAAATTAAACCCTTAAAACACCGAAATACCGCCATTGGCGAGTTCCCGTCTGTCGTTTTCCGTTTTGATTCTGCGATCACTCGGCGCCAGAAGTTGTATCCTGCGCGGGGGCACGCTAAGGGATAAGAGCCGCAACGGTACAAGGGAAGCAGTCAAACCAATATTACTGGTAGTATAGGGATGCAAACGCCATTAATTTTTCAGAACACTATTGCTTCCTATAAACGTAAAACATTCCGCAAATAATCAGTCAGATCTCTGTATGTTGCCAAAACTGAATATTACAGACAAATCATTTGCAACTGTGAGAACAAATTCCAAATTGCATTCATAATTGCTACAAGTGATGAGCCAGCCTGCGCATTTGAGTACAACTCACCACGTGGCATGGCCTGCGTTCCCGCGTCCACACGCAGGCGCCAAGGAGGGGGAGGGGAGATACGCGCCCTCCCACACCCAGACGCACGGCGCGTCACGTGGGCAGAGGCGACGACGGCGGCGGCGGCGGCGGCGGCGGCGGCGGCGGCGGCGGCGGCGGCGGCGGCGCGTCACTTCCCGTTCCAAGCCGACAGGTCGCGTCGCCAGCTGTGGACCGTTCGCAGCGGCGCGCGGCGTTGCACTGCACTACAGACCCACCCCTCCGCGCGCTATCGTCCCGGCTCGTGGCGCGCCCCGCTCGCTCGTTCACCCGACGGCCCGGCCAGCCGGCCGGCCGGCCCATTCGGCGCCTGGCCCACCGAGTTGCGCACGCGCCGCCCCTACCCCTCCCTTCCCCTCCCCCCCGGGGCGAGCACTACGGCGGTGACCTTGCCAGGCCGGCGCGACCGCGGTGATCGCTGACGACCCTGAAGAGATACCGGTGAAATTGGAGGGTATTATGGACGAAGAGGTCTCGTAACACGTTACTGAAGCTGAGAGGAGATGTTCCCAATAAACTTGATTACTAGGGTTGGAGAATCTCATGGATGAAGGGACGTTCAGGACACTGTAGTTATTGATGATTCGCACATTTACAACACAACTCTACAAGTAAGGAAATGAATTAAAAGTGAAACTAATGCGACTAATTTTAGTGGTTTGTGAAAACTGAATCACAAGATGCTCAATGAAAGTTTAATCTTAAATTTTATACTGATTGCGCTTTCAAACTAGATAAATAAACAGGTGGTTTGGACTGATTTTTTTCGCGGGAGTCTCGTCTCAGAAAAAGAGAAAGAGGAATAAAGGTATAGTTCATTAACGGGAACGTTTTAAAGGATTTTAATTTTTCGACAAAAGTTGAATTTATTTACTTTTTCAATCATTATATTCCTGGGTGTATCTGTATGATTTAATTCATTGCTGATTAAATCATTCTTTTTACAACACTGTGTTCATTTGGCTACAAAATCAAATTTCTTTAGTAGATTGATTTCATATTGTTACTGAATTAAAAGATGCTGTCCAAGTTATTACAAGATAGGCTCATGCACTGATATCAAATCCGATTGCCTTTACTTGTTCGGAGTGGGTAAGCAGATTCATTACTGTATCTGATATGTAAATGATACCTAGCAACCATTGAGTAAAAATACGTGGATACAAAGTATTCCTTTAATCATAAAGGAAGGGACCTAAATATCAATATTCAATAACTTTCTTTCCTTTCATTTTGTGTCTTTTTCTTACTTTTTTTTCTTTCTTTTTCTTCTTGTTCTTCATCTTCTCTTCCTTCTTTTCATTCTCACTAGCTCGAGAGCTTGGTCGAAATCTATCGCTCTCTGGAGGAGAATTCTTGCAGTCGGCTACTGTGATCGGTAGTTTTTCCTGTTCTCTCCGATCACTTGAATTAAAACTACAAAATTGTCCCTTAATTTGAATTCATTAAAAACAGTTTGAAGTTTCACCTGTCACCAATACACCTATACTGTGAAATTTTCTGCTAATTATAGCGAGTAGCTTTTCAGTCTTTTGAGCACACATAGTGGAACGGCTAAGTGTTAACACCCCTTGTATCTCCTCAACCGCGCAAGATACGAAGATGCCGATTGGACAGTCGATTGCTGGAACAGGGGCTACTTGATTACAGCATACTTCGTCTTTGCGCTATTTTTTACTATGAAGATATAAGGTCAACTTTGTTTTTTTAATGGAACCCTATGCTAAATTTTAGCGTATCGTAATGCGCTTAAAAAGACGATTTCAAATATGTGTATATCTGTGTATTTTAGCGAATAGTTTTTTAGCAATTGATGTGCTTTTGTAACATATTTTTCCACTGAGGCGGCGATTTTCTGTTCGATCTTCCTGTTACCTAAATGGGGAACTTCGCGAGTCCGTCCTTCAGACAAAGGCGCTCATTTACTTCAGCACAGTAGCAACTACTTTCTTCGATACTAATTTTGCCGAAAGATGACTTCGTGCAAGGAAGACTCAAATGCTGCATTCAAGATTCAGGAAAGTTCTTGTTTTGCCACGCAATTACTATTCTGTTGTTTTGAAAACTGTGACAACACATTCAATCATCATCAACCATCAATTGGGAGTAAATAATACAAAAATAAATGAACAATGTTTTATTAATCATAATTTATTCGTAACTAACCGTCACGTACAATAAATACACATTGATCATAATAGAAATAAAAACATACCAATTACATTGTTACAGAACAATGCTTTACTGAAGCATGTGCTCGAAGTGTTGTCCATCTGCTGCAATGCACATTTGCAGTCGCCGTTCGAAGGACAAATACACAGATGTGAGGGTGTCACTTGATATATTCGAAAGAGCTTCGGTGATACGTCGCTTCATATCCTCTGGCGTTGTTGGAACTTCTGCATAAACCTTATTTTTGACTGCCCCCCAAAGAAAAAATCAAGAGGAGTCAAATCAGGAGACCGGGCAGGCCACTTTACTTCAGCACGCCGTCCTATCCAACAATTCAAGAACTTCTCATTTAATACTTCTGTTGCCACACGTGAAGATTGAGCTGGACAGCCGTCATGTTGAAACCACATGCACTGACGCGTATCCAGTGGTATCTCTTCTAATAATGTGGGTAGAACATTTCGAAGAAAATGTTCGTACATAATACCATTTAACATGCCTGGGATGAAGTAAGGTCCCACAATGAAATTTCCCACGATGCCACACCACACGTTAACACTCCAAGGTTTCTGATGTTGTACTTGCCGAATCCAGTGAGAATTCTCTAATGACCAGTAATGCATATATCGTAAATTCACATTACCGTGGTTGGTGAAAGTCGCTTCATCCTTAAATAGCACTCGTTTAACAAAAATGGATCATCTTTCAGTTGTTGCAAGGCAAACCGACAAAATTCCATGCGCCGTTCGAAATCCCGACCTCCGAGTGCTTGATGCAATGGCAAGTGATACGGATGGAATTTGTTTCTACGCAATATGCGAAGGACACTCATGTGACACACCACATTCCTGGGCTACATGTCGAGAACTAGCATGTGGATTGCACTGCGTCAATGCCAGAATAACCTCTTCATGTTTTTCGTCAGTTGCAGTTTTCTGCCTTGTCCTCTGTTTGGTGTTTCAACTTCCCGATTCCAATAGTTTCGTGCACATACATGCAAATAGCTGGCGTGAAGGAGCGCTGACGATCAGGATACAGCTCTCCATATCGTTGCACTAACAGCATTTCTTCCGCATTCACCATACACTAGTAGCATATCTAACTTCTCTTCATTGGTGTACATGGTGTGACTGCTCTAAAAAAAAACAGGTAGAAGTGCGCTATTATAACCCCAGCGGCCCATTTTATACTTCTGGCCTCCGCCCTGTTATTTACGTAGTACATGGCCTTCGATCGTTTTCGGAAAGTAGGCAAAACCATTCACGAGACATTTTCCTTTAGTTTCTGAGCGGAGAGCACGAAAGTTAGGAAAAGTCCCTTAAAAAAAAAAATTAAAAACGATACGCTAATATTTAGCATTGGGTTCCATTAAAAAAAAACAAAGTTGACCTTATATCTTCATAGTAAAAAATAGCGCAAAGACGAAGTATGCTGTAATCAAGTAGCCCCTATTCCAACAATCGACTGTCCAATCGACATCTTCGTATCTGGCGCGGTTGAGGAGATACAAGGGGTGTTAACACTTAGCTGTTCCACCCTGTTTAAGCCCATTTTATATACAAATAAAAAATTCAACAACTAAATATAAAGCCAAATTATTTGGTTATATTAATTTTATCTGGAATGTAGTTTCTTGAACCGGTCTACAGTGTAACCTCTGAGTAGGTCCAACGTGCAACACTTGTCATTTTTTGCAAAAATACAATCAGGTTTTTTTTAGATTAGGATTAAACTTGTTTAAATTCGTGTTTTCTTAGCTCAGAGAATGATTTAAATGACTGTGCTATCATAAAAAATGAAAACAAAAATGATTGGTCAGAAAACAAAAAGGAAGTAGAAGCAAAATATTTTTTAATATGTAAAAATTATTTTTAAATTTTTCGTATAAAATCTCTGCAACCCTCATCAATCACAATAAATTAGTTTGTGTCCCTACCGGCAAGTTATCAAACTAACGTGAATGGTTTTATACCACCCGAACAGGTGGAGCCTAAATCACTGTACGTCCGAGGTACACATTAGTTAAAGGTACAACACCTGCCCTTATAACAATTGCTGATTTTTCATGTAAGACGTGATGTTGAAAGAATATTAATAATTCCAACATTATCAACATTAGTTTTTATCTTATATTCGCACTTTAATATTCTGTAATATATTCTCCTTTCTGTGTTCAAAATTTATCTCTTTTTAATACAAAAATTCTTCGTTGTTATTAATCATTGAAGGGCCTGTTATTAACTTTCGGTTTCAATCAGTTTACTTTCTAGTGCTGACGACCGTCAACAGAAAAGTTTCTCATCGTCAAAAATTTCATGCTTCTTTATATAATAATTGACATGTCTGGAATACATAATGTCATATATGGGCTGCAACATTTGCACAACTCGAAAAATATAGATAGTAGATTGGTATCATCTGTAGGTAATATCGGCTGAGTTAACTCAGTACATCACCAAATGTCACTGCAGTTCCTCTAACCGGAAGGTTCATGGGTTCGAGTCCCGACGATGGCAGGACATACAACACTAGCTGGAGAGCCATGCCGAATTAGCCGCTCTCTGAAAAAGAATTTGAGAGGTCGGGTGTTCAGATCGCTAGTTTTCAGTGGTGCCTCCGATCAATACAAGGAGAATGCCGGAGAACTACCCCAACAAATGGGCCACGGACCGTGACCCGTTTGGTAGGGTACTGCTCCGGCATTCGCCTGGTGTTGATCGGAGGGAGTTGTTGGGAAAATCCCACAAGCCAACGTGTCAACGGGAGACGGATACCACCACCTAGGTGGGAAGATCACCGCCGCTTCCCGTGACAAAATATGCACTGCACTTACGAAACGAATGACCATAACAGTTGACGCTTCCGGAAACACGAAATAAATTATCAACCGACAATATGCTCTTTGGATGGTCCATTAAAATTCCAGAACATCCGCATCAAGAGAATAAGAGAACTGAAGATATTATTTGAGGATATACACGCAAACCCGTGTGAATGAGAATTGGATAAGCGAGAAAAAACAAGTGAGAGTAATTGCTAGGTCCCATCATTTTAACCCTCTAAAACCTCTGCAAGTAAGAAACAGAAACCTCTATCACATAAAGTCATTTTTGCCTCGTGGACCTCTGTAACTGAGACTGCTACTTGTCTGTACCTCTGTAAGCGACACTCGAATGTATTAAACATCTGATATTTATGACCCATTCGTAAATTTCGTGAAACTAACCGCTGATTTTGTGTTCTTAAATTTCCTAGAATTACCATAGTTTTTATTTCTTTGATACCTTTAGATTAAATTTAGTTTAGAAACCATTTATTAAAATAGAACCCATATGAAACAAATTATATATAGGTATACCTATATATGTAACCAAGTCTTATAATGGAATATAAATGTATGTGATTTTGAATAAATTGTTTATAGGGGTTCTATTTTAATATATGATTGTCTTTAATCTAAAGATACCAAAGATAAATAACAAGTTAAACAGACAACTAGTAAAAAGTAATAAGTGTTTTACAATTGTTTTTGTTGCGTACGGCGGTAGTTGAACCTGCCGCGCACGCCCGCTATGGACAGCGCGTGCTCTCGGTGCTGCTAGTAGCAGCGACAAGGCCTCGACACGCACCGACAGCTTTCTTGCGGGTCTGCACCAGCGCTGCGCCTACTATATAACGTGCCAGCCAGCGCGAGGAAGCTAGTTCAGGAGGTACAGTGAGTGTAGTGAGATTCAGTAGCGTACCGTCGAGGACAGTTGCAGGCAGCGGGGAGTATGGTTCCCTGCGTCGTACTGGAGAGCGCGTTGTGAGCGCTGAGGATGAGACGGAGTCCAGCGATGCAAGCGCATCGGAAGCTGCGGGATTTTTCTTAACGTGGCGTCTCAAGGTCACACGCGAAAAGGGGAGAGGGAAGGCAAACTCCAATGGGGAGCTGCAACGTCACTACAGCTCCGATTTTTACGGCTGCCTATTTTTTAACGTCTGCCTTCCCTCTCCCTCTGTCGCGCATGACCTTTACATGCCACGTTAGAAAAATCAAGTAAAAGGCGGGCCCACGCTCGGACCGAGAGGGGAGCGCTCAGAGGAGACGAACAGTTGGGAGCGGGAGAGTCACTCACTGGGTGACCCTTGCGACGACAGCTGGAGGTGATGGCAGAGCAACACGAAGCTGCAGATCGGTGCATCCGCTCTACACGACCGACGGTGACGCCGCGAGATGACGAGAGAAGCGTCACCCGCCGAGAGACGGAAGATTGATTGTAGCGGATAGTCATTTGCGTGATGTAAACAAGAAAAGATTACTTTATAAGATTACGCATTATTTGAAAAGATAATTGAAGTGATAATTATTGAAAAATAAAAAAAATAAAAAAACTAGAAAGGTTTTTTTTTTAC
Organism: Teleogryllus oceanicus; assembly: GCA_964035755.1. Classification (NCBI taxonomy): domain Eukaryota; kingdom Metazoa; phylum Arthropoda; class Insecta; order Orthoptera; family Gryllidae; genus Teleogryllus; species Teleogryllus oceanicus. The sequence continues at coordinate 106,426,897 of CAXIVR010000001.1, forward strand.
AGCAGTTTTTTTAGGAATGCATTATTATTTTGTTCAATTATTTACAGAACATGATAGACTTTGGTCTCAATTTAAATACGGTAATCAAAATTCTGTACACTTATAACACATGGGAATACTACACAACAATTAATTCTACAATTTCAAATTGCCATTAATGACACTTCAAGACTATATTAAAATTATTTCAATGAATTCGCATAATAAATATAAAAACCTAATAAATATTATTTTTTTAAATTTTAATGCGTATAAATAATTAAGATGATCACGATAATAAAATAAAAAAATATTTAAATGCTTATACTTGTACTTATATCTCTCCATGTACAGTGCTTCGCACAGAAATGCTGTTGTTAACATTACCGCCACCCAACCACTCAAACAGATTTTCTGTTGCAAAATAGCATACCTCTCCTTGCTACCACCATATATTTCAACTAGCTTTGGAACAGCACGAATATACTTTAATCCTGACGTGTGTATTAATCTACTGCTCAAAATTACCTTAAACATGGACTGTAGGACAGAAAATAGGAATAGGCACGAATCGTTGAGATTTTAATGTGTGTTCTGCCTGTACTATATTGTAGGGAAACGTCAAAATTACACATTTAGATACAACTAAGTTCCAGTTCATAATTCATTCGAAGACTGAGGAACAGTTATTTACGATTCTGCCAAAAAGAAAGAACTCAAAAAGCTTGATTATAATTCATAATAAAGCCCTTCGAATTTGTACGGGGTATTTCCAGACAAGCCCCATTGGATGTATCTTAATTAAAGCTAATAAGCCAACCTTATCTCATCGAAGATTCTTGTTAGCTTTAAAATATGCCATCAAAGCAGCAACATCCAACAACCCTATCATATTTCATGATATTTATCCTCAATATTACCATAAACACAATTCAGAACATTCCTATATATACCAAAACCAAATTTTCTCTGAAAGGATTTTTTCACTAGATCACCAACAGGAATTTCGACACTAGATAGACTGCCAGATCGAAATCAGTCGCTGTATGGAGGATAATTCTAGAGAATGGCTGCTCAGATCGGCAGTTTTCCGTGGTTTGTCGGATCCACATCAGCAGAATGCCGGAACAGTACCCTAACAAAGAGGCCACGGACCACGCGCGATCATTCGGTCTTCTTCCTTGTCCCTACACACACTTACATGCACAACACTACCACACATGTCGGGATGCTTAGAGCTTGTCCAGAGCTTAGAGCTTGTCCTGGTTGGGGCGGTGCCCCGCCGCTGGGAGATACCTGGTTCGGGAAACTCCTTCAAGCCGACGTGTAGGTCGGTACCGGATCTCGCCATTCACCGGGGGATAATCACCTCAACTACACGTGATAAAAAGATGCACAATACTTATGGAACCAATCTTCTTGTCAGTTGACGCGCTTGGAAACCCGAACAAATATTAAGAAATGTCACATGACTTTATAATGACACATGTAATAAAATATTACAAATGAATGAAATACAGAACAAATGATTAACGGCTGTAAACTCCGTTTTAACGCAAAAGCCCCACGTTTAAAATAGGTCTTAGTTCCTCTTCCGTAGGACAAGCACATGCGAGATTAAAAGGACAACCTCTACCTGAGTGACACATGAAAGCGAGAAAGCGCCCCTAGCAGTGAGAACATCGCCTCCTGCCCCACTGGAGTGAGAAGTGTGGCTCTTCTTTTCTCCCGCCCCCGTCTCCGCCCGCCCTCTCGTAATGCACCTTGTTAGAGGCCCTTCCCCCAGCGAGGCGCCGCCGCCGCGAAGGCCCTCGTCACCTCGTTTCGCGCTTACCCTCCGTTCCCGCATCTCGCCACCCCCACCCCCGCTCACGACTCTTCAGCCAAATCGGCGGACGATTTCAACGACGGGGGAGGGGGAGAAGAAAGAAATTCTGCTCCGAAATGAAGAAGGCGGAGACGAGTAGACGCGATCGCGTTCCTGAAAAAGGGATTGCTGAGTTGGGCCATCTCTAACCTCCTTCGGAACAGCCAGATAGTGATGTCAACATGCTAAGTATTCTCCAAAGGGGACAATTAAAATAGTTAACTGTAATTACTACAGCATCGGAAATAGTATGGCTAATAAGATGACATAAAACTCTGGGTAAAAGTTGATGGGAGTAAAAAGAAAGGAACCGTAAACATTGTAATCTTTCTGATTGTAAAGAATGAAACATTTTTAAGCTTCTAAATTCATGGATTGTTACATGTAGTGTGTCTGAAAACAGTTTGTTTATCCTGAGCAAAGTTTCCAATCCAACGTCTTATTCTATTAATCTATTATTTTTTAGAAAACTAACAAAAGAGAAATTGGCCGATAATTTTAAATTTCATTTTCGCTGCCTTTTTTAAAAATATGGAATATTATTGTGACAACAAAGCATTTTTTGTTTACTAACTTATCTGAGGATTTCACTGGAAGAAGTTTTGTAAACAAACATCTTGTCAAATGGGGGAAATGTAAGGTATTGAATTTTGTGTGTTAGTCCCTTCGTGAGATCAAAAGCAATTCGTAAAAAGTGTTGGTTGAAGGTACTTGCAACGTTTACGGGATCTCTCGCCTCTCCGTCATTATTTAAAATAGGGGCTCCGACGGGATCGCTATCTATCCGAAATTGATTAATTGTTTTCTGACATAAATCAAAACAATATCCAATAATAAATTACATACTATTTTCAATCGAACCTATACTCTACTATACCTGTTTAGAAATCTCAAGAAACTGTAACTACGTGTTCACAAAGAAACACTAACGCGCGAGAGAACATTCTCCACAAAATCACCCGTGGAAATGATTTTGTCCGTTCGTAAAAATACGCTCTACATTTCGTAACCATAGCACAACAGTAAAGATTAGAAACTCCGCTACTGCGAAAGGGAACCTCCTCAATTATTTAAAATCGAGATTTTTTACGAAAATATTGGTTAACGAAATTGTTATCTTAAGACTTTTATGTGCAATTCTTTGTGTTTTGATTCAGTAAGCTTTTTATTATAGATAAAAATGAAAGGGGATGGATGAAGCATACATTTCCTTTAAAGTGCTCGATCCAAGAAAAAGGTTGGGAATTCCTGCTAAAAAAAGAACTTCTCCACAAAGTTTCCAGATGATGAGGTCGTATTTTTACAATATTTTACATCGCATTAGTTATGTTATTAGCAATGCAAATATGTTAAAAAGTGTCATAATTTTTCCTTGTGTTATATTTTCCTCAAAATGCCTTTGTGTTTTCAGAACACGAACCCCCATATACAGGATCCTTATTCGACTCCCTCGCTCTAGAATAGATTTCGGATGTGTTTTGATCAGTATGAGATAACCAATGTTATGTAATGTACAAGAACATCTATTTGACCCAAATCTTATTTATGGACCTTCACGGATATTTTTCTGTTGCATCTGGCAGTACTCGAAAAATTATTTATCGTAGTTTTATCCCAAGTGAGTGGCTGAAGGACAGCAAGGACACGGGTTGAATCACGTGGATCAAAAGCTGGAGAGGAATGAATAATATAAGAGGTAGTACAAGGATTAGGCACAGAGTATAAGGTAAGTGGGTCAAAAGAATGTGACACCGACGTTTTGACTAGTCCGTGCCGAGACGTGCTGGTTGAGCTCTAGCAAGCTCAGAGGTCAAGAAAAGTCGCGCGACTAGTACTTACATTATTGCAAGACCTCAAAATTCCCCATTTTTCAATGCAACGACAATTTCAAGTATAAAGTTGTTCCGTTATATCGTTATAAACTGATTTTGCTGTTTTTCAAATAATCACTACTCTTTCACTAATAGTGGACTTTTCATAAATCTAAATTAATATACAGAGCAGTAAGTATTGAACCCCTTATTTGAAATATTTCTCACGCTCGTTTGTTAACGTTACGCTGTCTTTTGAAATAATATTGGCATTTCTTCTTTTTCACTGCTTTGAGCAGTACAAAATCTGTTTCAATGTATCTGTAACAAGTAAGGAGAACAATGTAGCATTGAGTCATGTCCCAAGTTTTCTTTTCAGCGAAAAAACCTCTTGCGAGGACGGGGCTTAGTGCACTATTGTATTTTCCTGCCCATCAAAATAAAGTGGTTAAGTTTCGTAAAAGTATTGGTATTATGTCGAAAACGTGAGCTCAAACTAACATGTTAATTATTGTGAAGTGTTGTGTTGTATTATTGTAGAATTGTGGTATTGTAACAATATAGTGTTGTATTAGAGATCTAAATTTAAACTTGTGTATTGGATACTGTAATTGGTGCGGTCGCTAATGACCTTGCAGTTGATGCGACCGAAAATAAATAAATTAAAAAACAAACAATGTAACAAGAAAAAGTACCTGAAAATGCACAAAATTAAGAGAATTGGTTAAATATCGGAGAATATCATATCTGTTACGTAAATAAACCAAAGTAGATTGCTCTTCCGCACTCAACGTGCGGCTGCTGAACGATACATTTCGATGTAACCTGCCGCGGAGTTGTGAGAAGTACCTTGTAGAGGTCAATGTGTCGGATACCATTTCCGAACCTACAAGTTGCGGGCGTGAATCTTGGCCCTTAGGATCCCGATTTTTCTCATGTATCAATTTTAATGCACATGGTTATTGCTAGAGTATCGTTTTCGTCATTCTAAATACTATATACCAGAGAATTTATAATGATAAAAATTAAGCAGAAATTGTTTAATAATAAAATGTATATTGCAAGAGACTTCGATATTCTCTCTAGATCAGGCACGTCAAACCGCGCCCGCGCGAGCTACTTGCTTGACTGGGGAGCAGCTTCCCCTCACTTTGGTCTCCATTCCCCTCCAAATCCAGAATGGGATATACATGCGCAAGCTGAAGCGGAATTGTATTATATTTATATTCTTCACTACTTATTACTATTTGATGTTTATTTTCTTACTAAATTCTTCCTTATGTAAACATATTTTCTAAGCGACAAGAATATGTTGGAATGGCCCTTTTTATCGTTTTCTGTTGTGTTATTAAATCGTTCAGTTATTTATTGTATTTAGCGATAATATAAAATAAATTAACAAGTCTCTTATAAGTTAACAATTCTCGCTTACGGACGGACATCGCTTTTAACAGGCAAGAATATTTGTCTCTTAAACTTTCTAAACTGAACGTAGAAAGTTCTTGCTTTTATATTACTCTTAAGTAAACAGGATTACAAAATCATGATTATTTTCATTCAATTTTTTAAATATTACTCTTAAGTGAGAATTTTTAATCGGACTGATGTATATTTCATTTTAATGGATAATTTCTTTGCCATAAAGAGAAAATGGGAATTAATACAGCTAAATTTGTGATAATAACTGTCAAGTAAATCTCCTAAACACTATCATGAGCCCGGTATCCAGTGACGTACCACCACTCCGGAGGAATATGTACAAATCTTGGTTTTGAATCTCGAGCCAATTTCGCTGGACGCTGTACCCGCGAACTCTGGGAAGTTTGTTACCTTGCCCGCGACCTTGATGTGCCTGCTCTAGATAATTATGTTCCTAACGCAAACGCGATCGAGTTCTAACCTCTCTCCCTAATGAACAATGCTCTACTTAAGACCCTGACTAAATAAATATTAAATAACATTTTACACTCTTTAAATGATTGTTAGTATATTGCGGACGATTAAATTATCTTAACCCATTCTTAATTCATTACAAGAAATTATTACAAGAAATGACATTCCGCCCCACAATGTAAAAATGGTAGGAACAAATGAACTTAATGTATACGTTATGAGATGCACAAATAATGAAAGCAATTTGTGGCAAATTATTACAAACATTACTCGGAAAGAATACGAAAGTTTTCAATTGAAAAAACAACAAGATGAGTTCTACTTACTAAATTACAAAATTCTTTTTTCTGTTTGTTTCAACTCTCCAATGGGGTTTGGCCAGACAAACTTGACGTATTGCTCAAGTCTTCTCTAAAAGATAAGAACGGTCCGTATTCGAATGTGAGATCAGACCATCATCACCCGGTCGTAAAGACGAGAGAGGGGCAGAATAAGGAAGAGATGTGTACACGCGTTTCATGGTTGGACCGGCTTTGGTTTAAGTACTCTTCAGTGATCCGTCTGGAATTTATCTGAAAAGACACATAAACGTAATAGTAAATTTCGTAGTAATCATCAATAGCAGCAGTCGATTTCCAGAATTCATACCCAGCCAAATTCGAGCCTTGAACTTCCCTACTCCGAATCGCAACAACCACACCCGACAAAATGAGAACGTATTAACTAACTTTGAATCAGAGTTATATATCTAAACTTATTAAAATGTTCAACAAAGTTCTTGAATGCTACAAGTGTGCTCTGATGAAAGGACAGACAGATGGCTTCATTGTGACATATTTCAAAAGTCATTGACCTGAATCATGCATACACCAAATATGTATTTCTTTAGAACACCGTGATGAATCACTTGCTTGATAATCACTCTTTTGTTTTCCTACTCACGAGAAATTATTAATGCAATAATTAATTTTATATTTTCAAATTATCACTGTAATAGATGACATTTGTAGTGCCTCGTGTAGTAATTGATGTTACGTTTTCAAAACAAAATATCATACATTGCGAGCTAATATCAAATGAAATACAAATTATGAATATCCAAGACAATATATAAGAACGTAGACTTCCCCAGCCGGAGTCAGTAGCTTCTTGGCTGTCCGGGAAACGCCGCGTATTAGGCCCAGGTTTCAACGTTTCGGCCGCCATTCTGCGACCTTCCTCAGAGCGAAATGTCAATGCCATTAACATGCGTTAAATATCACATTAAGAGTAGTGCTTTTTCTATACCTAATTCACATTACTATCACAGTTTAATACAAAAGTCTAGTCTAAATATATGTTTCAGGTTCCCAATGGAATTTCGAACTAAGATATTGAGAAGAATGTTAATGGATAATACGTGTGATTACTGTAGTCTCTCTTCCAACGATCACCATTATTCCAGATTTTCACATTTTATCTGTGACTTATTTGCGACACCATCTTTCCACCTAACGATATTCCCGTGCAGTTACCAATTCCATGTTGATAAAACTGCAAGAAGCACTACTGATTGAAAGAAAATTATCATGGCTCCTTAAGCAAAGGTCACAGTTCTCTCTATTCAAACTAGTGGTACTACAAGAGCGCAGTACTTTCTCGCTTTATTTCTAACGTTTCAAATTTTTACAAAATTCAGAGAATTTAATGATTCTTTCACGTGGTTCTTATGCTATTTGCAAATTTAAAGAAAAATTGGAGCCATTTTTAGGAAATTTTATTTTTATTATTTGCATTAAATTTAAGCAAATTAAGCTAAAACTACTCAATTTTTAAAAAAATTGTACACAAACTCTTTTAAAGATCCAAATTTTTTAGAGGTTCCAGGTCTCATTTACGACAAATATCTCTATCTTCAAATTTATAGTTTTGCAACGTTACCTTTTTGCAACTTTCGAAAATACACAGTTTGCCTGAAATGGGAGTATCATTTTTTTACCGTTAATTGATACATACCAGAAGAATATTTTAAAGAAAAACTTAAAGCCAATTTTTGAGAAACTAATTATTTAAAAATTGCCTATATTTCACTCAAAATTACGCAAAAACTATTCATCTTGTCAAAATATCATGCGGGCACAGGAAGAGTCACCTAGGAAAGCAACGCCCGCCATATTATGTAAATTACTATTTTCGGAGACTTAGCCACTTTCACGAATAATTTCAACGGCCATACGCCGATATTTGATTGGACAAAGCCAGACCCCATTGCGATAATATTCTTTAAAATGGAACAAATGGAAGACTACTTCGTCGGTAAAAAAAAGTAGTAGAAATAGGCCTCGCAGTAAGATAGGTAGATATATATTCATTAATTTAGATCCAAAATTCTGCCTGGCGGGATTCCAGAATCCCCTCCGGCTGTTGATGGAGAACGCGGCTCCTGCCGCAACCGCGGAATGAAAGACTTGCACTTGATCAGTAGTGAACATTGTCATGTCACGGATTGGTGCTCCGTGAACATTTATGCGACCGCGCCCTCCGCACTGAATCTCGGCTAGGATCTCATGGTGGCGGGAGATAGCGTGGACCCCAATCGCCGGAATCTGTTGAAGCGGTTTCAGGTCGTTAGGTCCACGGACGAAAGGTCTAATATTGGTTAGGTTTAATAAACAGAACGTCTATTGCGAACCAGATCTAATGCGACATAAGGTCCACGTGACAGAAGGTCTAATACCAAAAGAGGACTAGAATTAGAAGGTTCAATTAATAAGGTCTAAGAAATATAAACACCGAATCTAGTAGATATTCAAAGATGTCTAATAGATATACAAAACTAATCAAAGGCAAGTAGAGCAAATGGTAGCAAATTACCAAAATTATAAATATGGTGGTGATATAGACTTATACCTTCGGTCTTTAAGCTACAGATTAAAATTCCATGCTCCACCAACAACCGAAAATGAAGACTAAATATTTTAACATATGTTTTTGTATGTACATTACGTACTTCCTGAATTAAAGTCTGTCATTCCTATTGTGATTTCATTTTAGACAACAACATACTGACGTAATGATATGCGAACCACATTTTGTTACGTATTTCTGTTACAGCATAATAGAAGAGACATTCGTGCCCGATAGAAGTTTATTAAACATTTTTGACAATTACACCAAATATTATTAGACTTTAAAAATTAGACTACATTTTCATTAGACATGTATTCATTGACCTTCTGACTTTGACCTTTAAAAATTAGACCTTCTCTCATTACACCTAATATCTTTAGACCTAACGAACTCTAATCGGTGGAGCAGATTCTTCGATAAAATCAGCCGGCGGATATTATCCGCTCGGCGCTGACTTTACCGCCGCCGCGCCGCCGCCTCCGAAGCAAAGGCCTGCCCGCTTACCTGCGCGCTGGCCGCTTCCCCTGCCCCACTCGCCAGAGGCTTCCCAACTGGGTGAAGGACTGAACATTGACCCCAGAATAAATGTATTGTTCTTGCTGGGAGAGCCACGCATTGGCTATGTAAGGATCAATCATTGATTCAGTATATTATATTAATTAGGATCCAAGATTTGTGAATCTCTTGTCTTTATATTGCATGTGTTTAATGCCTTCTCCCTTCTCGCAACCCACGAAGTCAGAAAGGCAGCGCAAACTTCATTAATAATCCTTCTCCCTTGTCATGACAGGGAGGATTGTTACAAATCACGCTAGAATTTACAAATTAATAGCCATAAAAAGTTAGTACTTAAGACAGGGTTTTCATATTAAATGAATGCATTTAATTTTATCAAGTGTCTATACATCGAAAATTTTAAGGTTAAACAATATATAATTATTATTACATAAACAACTTACATATTACATTAAAATTATTGAATGATACAATCAAACATAACTTGATGGTGTCAATTCTTAAATTCAACATTTTATTTTGGAATGGTAATACCATGAGAATCCTTTCGGCATGGGGTGTCATTATCTCTTGTTCTGGAAGAGTTTGTAATGAAACGAAACAATGTGTGTGAATCAACTTTACTTACAATAAGAAGAAATAAAAGAGGTCATCTTCGTCATCATATTAGCTTTATTAATATACCCGGCTTTCGATGGCTTTGCCATCATCGTCAGTCTACAAGATACAGAAAGATACAGCAAAATTATAAATAAATACACAATAAGATAAAAAATTAAATTACAATTAATGGATACATCTGATTAATTTTTTGTCTTATTGTGTATTTATTTATAATTTTGTTGTATCTTTCTGTATCTTGTAGACTGACGATGACGGCAAAGCCGTCGAAAGCCGGCTATCTTAATAAAGCTAATATGTTGCCGAAGATGACCTCTTTTATTTCTTCTTATAAGAACATCAACAACATCAAATCAGAATTCCCACAATTTACTTACAATTCCAATCTTTTATAGAAATGTTGAGGAAATTATCTATATAATACATACATATCAAGAGACATTATTGACATTTATTTATTTTTTTTATTTATTTGCGTCAAAAAAACAGTTAAAAACTGCGTATGACGTGCTATGGGGAAAAGTGAATTGTGTGCACATTTTCAAAATTCTGCGATCTCTACACCAAGTCATATACTACTTAAATTTTGAATTTTTGAAAGGAGAAAAAACAACAAAAACTCCCATGTAATAAAACCTATTTTCAAGGATAAACAAGCAATAAATTTTGAATTTTGAAAGGGAGAAAAAAACAAAAACTCCATGTAATAAAATCCATTTTCAAGGATAAATAAGCAATAAATTTTGAATTTTGAAAGGAAAAAAAACAACAAAAACTCCCATGTAATAAAATCTATTTTCAAAGAAAATAAGCAATAAATTTTGGCTCTTATTACTTCCTGCGCGACAACATGGAAACGATAATTTGAATAAATGTATTTCCCACTGAATTCTAGAAGACGTGCACAGAAATGAAGTTACATTTATGTATCATTGTTAAAATTAATGTTACTTTTCTTGTGATGCTCAGTTTATACTCATTTATACAGTCCAAATGGTAAATAATGCATTATGTATCATTGTTAAAATTAATGTTACTTTTCTTGTGATGCTCAGTATAGTCTCTAATTGTATAGAAACAGTTATGCAGCAGAAACGATTTCACTTGGGATTTAAACTTTTCTATTGAATTTAATCGTTTAATGTCATCTGGCAAAGTGTTGTAAAATAATGTACATGTATTGTATGTGAATTTTTTGTAATGAGCTGTTGATACTGTCACCTGATGAATATGATTTCTACGTCGAGTGTTATAGTAATAGACTTCGGCGTTTTCTGAAAATATATTCCCGCCCTTGAGCAAGTCATTTTTTACGAAAACCACTGATTCGTAAATAAAAAGACACGGTAATGGTAAAAATCCTAGATTAATGAAGAGAGGCTTACATGAATCACGTGGGTGGGATTTGGTTATTATTCGTACAATTCGTTTTTGTAATCTAAAAGTCTGGGAGCTATAAGATGTATTTCTCCAGAATATTATGCCATATATCAGGCGGGAATGAACATTCGCGAAGTATACACAACGAGCAGTATGAAGGCTGACTGAATTTGCAAGAATTCTGAACGCGTAGCATAATGAACTTAATTTTGTGTTCAATTCATTTAAATGGACGTTCCATTTAAGGTTTGACTGAATTGAGAGACCTAAAAATTTTGTTACCTTAACATCAGTCAATGGTACACTGTTCATTTTCAATGGAGCACAGAATTGTTTATTTGAAATAGAAAACTGCATTAAAACCGTTTTCTTTTCGTTTACTATTAATTTGTTATTTCGGAACCAATTTGAAACATCTGATATTGTACTATTTACGGTTTCTTTATTGCAAAGGATGTTCGTATCATCCGCAAAGAGAACCGTTCTTTCGTTTCGAATCGTCGAGGGCATATCGTTTACGTAAAGTAGGAACAGAGTAGGGCCTAAAATCGATCCTTGAGGAACTCCACATGCAACGGGCAAAGAGTCGGAAAGGTGCGTACGTAATGTTCCATCATTCCAGTAAGGTATTTCAACTCTCTGAGATCGTTGTTTAAGGTACGAACATAACCAATCTAGAGCAATACCACGAATTCCATATGAAGGTAATTTGGAAAGTAAAATGTCATGATCAATGACGTCAAAAGCTTTTGAGAGATCTAAAAATAATCCAATAGGTGCCTCGTTTTGATCCAATGATGAGGCGACATCTTTAAGAAAAGAAAATATAGCTGTTTCCGTTGATTTTGATTTTCTAAATCCATGTTGGCAATCTGAAAGCGCGTCGTGTTTAGTGAGAAAGGTTTCCATTCGTACGTAAAAAGTCTCTCTAATATTTTTGAAAAAACTGATAGAAGAGAAATGGGCCGATAATGGGCCGACACATGAAATATTTAACAATATTCATGATTGATGATTCAAATATACTTATAGTAGGAAATGAAAATAGATTAATTTTGTAAATGTTGTAGAAAAAGATGATAATGGAAAAATGAACGCAAATTAGTTTAGAAAATACACTTTGTCAGGTAGGATACTAAATTTTTTTGTGTCATCATCTCTTTAATAAAAAAAATAGCTATGAGATACAATTTAACAGACTAAATTTTCAAATAATTCCATAACCGTTTTGCCCAACAAAATTTAGAAATAGAAGTACCCTTATTTGCAATCAATACCCCCTAAAATTTATTAATAAATACATTCAAGACTGAAATAATGGCCATTGAAGTCTCAAAAATAAAGATCCAGACTTCATTTATCCCAAAAAGGGAAAAAAAATACTTTTTGCACTTCCTTATTCTGATTAATCCAATCAACTCAAGATATATAACATCAAAATTGTGCATTATTACAAAGCAACCTATACAAATTATTTAACAACCAAGAAACACCAAAATAATTCAGATCAGGCCTGCATTTAAAAGATACCTTATTAGCGAAGTGATTTAGTACTTGGATCAAATTAAACAATATTAAAAGAGCAAAATTTACCAAATATCAACAGCTTCAAAATTTTCTCCTCTAATCACACTCTCTCATCACCCTAGAAATTGTAAATTCACATGCTATTGACAGTGAAAATTCTGAATCATAGCCATAAGTATAAAAGAAACCTGTAGGCTTATTGATACCAGTTGAGAAATATAAAACAATAAATGACACCAAAAACTGGAGTTTGATATACAATAGTATCATTCAATAATTATAATGTATTTGCATTGTGACATGTTTATCTATTAATTTTAGAAAATTTGTAATCCTGACATCATCTGTATAACAACTTTTTATATATTAAGTGTAATAATTTAATGTACAAACTGTATTAGTTTTAGTTTTCTACATTAGTGCTAAGAACTTCTATTGGTTATATTTGTTTCTTATTTAAACATGTTTATTTACTAACTTATTAACGCTAAATGCATTTCCTTGCTTTGTAATTTATTTACTTATTAATTTTTAGATTTAATTTTAAAAATTCTAAAAATAAATTTCTTTTTAAAATAGGATCTAATTGTTGATAAAATAATTAATTTATAAATTGCAACTGAATTATTATATTGACAACACTGATGATATTAAATTGACCAGTAAATTTTGGTATACTGTTTTTTAAAAAAAATTAAAAAATATTTTGCTGTTAAATATTTTTGCCATTCACACTAACTTAGTGTTTTATTTTAGCTCTATCTTTGTCCAGAACCACAGTGTTGGAAAAAATGTTAGCGTAACATGAAAAAGTTGTAAAAGGTTTTTGAAAGATGAGAACATATTCTTTGCTCTTTATCTGCTAAATATATTAATTTTCGTTCATTGGATCTATCAGCAAAGTCATCAAAAATGTAGCATTAATGTTTATTGGCATATTTACTATCAAACAACAGCACAGAGAATTGCCATAAAACTGTAAGTGATGGAAAAATATAGTTTTTGGTTTCAGGTCATCAAGAAACATTGAAATTATCTAATAAATTTCAAAGCAATGTTTTATTAACAGACTAATATTATTAATTTTCATTTCATTTATGGCTTAAAGTTGTAAATGATTCAAACAAATTTCTTGTTAACATTTTTTGAACTTGACTAGTTTAGAAAACAAAGTTTATTCTCCAAATTCCAAAGAGACACCATGATTTAATTGTTGTATTTGTTATACTATTTTTTGATAAAATGATTGCTTGTGCAAATACGTGAAGCCAAACGCTAACTGGTGCTACAGAATGGCACAGACTTTCTCATTGAAAAGTTTTCTAATTTCCTTGCTGTGGACTGGTGGTTTAATTTAAAGAAAAGTTTTGGCACTGTTTTGAGAAACTTTAGAAGCGCAAGTATGTTATGAATTTTCTTTCACCTTACCTCATACGTTACTTCTTATATAAATTGAAACTATTCTTCAATTTCTAATAATCAAACAAAAGATTATCATCAATAAAAATATGTCGATGAACTCTAAAGAGGAGTGCCTCAAAAATGGGCAATACTCTTGAAAGCGAATTAAGCTCTAAAGTAGCACAAAAGAAGCAGGAAAAAGCAATATGAATTCCAAATTAGAAGTGGAGGGACACTAATATACTAATACATGTTATTTACTATACATGTTAATGCAAATTTGCAACATTTCCATAATTAATAAAATTTCGGGACATATTTTCTTGTCTTTAGGTAAATACAGAATATTATATTATTTTTAAAAAAGATTCAAAAAAGTGTTTTTTGAATAATCACCTCATGTGTTTTTCCTTTTATTTTTTTATTTAAGTGAAAAAGTGCCAGCAGAACAAGCTTTTGGACTTCAAATACACAGAATGTGCCATGCCAAATCAAATCGGATCATTCATCCTCACAAGAAAATGTAGATTTGTTACCGGTGGACAAATATAGGAATTAGTAAACTGAAAATAAGAAAATAATAAAGTGAAATAAATAACAATACTAAATTTTTTTAACCAAAAAAAAAAATTCCATTAAAATAAGCCAAAGGAGGCAAAATAAAACTTCGCCTAAATGCATTACCATCATTCGTTCACATATACCAAAAATTTTGAATATGTTTGTGAGAATAAAATAGTAATTTTCTTCATAAATTCTAAAATAGTAATTCTATTCATGACATATGCAAGCGATTCTGATGAGCTCTGAACTTATGCAGCACGTCAAGAGCCAGAGACCCACAACGGATTCTATTGCGGCATAATTAATAGCTTCACCGCAGACCAATAAAGCATCTGTTTGGGCATCGTTTACGTTCCGGTTAATACAGGCGCGTTTATCAGATACCCCGTTGGTTCTCTGTGATGGATGATTGAAAGGGAGAAGGGTCGCCCATTTAACACGCCAAATCTTTCAATGGTTTGAATAATGTTGTATGACCTGCAATCTGATGTTAACCACTGCACATAGCAATATCACAAGTTATTTGGCGAATTTATATTTAAGACAAGAATTTTGTGCAATAGATTTTACTTTTCCGCCTTACTTCCTAAGAAGAAAGTATTGTAAATGTGAGCAAATCCGCAATTTTTCGACATAAAACTATTATTGCCGGGCCCTAATAACGAAAAACTAGATAAATTTTCTTCACATATGTAGTAAATTACTTCCTCAAACACATTGTGTAGTCATAAACTATGTTTTGTGGGTCCTTGATACCGAAAAATCGATTGACGTCAAAACGTCCGTCCGTCTGGATGTCTCCGTCTGTCTGTCCGTCTGTCTGTCTCGTCTTTGTCTGTCTGTCTGTCTCCGTCTGTCTGTCTCCGGTCTGTCTGTCTTCGTCTGTCTGTCTGTCTGTCTGTCTGTCTCCGTCTGTCTGTCTCCGTTTCCTCTTTCGGTCTGTCCTTCCTTCGGCCTGTCCGTCTGTCGTGTCTGTCTGTGTGTGTCTGTCTGTCTGTCTCTCTGTCTGTCTGTCTCTCGATCTGTCCATCTGTCTGCGGTCGATACTAGCGCCCAAACCGTTCGCCACTTTTCTCTAATATTAATATTCCCAGATAGACTTAAAGGAACTCGAAGTGCGAGTCCAATCAATATTTTGATGTTTTGGGTACTTTACATGACGCTTCAACATTTTCAAAATTTTCTCCAAAATGTTTCGTAATTTTGAATTTACCTTGTCCTAGGTTAGAGTAAAGGACGCTTAAAATAATGGCGCAGGTCTAATTTTCGATTAACCCACTGAATTTTCAAAAATTGCAAAAGTTCGCAATATTGCGTGAAAGTATGTCCTGTTGTTGCACCATTAGTACTTTTATCGCTAGCGCCGGGTACTCGGGAACTTAGATCATTGCAGACAAGCACTGCGAGGAGAACCACGAGGACACGGAGGTTTCGGGTTCGAGTCCCGCCAAAGGGGTGTTTTCGCGTCGTCGTTGCGGTGTGATTGGACTCACACCATCTGTCACATATCCTATACGTTAAACATTCCAATCATAATAAATCATATACCATCATTCTCCTTTCATATCTATTCTTCACACAGTAGAGGCTAACACTAATCACCATTGTAATCACATGTCCAAGAAAGAGGACACAAGGTCTATGATCATGCCTTCGTTTTTGGCCAGAAATGAGTATGGAACTTCATATCACCTTTAGTTTCGCGTAGTGTTTGTTCGAAAGATTTCTTGGAGTTATAATGCGACAGAATCTTTATTGAAATAAATCAGAATTCCATATCTAGTGAATATTTGGTTGAGTGGTTGGTTGGTTAGTGATTCCGGGCGCGTCAACAGCTTAGGTCATTTGTCTCGTAAGTGTAGTGCATGTTTTTTCATCGGGAGAATGCGGTGATCTTCCCCCAAGTGAATACGTGTCCCCAGAAGCAAAAATTGAAAGAAAAAAAACAGCAAAAACTTCTGGTGTTTTTATGTTACCTTGAAGAAATTTTAATAAAATGAAAGTCTGTGATAAGAGTTGTACTTTATTCGCATAACGTTTAATATGAACATTTTATAAAGTAAATTTATTTTAGGAGATTTTCGCTTCAATAATTGTGCAAAAATCAAGGCATATTGTAATAGGATTCGTCACAATTGAAAAAAATAACGTATTACCATTAAGATATTATTCATTGTACTTGAAAATAAAATTCAATATTCATTACTAGAAATAAATATTTTTTATTTAATATAACAAATAGCAAGGAACGTGCTGGCTATGAAAGCGACAAAAACAAGAAATAAACCTTTAAACAGAGTTACTTAAAAACGACAGTGGCATACGTAATATAGCATTGAGAAAAAAATCCGTAAAACACCTGAAAAGATCAACACAACCAACATGAACAGATCGCATCGCAGGATCCTACGCACTAGTCACTCTCCCTCAGGCCGCCTCGCACGGGGTGGCCCCTGATTGCCCGAACCGCCGCATGCGTGGCGAACGCGACACGACGGACACAGCGCAAGTGTCAGTTTCCGCGTTGCCCGAGGCGACGCATCGCCATTCACAAGGCGGCGCGCGCAGACGGCGGCAGTGGCGGCGCACAGTGGGCCAGAGAAGGGGAAACTTGGCGAAAAGTCCAAAATCAAAATATGCTTCAGAAGCTCCGTTTCACATGAAAGGTGTAGCAAAATATCTTTTTCGTCGTGCCCCGATCAGGAAAGGAAAAGGGGATCATGTTACTCCTTCAGTGCAATTATGAACTTGTGAACACACTCTGAACACACAAGTGATGCTCAGGGCACTACTTTGCTCTCGCAGTAAAAAGGGAGATGTGTTTTTCGATGCAAATATTTTTGCTTTCTCGACTAGCAGAATCGTCCGTGTCCCCAGAGTGTGCCGCCACGCCGCACTGTGGGGCCAGAAAGTGGAAAAGTTGGCAAGAAGAATTTTTAAACGTTTTTCGGAATTTTTGGCAATAAAAACGAATTTTAGAATTAAATAATGACTTATTTAATGTATTAACCTTCATATATTTATTCACATAACCTCAAAGTCTGAACTTTCATGATGTGACTCTCTTTCAAGAAGTGAATGTACTTCAATCCAATATCATTGGTGTAACTTCTCGATCCAATGCCTTTGTGATACCTTTTTTCTATTCTGTTTGTGAAATTAGTGGGTTAGATACAATAAACATCCTGCAAAGAATTTTCCTTTTCATTCCTCCATGTTACATTTTTTCTTCCGTTTGCTTTTCCTCTTTTCAGTGTGTTTAATAAAACCATACAGATCCCTCCTTGTTAATAAAGAGCTATCAGAAACAGATCATGGAGAAAAAATTCAAAAAATAAAAAAAGGCTAACAAAACTAAATGTGCATTATCATAAAGAAAGTACCATAACGGAAAGTAGGGCAAGCGTAGGCAAACTTCGATTAATGTTTTGAAAACTAGATGGATTCGAAAGGAACTAAAAGACGATAGGAAAAATCGGATTTAAAAATTTCACTCCATTGTGACACGTGAAGTTTCTACTCGGAATGACTAATTTAATAGTCAAGGAATATGTGTTTTAGAAATACAGAATTAAAGTACATATCTCCAGGTGTCGTATCCATAGCACGTACGATTGTGCTAGTCGAGAGAGCAAAAGTATTTTCATCGAAAAACACACCTCTCGTCTTACTGCGAGAGCGAGGAAAGTGCGCTGCGCATCACTTGTGCAAGTTCAAAATAGCACTGAAAGAAGTAGCGTATTTCACTCTTCCTCACCGAATCGGGGCACGACGAAGGAGACATTTTGCTACCCCTTTCAGGTGAAATGAAGCTTATATTTTGATTATGGACATTTTGCCAACTCCTGTGGCCCCACTGTGCGGCGGGCGCGGGCCCTCGCGGCATCAATTACCTGGCGTGGGAGGCGGAGCGCACGACTGAGGTGCGGGCGCCGTATGTGCGTGCGAGGGGGGGTGATAGGGCCATGTCCCCGGGGAAGAGCGCCAGGGAGAGGCCCATCGCGCGCAGTGAATCAAGGGCGGAGGGTCTCTCAGGGTGTGGATGGAACCCTGGTGCACGGTAGTGGAAGATAGTAAGACCTTCGCCGTAGCCTCTTAGTATTACACTATTTGTAATTAAGAACGAAATAAATGACAGTATAACAACATAACAATAACACACCAACAACGCAACACCAATAATTACAATAAAAACAACAAAAATAATATTTTAAGAAATATATTAATGCCTGTTATCTTGATTATTGGTAATCGTTTTCTGACCTTCTTAAAACAGACACTAAAATATTTAATTTTAATAATTTAATAAGAACTGTAAACTATCACAATTAAATAATAATAATAATAATAATAATAATAATAATAATAATAATAATAATAGAATCAGATAAGAATTCTAAATACCAGAATTCAGAATTTTGCAGCAAATATCCAACATGTTTGGAAACTAAGTAAAGTTGAATTAGTGAAATAATCATCTCAGCCACAGGAGTGGTGATGGACCGATTTGCTTCAGGTCTTACAAAAATAGGATTATCAAGAGGAATCTGCATAAACATAAAAAAAGCTTTTATCCTGCAGACTTGCCATATTGTTCGAAAATTCTAAACCCTCAACTGGCGTGGTGAGTTTTTGTTAAATAAACAGCGTCGTGATGCCATTTTGACCCCATGAAATTTTTTCATTTTATTATGAAAATTTGTAAGAAATTTTAAACTATTCTGATTAATTACTTTTTAGTATTTTAAAAATCGTTTTAGATAAAATAGTTCATAATTGTTTACTTATTTAAATAATAATTAACTCTGTGACATAACTGACAATCATAAATCAAACCTTATTTTCACCAATAATCTTTTAAAATCTAAATTTCTTCGTATTGTCATTTTCTGATACACATATTTAACGATAAAATATAAACATTACTGCATAAGTAGTCTCGTACATACTCCTTAGAAAAATATAATGCTGATATTCATGGCACCTCAGAAACCATAGAACGTCAACCACCAGCAAGCACAGAATACACTAAGATACATAACAATGTGGCAAAAATCCTTCATCAACACTCAATAGGAAACATAATGAAGTCCCTTATTTTAAATACGAACCTTTGAATTTTTTTGACAACCAGAATATGAGGTTATACTGGGAAAGAGAAATAAGAACAGATGTTACTGTACCAGCCAACCACCCTGACATCGTGTTCTTAGACAAAAGTACACAAGAGGCGCATATTATTGACATTGCCACCCCTCTCATAACACCAGTACTACCTACAATACAAAGATTAATAAATATAAAGATTTGGCAGATGAGATAAAGAAGCTCTGGAAGGTAAAAAAGTTCACTATTCAACGTATGGAAATCTCAAATACTGGAGTAGTGTTAAAATCACCAAAGCATCAACTCGAGACATTAGGAGCCGGTAAACTACTAATAATGCAAAAATCGGTAATTCTGGATACATGTAATTTAGTAAGAAAATTCCTAGGAGAAGAGCTTGATTAAACTAACAGAATCCAAGAGTGCCCGTACTTGTTTGCCGGAGCCGTGTGCGAGTGAGACTAGCCGAAGTAAAGACAGGTGAATCCCCCCTCCCTCGAGAGAAGTGAAAGGTAGATCAAACACTAGCTTTAGGTCGGGACCATATAGGATCAATTTTGTGCCTCGACATTTCGTGTGCATTATGTAGGTAACTTTTCTGGAGCAAATCATGAAGACCAAAAATTTGTTACATTTACATTACTAAAACTTGTTTTGTACACCATTCGTGGAGTGTTTGGAAGCTTGTGCAGATAATCTACCGGTTGCGGCAGTCGTGCAGTAACCTCATTTTCCGAAAATTGCAAAGTTCAAACTTTTTCGGCATCGTCCTACAACTACAATTGGAGAAATCTGAAAACCATATATTTTTTTAAAAACTTATTCAGTAATTTCTACTTTTAATTATAGCAATTTATCCCAAGCGTTTGCAAGTGAGGTAGCCTCACTAGCTTTAGTATTAAGCAATACATTGACTACACTATTTCATTATGAATAAAGTAACAATGTGAAAGAAACCACCTTCACAGACACAGGAAGTTCACTGTGTGTCATGTGGCACATTTGTAATGGAAAAGACTAAAGATAGGCGTGAAGTGCGAATTGAAACTATCAGAATTGGCCGAGAAGTTATCGGTTAATGTAAACAAGCTCGGCAACAAAGGAGGAAGAATTGGTTTTCCATGTAGTGAAGACTGATGGGAATAATGCTGCAAATCGTTGTGCAAAGAACACTAAAGAATAATACTGCAGAATTATGGGGGGAAAATATCTCTTGAATTTTAGGATCTAATAGAAGGTTGGAAAGGTTTACGGGGAAAACAGTCTGCATAGGAACATTTATGTAAATTAGGATGAAATCCGTAAAAGTGTTAGTGCATAGAACTTTATTCAGCTAAGAAACCAGGAACAAACTTTTATAAAAATTTATCGCCTTGCGACCGAGATTTAATATAACTAAAATAGAATTAAAACTGAAGTGGAGTCTAGTTCTCTTGAGAACACGCCGGGCAAACCTTACCCAAGCACCGCGCAGCGGCGCGAGGTGGGCAGAAGACGCAGTCCGTCACGCAGTTTTTCGCGCGTCCGCACACCTGCAATAAATAGAATGTAAGTTAAAGTCCCATATCTAACCTCTGTTCCGGGATACGCGTTTTGCCCAACTGACCTTGCTTGGAGGCATCGAGACGCAAGGCATGACCGACTCCGCAACATCCAGAGCCTTGCACAGACACCAATCGGCGCACGCCAGGGGCATGCCGCACACGAGGGCGACCGGCCTGCACACCACGGCAGTAAGCAAGGTAGACTTCTCGCCCACCGATAAGGCCCAGCCCACCACTGGGTAGGCCTTGGCCCCGGCGTACACGCCCAGCAGAGCTTGCACCGCGGGCAGACCGCGCACGCGGCGCAAGAACACGCAGCCGCCGGCCGCCGAGTCTCCAGAGACGCTTGCAGCGTCGCCGTCCTCGGGCAGCATGGACAGCTTCGCAGAGGGATGGGAGGAAGTGGAGGAAGTGGAGGAAGCGGAGCTGGGCGAAGATGGCGTCGCCTCTAACGCCCCGCCCACAGGGGCTTCTCGGTCTGGGGCCCGCGCCTTCGAGCTCTCTTCTGCGCCGTGGGCACCCGAGACGGCGGCCGCTTCTGCGTCAACAGAGGTCGTGGCGGGCGAGGTGGCGAGTGGAGCGGCGGACGGAGCGGACTTCGGCGACTGCATGGCGTCTCCTAATCCAAATCGAACAAACATTAAGAAAATGCAATTACTCAAACGTCAAATGCGAAAACACCTCAACTCACCAATCCCCATACTCACAAGTTGCCTGTACTGCTGTCTGCTCAAGTTACCCGGTGTCTGTCAAGAAACAAGGCTCACACTGATTTCTAGCTGTGCAGGGCTTCCCTTTTAAAGCAAGTGGTTCGCTAGCTACCGAATATAAACTCTCTCCGCTTCTCGGTTGGTAGCCAATGAGAATCCGAGTTGATATTTTCACATCGTAGTTCCTAGTCAGTGATGTATCTTAATATAAATATGTGCTACCTTGATGTTTGTCTTATTTTCAAATTATATTGAAATAGAGAATATCAACATTTGTAATATTTTTCTATAAGTGGTCGTGCTTATGTCGCTGTTCAAACTATCCCTGGAATTCTAGAACTGCGAACAACCGAGTTACGTAATTAATCAAAACCATTTATGATACTTTAAAAATAATAGCGTTATGAAATTATAACAATTGTGATTGGCTTAAACATAAACAATTACCAAATGAACAAATACTAAATTAATATACAAAATTTTGAAGATCAAAATAACTAAATATAACCAAAAAATAATACACGTGCCTATCAATATTAATATGTTATTTTCTTTAATTCATCACTCAATGAAACAGCAGAAAAGTATTCACGCATTTTTAAATATATGCAATATTTCGGTTTTTAATATTTTAAGAAAACTTATAACAGATTGGAATGAAAATACAAACTAGCATCAGATAAATCTTTCATCTTCAGTAGTGCAGCCACTAACCCCACAAACCCCTACTTTTTTTACATACATTTAATTATATTATTGAATTTTCTTAAACAATTTTGAAATTTCTGAATTTTCCTGATTCTTTAATTCAAACCTTTGAATTCAATATGTAAGTTCTGAAACTTGTGTTAAAGTAAAAATGTGATCGAGTTGAATAAGATATGAGGACTGAATGTACTTAATTTAATTTCTATGTTCTCAAGAGTTCTTTTATTCCATTATTTTGAGCTATATCAAGCATTGCAATAATTACAATTTTAAATATACACAACATTTTATCATGATTTTATGTGATCTTTATTTCTGGAGAATATTGAATTAAATTTATAGTTTGTATTGTAACACCTTGTTTATTCCCTTACTAATGTTAATAATCATGATATAGGTAAACCTGTGATCATTTGAAGATGGCAGTCAATAATGGCATGTCTTCTTACTTCAATATAAAAGTCACATAGGTTTATTGAAGACTACATTTCTTATTAATCTATTTTCTACTGGTAAACAAATAACTGTCAGAACCACTTCGTAAAATGAGACATTAATATATAGATACGAATTTATGTTTCTCAAAGATGGAAGTGAATATTTGAATATTTTACTTTTTTTTTTTTCAAAATACATAGCAAATATGAAAACATGTCACTCGTATCTTGAAACTCATGTTTGGATCATGTCTTTCAAATGTCATAACACATGGAACTTATACCTCTCAGTAAAGAGCATGTTGATAATGATCTAAGATTTTCTCTCATAAAAAACAGTTATGAAACAGATTGTTCCTGTGAAAATGTAGCAAAAGCTTTAACCAATATCTTTTATATTCTGAATAATCATTTGAAAATTTCTGTTGTGGCCAAGGAAGGTTGTTTACACAAATTTCTTATAAAAATTAACATGCCTTCTTTTAATAAAAATGTTTCAAATCTGTGTAAATAGTAGACTATTGCAATATTAAAAAAATATGTTACAACAATTTGGATTTTTGGATTCTACCATAAGATAATACTTACTCAGGTAACGTGCTAAAATTTACACAGATGACACAGAGGTCCAATTTACACAGATCTTTGTAAAATTGACCACTTTACGTAAGTATTAACTTCATTGAAATCAATAATTATTTTTTTAAATACATTATATTAATTTTACATTTGGTAGTGTTTTATAATATTGTAGACAATATGTTGCTTGTACCACTGAAGATGGGGAAAACTCCCCGAAACTAGTTTAGTATTAGTTATTAGTGTAATATGTGTTAAATACACTATTTTCTAATTTATTGTGGTCTCATTGCCTCCATCATACATATAATATGAATTATCATAAGTTCTTGGCTGAAACCGTGAAATTCATATCTGGTTCATTTTTATCCTTAATCGGTCAAGTTTGACTGTTTAATAATTTATGTGTGCATGCATATTTTAAGACTTAATAGTGCATAATAATCTCGTAACTCATAGTGTAGATGGTATATAATAACTCATCGAATTCTGTAGTTTTAGCTGATCTTTTTGTTAATCTATATATTTAAAAAAATAAGGTATTCTGCCATAGCTTCATTTAGAGCTTCTACTGAACCGATTGTAGTATTTTTTCCCCTTTAAATGAAAGAATGTGATCCCTAAATGTGTTATCAGATATTGTTTGTGCTGATTCACCAACACTTACGGTGTAAATTAATTAAATCATTCTTTAATAGTACGCTTATCAATAGTCAATTGTTTTCTCCCAAAGGGTGGCTGTTTTAAAATTGATGTATATGAATCCATAGATGCGAGTCCCCGCTGCTTCATGGTGGCACTGCTTGATGTTTTGTTTTGATTGTTGAGATTTGTTCACAATTTCTCAAGGTTTTGTTCCAGTGTAATAATTGCATTGTGGTGATGACAGATTACATGTATTTCCTTTTGTAGAGAATTTTATAGACAGTGGGTTTTGTTCGGTTGTACTGAAGTAGTGAAGTTGTTCACAGGTTATGTCGAATTCCGAATCGTTGCCCACGCGCCCCAAAAGACGCAAACGTAGCACATTGACTGGGAGCAGGGAAAGTCAGCGTATGTGTCGTGATAGTGAGGTCATTTTGTTTTCTGTTGGGTCATTGTTTATGAAATGTCCGTTTTGTTCTACTTTGTACTTCCCATGCGAGAGAAATTCTGTAAACGAGATTTGCTTACATGGGATAATAAGTTTACCTTCGAGCAATATGCTAGAAGAAATCAAACAGTTGTTTATAGGAAATTATGACACATCAAAAAGCTTTAGAAATAATATCCGTCAGTATAATAGTGCTCTTTCTTTTGTGTAATTTGGTGTCGATATTGCATTGTCACCTGGTCATGGGACATACGTGTTCAACATTTTGGAAACTCCACATACCAGAATATTTTCGTTATACCCTGAAGATTCAAACAATGCAAAATATTGTGAACATTAGTCTGGGCACAGTATTTTACATTTATCTCAGATCACACCGTCAAATTTTGACGGGTTCTCACTAGTGTTTCTGAATATTTTATACTGTATTATAATTCCTAATACAAATATTTCATCTTCTTGGATTCAGGATGGTAAAAATTGATTATATTGTTAATTTGTTTGAACAAACGCGAAATTTCGCAGTAGCGCATAAAACATTGGTCCGTTATTATAATTTTGTATTTTACTTCTTGTAAACTGACGCCTGTACATCAATAAAAAATGCCCCATACACCTGTCGTCTTAATGGGAACTCATATGCATCACGTACTATCATTTATCCATGTCACTCATTTTAAAACTTCGCTGATAGCTCAGCTAACCTACATGCTCACTTTCTACACGAAATATTTATCGGTGAGGGACTATTATTTAAAGTCGGAAAATTTAGTTTTTGTTTAGGGACACGAAAGTGTGATTTGGCAGGCATCGATGGTATGGAAGGTCTTGAAGAGTCGAGAGGGATGGATTGATCATATCTGCTTTGATACGACATCCACTTTGTAAGTGGCTTGTACACATGTAATTTTTAGTCCATGTACCAGCTAAATAAATTTTCTTTCAAAAATAGGTGAACGATTGTATCCTCGATTCAATAACTGACTTCGTCTGCAAAGGGTATACAAATATTAATGCTTATAAAAATTATTGAGAATTTCTATAATAATGTGAGAACTAAATAATACGAGATAAACTAAAAACAAAATTTTGTATAAAAACTTGTTAATTCTTCTATGATAATTGCTGTAAAATACAGTTTGTGCTCAGATTTAAAAATTAATCTAATGACTGGAGTTGACGATGTTTCAAAATATGCCGTGAGAATGTAAATTCACCACTGACTAACATGTTTAAAAAATATTAGAATGTCGAATTAGTAATAGATACGAAAAATAGAACATTGTATTTATGTTCGACGTTGTCGATGCAATGCTACAAATGCGAAATAGTTCGACAAACCATAAATAGAAGAAAGTCGATCAGTTTCGAGTAAATCAAATCATCGGATATTATACCACGGCATGCACAAAGCAAGTTACACTCATCATTCCTGTCACAATTTAAAGGGATAGTGTGTACTATTTGTTCCTATTTCATTGTTTGTGAACAGGGCCACATTCATTTGGAGTAAATTAACAAATATTGTAGCTGTCCATTAAACTGCAGTAATATTGCTAGCTCAAATGCCACTTTAGTTGTTTGAACCACGCTCACTACTTGCTCTGGGGAGCCGGCAATTTATTTTCCTCTTAAGTAAGTCTGACCGCGCATTTAAATAATAAAGGGGACAGTCCCGCGGAGCACACACGCACTGAGGCAGGGCGCAGTGCCATCTTCCAAGAGACTCTCCCTGTCACTTTCCCTGCCATTACGTCACTTTCCTCTTCTCGGTTCGATTTCCTCAAATAAAGAGTGTAGCATTAAATAAACTTTTCTTGATTCGAAAATTCTCTTTTAATATGATATAAATAAAAATGTACGTAGAAGCTTCAGTGTTTTATTAACATTTTGTTAGGATTCTGTATAATCAGCATGCACGTCTCCATGCTCTACAACCTTTAGATTCGAATGCTGTCAAACTAAATTATCTATACGTACCAATAAAATAGCTGTTAAGTTGTTCGGGCAAGCAGTAATTTATCCACAAAAAACGTAATTAAATTAATAATTACAAAGAAAATCTGTCAGATTTAGTTGGTTAATTGTTAGTGATTCCGGGCACAACAACAGCCCCGGATTAATACCGTAAGTGTAGTGAATGTTTTCCCTCCCAATCAGGTATCTCCCACCAGCGGGGCACCGCCCCAGCCGGTACAAGCTCCAAGCTCCCGACCGGTCTCCCAGCATGTGTCGTGTAAGTGCATGTTAGTGTAAGTGTGTGTAAGGGTAGACGATATAACAAGGAAAATGTAAGAAAGATCACGCGCGACCCGAGGGCCTTTTGTTAGGATACTGCTCCGGCATTCACCTAGTGTTGATTGGAGAAACCACGGAAAACTACCGATGAGAGCAACCGGCCACTAGACTTTTCCGCCTGGCCGCGACTGAAGTCCACCTAGCAGACAAGCTACGGTCGAAAAACCTGCCACCGTCTGGACTCGAACCTAGAACCTTCCGGTCAGGGGGACATGAGTTACACCAGTTGATGCTCTGACCCATCTCTTCCCGTTTATCAATGATGTATGTAATTAATGAAGTAATTAAATATTGAAAATAATTAATATAATACTGTGTCAATCATACTCCAATCATTAGATTAAATTTAGGATCAGGGCATAAACTGTATTTTACAGCAAATATCATAGAAGAATTAACAACAGATAAGTTTCTATACATAATTTTGTTTTTAGTTTATTTCATGTTATTTAGTTGATCTCATATTATTATAGAAAGGTCAATAATTTTTATTAGCATTAATATTTGTATTCAAGTTTGCCAAGAGTTTATCTACCCATTTGTAAATAAAAAAAGTTGTGCCACCAGTTTCAGCCTGTCGTATCCATCAAATAGGTAATACTAACATTTATTACCTTACCCTCTTATCTTTCCTTTTCAGATATGCGCCCGATCTCAGTAATGTCTCCGAACGTCTCTAAGCAAAAGAGTTATTTTACAAAGACTACCAAAGAATGAAAAGTTTTCGAAATAAGAAAGGAAGGCTACTCCAAAAGCCGCAAAGTAGCAAAAATATATTTACGTAAGTGATCCTGAAGAAATATTCTTATTACAGTAGTTGTATATTAATAAAATGAATTTGGATTTGCGAATATAACTTCTGTAATAAGAAAGGAAAGAAACTTTCCAGTGCAATCGTCTGTTTAGTCATTTATTATTTTTTTTATTTTTCTATGCTCTTTTTTCCTTGAAAGTGTTCGTAGAGAATTTCAATAAAAGATTAGGGCAAATAAAATGCATATTAATATATTTTTTGGGATTTCTCAAATCTTTGAGCTAGCTCGAGACCTAATATTTCTCCCTGGTCAATGAAGCGCTACATAAACACCTTGTTATGTAAATAACTATTAAAATATTTAAATTAAGAAATAATATTATTCTTCGAATAATTAATCACTATAATCAGCTTCATATTTTTGCAAAGGTTGAACCAACCAACAATTATCTTCTTCTAAACCCATATCCTACCCACTCCAGATATTGATGCTCGTCACAAAACGGGCAGTCGTCAAAATCTCCTTACGGGGTACATTGCAAATATTTTGTACTACCTAAACACTGACGGAGACGCCTACGGGCCAACTCCGACAGCCAAGTGTAACATACCGAAATATACAGATGGAGAGGAAATGTAAAAAAAAAACTAGTGGTTGACAGTACATACTTTCTCGCATTATTTATAAATTTTTGCACTTTTCAAAAATTCAGAGAGTTCAAAGAAAATGAGACATGCTCCATTCTTTTAAGCATCCCTTCTTTTATTCAAAGAAAAAATTAAAGAAATTTTTAAATTGCCTCTATTTCGCGACAAATTACACGAAAAATTTTTACGCATTTTCGAAAAAATTAACATCAACTTAACCTGTCTTAAAGGAACACATTTCATTAAGGAAAAAAACTCTATCTTTATTAGCATATTTGCAGACGTCCCAAGAATTGCACGTTGGCAATTTTTTTTAAAGAACATGGACGAACGTGGATTCTGCACCATTATCTTAAGCGTTCTTTACGCTATCCAAAGGCAAATGTTTGATCAAAACATTTGGAGTCTTTTTGAGAAAATTTTGGAAATGTTTTTGAGAGTTGCTCAAAGTACTCTCACAAATCAAAATATTCGCTTGAAACGCCCAAAGATTCGAGTTCGTTCACATCGATTGGGAAGTATCAATTTTTAAGAAACTCCACTGAACGATTTCCGCGCTAGCGTTGACCACACACAGACCGACAGACAAACGTTTGCCCGTCAATCGATTTTTTAGTATCAACGACCACCAAACACAGATTCTGGCTACACATTATGTTAGTTTTTTTTCTATATTTAGCAACAGAATTTATCCGTTTTTTTGTTACCAGGGCACGGAAATAAAAGTTGTTTCTGCCGAAATTTCCCCGTTTAGTTATAATTGTTAGTATAATTGTACAGTAACAGTAAAAAATAAAATACAATAACAGACCATAAAGGTGCAGCGTGCTGTAAAGCGCTCTCTGCTGTAAGCGGTGTCTTTCGTAACATTTAATGTTTTATAATAACCCGACAATTTAAATTCATTTAAGTGTAATAATACAAAATGAGAGTCAAAACAGACTTTCAAACTCGAAAATTGAAGAAAGCGATTTGCAGGACAATACTCATAGCCAGTTTTTCACCTTTGATTATCTGTTAAACGTTGTTCACTTTCGAATTAATCGCCTGAAAGTTTCTTGCTCGTTTTACCACCTGCCTTAAACACGATTGATGAAATTAAACTTACGTGTACTAAAGCGTTGAACAACATCCGTTTAAGGGGACGTAATAGCGGTTAACCGTTTCTTCTTTTCGTTTCAATAATTGTGGTTTCGTTTTATAATGATAAAATATTTAGAGACGTTCAACAGTCAAGGCAAATCAAATAGAGCTTTCTCTGAGAAAATTTTTAAAATGTGGAGGCATCTTGTAATGGACCCCCAAAATTCAAAATATCCGTTTCAAACTCGCTAAGCATGAGTTCCTTCAGAACTAGCAGAGAATATCGTATTTGGAGAAAATCGTGTGAACGGTTTAGGCTCTAACGTTGACCAGTCAGGCAAACGGATAAAGAAACATTTTGTGGTCAATCGATTTTTCGGTATCAAGGACTCCCAAAATATGGATTCCAACTCTACGAGTTAGGAGCAGTAATTCACAATAAACTATAAGAACGAGATTAATACACTTTTTCGTTACCAGCAATACGAGCTTTTCTGTGTAAAAATTGCCGTTTTCCGGAAATAAGTGATGAGCACGATTACAATATTTTTCTTCTTTCAAAGTGTACAGAGAAAGGGAATAATGGCCAGAAAGGGAGGGGGTTACTTTCGCGAACTGAACGGGACCTTCTCTGTTCAATAACAAGCTTACGCCGCGCCGGAACACGAGCTGCCCGGAGGGGGGAGAGGTATGGCGCTGGTTGAGGGAAGAAGCAGTGGTTGTCTCAATTCAACTTACTCACATTGCACATACTATTTAATATTAAGTTTACACTATTTACACTTGCAATGGCCATGAGATGTGAGGCGGTGTGCCTGCGGTGGTGTGCCGACGGCGGTTTGCCTGTGGCGGTGAGCCTGGGACGGTGTGCCTGAGGCGGTGTGCCTGAGGCGGTGTGCCTGAGGCGGTGTGCCCGAGGCGTTGCACTGGCGGGGTGCAAATGAATGCGCGCTCCATGGGAGCACAGCACAGAATCTGGCTCGCGTTGGTCAGCCGGAACTCACGTACGGACTGAAAGTCCGTCTGCGTTGGAAGCAGTCTGCACCCCTGCCGAAGGCAGTGGCGTTACGTTACACTCGCGAGAAACCAGATGGCGCCGGGCCGGGCCGGACTTGCGTTGTCTGTCGCGGAGAGATTTTTTGTTCCGGCAGAGACAGCGACCTGTCGGAGAGTGCCGTTTTGGGGGTAGAGGCCTTCGGGAAACGCGTTGGCGGCAGCCGGGCTGGGGGAGGCGGCGGCGGTGAGGGTGGCCAGCGGTGGGAGCACCGGATGCCCGCGGTGGGTGCGGCCAGCGTCTGAAGGGGGAAACAATGACCTGCCGCCAAGGGCTTTTGTGGCGTGGACGGAACACAAAGTAAGACGAAGAAGCAAATAAAAACGATTATCGTTTTATTTTAAAAGCAGAATTAAATTATGATATTTAATTAATGATTTCAATCATATCAGCTTCTGGAAGTGTGTCTTTGCGATGCTTCTTAGTCAGGGGGCACATTCTTAAAGGAATTCCAGAACTTGTTTTTTAGAGGAAAGCTCGAGCAGCGTGGAACACTTTACAAGAGCTAGTGATCGTTCCGTAATGTGCAGTCTACATCACGCGGGAAGCGCCCGAGACCGTTCGCCTGTATAATACGACAGTTTATCTTGAAACTACTGTAAAATGTATACATTTGACAAATACTTTTTGCCATACCAAATAATGAATGGCTGTGTTTTATACAAAAACATAGAGTAGGAAACACCGAAATCTTCAAAGAATATTAACGTTTCTCTTAAGAATGTGTTGTTTTCCCACGTCTACTCTTTAAGGGTTTAAATAATACAGTTGTTGAGGATTATCATTAACAGTTGTCTAAAACACTCATAAACTAACGAACTATATTTCAGAAGAGTTTGGACTCAGATTTTCTCATTTTTACATTGAATTCTGTGTTCGAGATCATTGTATGCCTTTCTATTTCTGGACCTACTAGGTATTTTAACATAATAAATAGAAAGTATTGTAATGCAAGGGCAGAAATTGTCGATATTGTCACAGAAAAACTCAAAATTGTGGGGCACTAGTATCCAAACTAGTCATGTACAATTGCACATAATTTTTCGCATTCTTACATTTACAATTTTTGAAAATTCAAGAAGTTCAAAGAAAATGAGATCATTTTATTATCGTACTTTAATCTATACGAGAAAAAAGAAGAAACATTTGGAGCCGTTTTTGATAAGTTTTTGTGTAATTTGTATGAACATCAACCAGACATTAGGTGAAAACTACTTGTTAAAAAAATTGTATCTTACCTTAATTAAAGATCAAATTTTTATAACAGATATAGTTTAGGATAAAATTTGATTGCCAGTATTCTTCTTTTGCAATACTAATTTTTTCCAATTTTCAAAAATGCAGAGTTCGACGAAAATTGGATCAGAGGACTTTCTTTATTGTCCTATATACGAGAAAAAATTAACGAAAAAGTTTGAGACGTTTTGGGAAAATAATTGCTGATATATATATATATATATATATATATATATATATATATATATATATATATATATATATATACACACACACCTGTGCGGTCCTGTATTCTACCCAAATTTACACGAAAACTATTCACATTTTAGAAAATTTGTACTATATACCTTTATTTAAAGATCTGTCAAAGATTTCCAAATTCAAAATAAGGCTTGCCCTATATTTAAGCGGTGTCCACGCTATCCGATATAACACATTTAATAAAAAATTTGGGATTTATTTCTTTTCGAAAAGTTTTGGAAATGTATTCAAGACTTCTTTCAATGTAATACCTAACAAACATCAAATTAGCCGTTTCAAACTCGCAGAGACGCTAGTTTTTCTAGATCGATCGGGTATTATCGATTTTGGAGAAGATAGTGCAAACGGTCTTCGGACCAGCGTTGACCGCAGATGGACAGACATTTTGCCATCAATCAATTTTTCGTTATCAAGGACCCAAAAAACAAGTATTGTCATTACTCAACAAGTTAAAGGAAGTAATTTATTACGTAGAGGAACAAAATATATCCATTTTTTCGTTACCAGGTCCCGGCAATAAGAGTATTACTGTGGAAAATATGCCGTTTTCCGGCATAGAATTACAATACTTTCCCTTCTTACGAAGTAAGGTAAGAAAGAAAAATATTATAATTTATATTTATAAAAAAAACAACTTTAAATTTCTCTTTAAATTTTTCTAAGATGGAGCATAGAACGCTTAAAAAATGTCTCAAGTTCACTTAACTATCAGAATTTTTGAAAATCTCAAACGTTAGAAATAATGCGAGAAAGTATATGGTGCAGCACACTGGTTAAGTATTAAGGACCCACTGCACGTAAATTCTGACTTCACAGCATGTTGGAGGAAGTAATTTACTACATACAGGAACAAGATATATCCACGTTTTCGTTACCAGGATCTTACAATACGAGATGTTTTCTCGAAGAATCACCCATTTTTGCCGCAGTCTTACAATACAGGTTTCACTACGTCCGTAATATGGTGCGTCTAAGGAGGAACGATCATTGTTTGCCCTATTTAAAGGGACTTTTTGTGTGCATTTTGAATTCAGTCGTGAAATAGAAGTCTAAAGGGCATCGGAGGAGCAACCCATGACGACAGTTACTTTTGGAGCTGTGTGAATTGTGAATTGAAATGTGAACAAATTGTGAATATAAATGAAGCTTTAAGATACAGCTAGTAGTACGTAGTAGGCGTATAATTTCTTTGTTTACAAGAAAATGGAATAAACAATTTTTCTCAATTGTATTTCACTAAAATGTTAACATTAAAAAGTGTAAAATTTCTGTTAACAACAATTTAGCAGGAACATATGAAAATATGTGTGTAATTTTTAAAACAATGATTTTCGAAATTACATTAAAGTATTATGATTTTATAAAAGAGAATTCGAGGCAATGTGTATAGATATATGGGGGAGTATAATTCATAAATATATTTTGTAGGTTTTTAGAGTTCAGAACAATTTATAGTATATTATTTCACAGCAATCATTGGCTATCAAGTTTCTTCCCACACGATGACGCTCACATAACTATCTCAATTCCTGACCGTTATGGAATACTTTTCCTCCAAGTGCCAATCGTGGTCGACAGATTCCGCCGTAGTCAAATGCAGAAGTTTCAAGGAACTCGCGCCTTTTAGAGGCGCAGCGTTTCGCGATTGCCTCCTGGAGAGGCTCTTTGCAGGCCCGCCTGCTCTTGTTCGGCGACCGCTACTGTCGGCACTTGCAACGCGCTGCCGTCGACGAGGAGTGCCGAGGAAGCTATACTTGGACATTTTTAACGTGGCATCTCAAGGTCACGCGCGAGAGGGAGAGAGACGGCAAACTCCAATAGGGAACCTTAAAAGTCGGAGCTGTAGTGACGTTGCAGCTCCCCATTGGAGTCTGTCTTCCCTCTCCCTCTTTCGGGCGTGACGTTGAGATGCCACGTTAAGAAAATCCAAGTATAGGGGAGAGCGGGGTCGGCGGGGACGGGCAGACGAGGGGGCCACTCGCGGGTACAGCCCCCCCTTTCCTCCCACTCCTCCGCCTCATTTACCTCCGGGTTCCCCGTGTTCATCACCCTGCAGCCCCGCCGCTCCGTCGCCACCTCCTGTTTCACCGTCTCGCTGCAAGTCGTCTTACTGTAATTTATCATTGAAATTCAGAGAGCTATAAAGCCTCGGCGACATTTCTTTTTATCGGCAGATATACTTCTCTCCAGCTACGATTTTTTCAATTTGCCACTTTATTCCTCTTCTGCTCTCCATCTTCATACTTCTTTCGGGTTTCCTTCGCCCGCCGCATTTCGCCCTCTTTGCTTGCGTATTTCACTTGCAATGGCGACGAGCGAATTTCGTCTCGTCCCGCGCGAACGCCGCGCCGTGCCCTGCCGGCGGGCGCCTCTCGCGTATTCACCTCGTTGGAGCACGACCTCCATCAGCAGCGCACTGCCCCGCCCTTCAATTTTATGCTCTCCTTCCTTTGCTGATATTTTACGCGGTCGTGTTTTAGCGAACATTTTTAACGGTGGAAAACAACTATTGCAGGGGTTGAGATATCTTTTGACAAATACTTTCCATTACATTCGGGAAGTTTTCTCGTTTACTGAGCAAGATTCTTTGCGTGTCTGTATGATATTCATATTAATTATAGGCACATATGTTTGCGAATTCTCAAATTTGTCTTAAGTATTTAAGTATTCTGCCTTATGCTATGAAATAAATATTATCAACGTAATTATAAAATATAAAGAAGGGCCGTGGCATTGTAACCACAAGTATTATTTTACCTAAGGTTATTCTCTCCTACAAGTCTTCAACATCTAAATACCGTAATATAATTAAAAATAAATATACAAAGTATTTGATTACAGTGTAACGCCATACGGTTGAAATATATTCTGAAAAGCATTTCTGATCACACCAATCCATTTTATTCAGATGTGATTCAACGACATTTATAGTAATTTTTTATTCATTTGTGTCTACGCTTAAACACTTTTTAAACATAAACGAGTGGAACTGGAAAAGGAGGTGCAATAACTTTGTTAAAAATCGTTAATTCCAAAATATTTTTTAAAAAATCATCTGTTCCAAGGGGAAAAGTATAATCACCAGTCATGTTAAAAAGACTAATCCACTAACAACTTTTGAAACGTACTCATTGAGATTGGGATTTAACAACTTTTTTTGTTTTCGAGACAATAAAGAAAGCTCGCCCAAGATTTCCTTTTCTCTCACAATTACTCGCAATATTACTTTCTACGGGTAGTTTTTGAAGTTCACTATAACCATTTCTAATTACATCTTTTACAGAAAAAGGAAAACTTCCTCGACATAAAATTTGCGAAACAGAATAAAACTAGTGTGTTAAATGTAGGACCTAGCACGCTGCAGAATTTGTTACTTAGTGTCCTACCTTCAAGAAAGATAAGTCCATTGTGAGCAGAATTTGCGTCTAACTTCATATTTGTCTGCTCATTAATTACTATCATACATTTATATCCCGAGTTCGAATTATACTTTTGGAAATGAGTTGGCAGACATTTAAGTTTTTCATATTTTCAGGTATAGTTCATATTTTCACATATTTAATGGAAACTCATGTCTTTAATTCAATGTGTTCCACATTTTAGCCTTTCGACATATTCATGATTACTTTAACTTTTAGTGCAATTTAAAGTGATGTATCAAATTGAGAAATAGATCTGAATTTAACTGCACAGTATGTTGCATTCTTCTAGATGGAATCCATCACCAATTTTTTATGTTGAGTGACGTTTTTGGCAGCCATCTTCTTTTGTACTTTTTGGATAAGTCTTAACAAGTTCTTTTTTTCTTCATCTTTTCGGGGTCTGCATGTATATCTTCTTCAATGGGGTTGAAGGAGTAAAGGTAATTTAGATAGGCTTGAAATTCCATCCTATGTGTGTACATACCAATATTTTAGTATTTAGCTATACTGTTTACAATTTCTTTGGCACGCAGTTTTGTCTTATATTCTTGTTTAGAATATGATATTTCGTGCAAATTAGTCATCCTCGTAAAGTTCATTGCAGTAGCATGTATTCTACTTACGTTTTAGACAGTTCAAAGATATATCGAGAGAGAATATCAGATTTGAAGATTTAAAAAAGAGCTTTAAAACCAAAGGAAAATTAAAATTTAGTCTATTTCAGTACATGTTAAAATTTGTTCTACGAGTAATTTAAAAAAATTTTTACAGTTCTCTATATTGAGATGACTTAAATATTTGATGAATACACTGTTTTCATTATTTTAATTTTCTATTCCATTGTTAATCCATATTAGAACGTTTCTAATCCAAATACACGTAGTACGTATTTAGATACATGTTATTCCATATAAATCCTATCCCTGGTTGTAATTTACAGCGAAAATACCCACATCCATTTCGACCGTCTCAGAATTCCTTCTGTTCTCAGAGTGTTAGTTCTACTTTCAAAAACCTCTGCTGTGCTGTCAATCTACTATATATTTAAGATACTTGAAACGTTTTCTGTGGTGTGGTGTAGAAAATACTCCGACCCACTTAATGCTCTATTTTATGTCGATATTAATATACTTAATGTTCATTGGGTAAAACAAAACATTGTAGACCACTCAGTGTGAAATTAGACATCTGTATTTATAAACTCGTTAAAGCTTTTGAGAATTTTAAACGTTTCTTTCTCTCCTAAAATAATTCGTACAATCTACTCTCTTTCTCTCTCTCTCTCTCTCTCTCTCTCTCTCTCTCTCTCATTTACTTACTTACTTACTCACTCACTCCCTCACTCACTCACTCCTCACTCACTCACTCACTCACTCACTCACTCTGTCTCTGTCTGTCTGTCTCTCTCTCCTTTACTTCAATTCTCTTTATTTTCCTATTGTTAAAGCAACAGAGAAGCTCGGATTAGAAAAGAGGGATGAAGAGAGCATCGTTAACACACTCCATATTATTGAATACAAATAGAAAAATGACTCGCTCCGACATGTTACGAGTTACATAAATTCCTGGGATAAAAATAGTTCGCAAACTAAAATTTTGCATGCATCATTGTAACATTTCAAACAAGATCATACATTTTCAAACAAGATCACATACATTTTATGCACGCGTAAATAGATGACATTTTCACAAAAAACATCCAATTAATTCATCACGAAATTGTGAGGGCATAATTTTATGCAATACGTTTGCTTTACTTACATTACAGCCTTTCAAAACAATTTTTTTAAATTTATTTTTTCTGAAGGTAAATACATCGGTAGTTATTACAACTTTACGTATGTAATTTTTATTACTTACTGACTAACTTACTCTAAGCTTACATACTATACAAAGGGGAGGTTGCCCACTATGGGCCCTCTAATCTGGTTCTATGTCTGGAATATATTTGGAGGGGGTATGTGATGTGATTATCTAATGGTACAATGTTGAATTCCTTATGGAGTTGATTATTTGTAATGAACCATGGGGCGTTAGTTATGGTTCTCAGGAATTGGTTTTGAATTACTTGGAGTTTGCGAATATTTGTTTTGGCGGCGTTAATCCATACGGGACAGGCGTAAGTGATTAAAGGTCTTAGTATGGTTTTGTATATTGCTATGGCGGTATTTTGTTGTAGTGAACTGTGTCTGTTTATTATTGATTTTAGCTGATGTAGTTTTGCCTTGGCTTGCATTATCTTTGTTTCAATATGATCGCGCCAATTTAATTTAGAGTCGAGATATAGTCCTAGGTATTTAATTGGTTTGTTGGGAGGGTACCATTCTATTGGGATGTTGTTAATTGTTAGCGGGGAGGGGGGAGTATATGGTCTAAGTGAGAATATTTTGGCTGCTGTTTTGGTGGGATTTAGCTGAATTTTGTATTTCGCGGCCCAGCTATCATGTGTGTGTAGGTATAATTGTGTTTTTGCTCTTAGGTCTGCTAGTGAGTTGCCAGAGATGTATAATGCCGTGTCGTCCGCGAATTGTGCCAAATGGATTTTTTTTGATTTGGGAATGTCGGCTACATACAGATTAAACAATGTTGGTGATAAGGGGGGTCCTTGAGGTAATCCTGCTTTGATGCAACGGGGGTTAGAAAGGTGGCTGTTGACATTGACAGAGAAGGTTTTATTACTTAAAAATGTCAAAACAAATATGCTGACTCATTGTTTTATTTCTTTTTGTTCTAATTGGCTTTAGGAATGATCTATTGGTGAAATGTTGTTGGAATAGTAATAGTGAGGTATATCGTCATAACAGTGTTACAATAATTACTTTCAAGAATAAAATTGTTTCGTTTTTAACTCTATTTAAAAAAATTATGGACAAGATGCACCTTATGGACATTCCAATATATTATGTATATTTGAGAAGTAGAAAGAGTAATCAAGTAATAAAATTGTCACCATTATCCTGATATTATTTCATTGGAAAAGGAACTGTAGTAATCTGTAACTAATGTAATCATTGTAAATGAATGAGAACATACTAAATCAAAACTGCCGAAAGCATTCAATTGTGAAACAGAAGAAAGCACACATTAAACACAAGACATTCGATTATTGAAATAATTCAATACTGTTCAATAATTTAAAATTAGTTTGTTCCACAACAGAAAAATAATTGTTTTATTATAAAAATTATTGTTTTATAGAAAACCGAGCTAGAAAACACTGAGCATTACCAACTTGCCGAGGACGGAATATCTAGCTGATTGTGCCGCAGACGAGTTAAAAACACTACTCTTTGTTCCTTTTTCGGATACGTTGGCGCCAGGGATTACAGAGCTGCCCTTCGCATTTTGCATAATGCACAGGGTTAATTTCGCTCTCGAGGTTAATTTTATGGATCACAAGAGACGACAGAAAAATTACTGAAAGGAGAGTGTACACGGACATGCGAGTGAAATAAAAATGTAAAAAGAACAGAGAACACCCTACTGGTCACGGAGAATAAAACTGGCGATAAGATAAAAATGTTTGGTTTTTTTGTTGATGTAGTAAAAAAAAGTTTTGACCACTTCTAAGAATTATTCAGAGACATAACATATTCCAAACCATCATATTCGGCTTTTCATAATTTAAACTCGCCATTACTTAAAGTAATTTAATAGGAATAAACCTATCAATTTTAATAATATTGAATATTAAACTCACTCAAATTGGTTTCTTAATTTCTATTGTATATATTGCAATTGCGGTTGCACAAGAACCATAGGCAAAAAATTCATTCGTTCATACAAATATACGATTATTCTTAGAATATTCTTGGAATTCTTGGTATACGAAGTAAATCCACGTAATGAAAAATTAATCTCGCCTAAGCAAAACGAAGACATATTATCAGTTACATTCACGGAGGGGACTTCATTTTTGGAGTGTATACGAGGAAAAAATATTAAGAAACAATTTGAAGACAGTATACAAAACATTGAAGTTTTTAAGATAAACTCTATCACAGTAAGAACTTTCAACTTTCATAACAAAGTACTTCATTCTTGTATCATATAACCACGTAACACATAAGTTTGATAGTGTTGATTAAGGAGAGGTATTCTTGGAAGACTAATAATTGACTGCGCCGAGGGTTTAAGTTTTTAACAATTAAGGAATTCCATCACGTGATGTATACAAGCATACTAAGAACTGTTTGTGTTGACATAATTATTTCCAAATAATTTTGTAATTGTAAATAATAATGTAATCTTGGACTTTATAGGAACCTGAATTTTTTAGAGTAATAAAATACAATTCAATGCAAAAAGTCTGTGTAAAGTGTAAGTAAAAGTGTAAGTAAATATGTCTCCCTGCTATTGCATTACAGGCATGCTAAATTCATGATTGAGAAACCGAGCGCAGATTTTATTTCTATCCTAGTACGTCACATAGTCACTTCCCTAGTAAGTTACACTTATCTGCAAACCAGAAACCTAAAGAGACACCAAGACAGAATGTTTGTGAATACGTAAAACTAACCCTGATAAGTCATTTTTGACCTCAAATTTGAATTCAGGATGCAAAATTCATTGAAGTGCACATCTTATTACTACAGAAAACAACGTTTTACACAGTGCAATTACTGGCTTAGGATCTGTGTCTTTCTATTTACGACAATCAAACTCAGTTCATTAGAATTTTTAAAAAATTTATGGTCGCATAACTGCAAGGTCATTAGCGACCACTATTGATTAACGTTACGGGTATCTATTTACTGAACGAAGTGACATGGTGATGAGGGTTGAAAAGACGAACACAAATACAACGCCCCAAGCGGGTCTCGAACCCGCGACGCTTCTGCCCGAAATCACTACGACACCACTGCCTTAGCAATCTCTGCCTTAGCCACTCTCATCGGCAGAAATTATTTTGTTGATGGCAAAATAACTTCAAAAGAACATGTCGTCTGTTGCACAGAGTGTGATTTTATTGTACTACTAGTCACGAATAAATAGTTTCTAATATCTTTGATTGTCTTAAATAGAAGGACCGAAGTGAAGTTTAAATACAAGCTCCTAAGTCGAAAATCCGTTTTTTATTTTTATTAAACAACTCATAATAGGTGTAACAATAACAATAAAATCAGTAATAATAATAATAATAACAACAATAAAAACAACAATTATATCGCATTAAGACGTGGGTTTTATTCAAAGAATTCTACGTAGAAATTGTTTGACTTGTTTCCAGTGAAATTTTCTGTTTTGGACTTACGTGCTTTTGAAATAAAGTATACAGTCTTCGATCTATTCAGTCTTGGCAAGGCATGATTATCTCCAAGTCGTCATGGACACTATATCAGCACATTAATTCCCTCCTTTGCTCCGGTGTTGCTCCACGGCAACCGTCTGGCTCTCAGCCGCGAACTCTCCTGCCCTCCCCCCCCCCCCTGCGCGCCGCCCCGTCCTCCCGCGTCCCCCCGTCGAGCGCAGCCCCGCGGTATTTGTGGACGCCATTAACCCGTGTCGCCTCCGCAGTCAGGGCTGCGCTCCCGGCCACCTCCGCGCGCGCCGCGCGACGCGGATGGATGAGCGGCGGAGCGGCTGGTGCAGCGCCCCCGAGCAGGGCGCGTCGCCCGTGCGCCCACACACGCGCTAGCACAGAGCGGCGCCATTCAAACGGCCGCCGCCGTTCAATATCCTCTGACCCCACTGCTCCGACAGGCAGCATTCAGGAATTGAGGATTCATTGATTGGTGCTTCGAGCGCGTCAACTACTAAGGTCAGTAGTTCCGTAATTTATCCCGTAAATGTGGTGCATTTTTTGGCGCGGAAGTGGTGGTGATCACCTCATGCCGAATGGCGAGATCCAGCACCGACCTACACGTCGGTTAGCGGGGTTTGGCACGAACAGGTATTTCCCACGGTCAGGTCATCGCCTCAGCCTGGACAAGCTCTAGGCCAGCGTTTGCGAACTGGAGAAGAAATGACGTCAGTCAGCCTTCCTCTTCATGAGAAGACCCTCAAAGAAGCAGTGCGAGTAAAAGGGGCGGGAGAGATCTACAGACTGCGGTCGCCGGTGATGAAAAACCTTGGCAGTGGGCCTTTGTCGGTGTTTCAGGCAACATGAAAAGGAGACTACATACTCCCGTTAATTTTCTTTCGATTTGGGAAAAAATGTTACTTTTTGGAGATACTGCAACAATGGCGAAGTATTTAGTGTGTTCGAAAGAATTGCAGTATATTAAAACGTTGAACGTACTTAGACATTGCAGTCTTGCGACCCAGAGACACCCGCGTGATAAAAATAAATTCTGAATAATTGACTGAGGGCCTTCAATCATGAGATGAGTAAAGGATTTGCAGATAGACAATTATGAAAAAACTACTGAAAATCATGATGATTTATAACATTCTCAAACAAACTATACATGAAATAAGCAAGTCTGAGGTCCAAATTCTCTCAAGTGGCTCTTTTCGGGTATCTATTTTTAATTAATTGTTAACATGATTATTGTTTCAGGACGAAATAAGTTCGTTATATCACATAACATTGTATGAAATATTGTCCTAAAATTTTTTTTTTTTCAAAAATGTTGTGTATTAGAAGAATGGAAGTAGAATTACAGTAATGATTATGATAGAGTCGGATATTGCTTTGAGATATATAATAATCTATGTTCTAATATTTAGATATGGCAAAGCGGTCGTGGCCCTTTTTTAGGGTATTGTTACTGTATTCGTTAGGTGTTGATCGGAGAAACAATGGAAAATTACCGATCACAGCAGCCGTCCGCTAGAATTCTCCTCCAGGCGAAGGAATTCAACCTAGCAATGTACTTAGGGTCCAAAATCCTGCCACCGTCGAGACTAGAATCCTGGAACCTCCAGATCAGAGGCACTGCAGTGACTTTAATAATTGATTCCCTGACCCACCTAAGTCGGTAGGAGTTGAGAAATAAAATGAACACAATTCAAGGTGTACGGAGAGTTTGGAGTATATTCATATTGCTGTTGAGTAGATTGCAGATGGCTCTCAACACACACTATACTCCACAGTTCGATCTGCTGTCTCCTGGATGCACAACACCGGAATCGGTGGACGCAAGGTAAGCGCCACTGGGTCAGTCTGTTTAAAATGCTCAAGGGCTCTAAGCGCCACAGCCTCGAATTTGGATGAAATTTTATGCTCTGTGCCATGTACCTCAAGGGAAATTTTGTGAAGTTCCAGTTTCATACGTGAAATAGTTGTTAATTTATAGTTGTTCGTCCCAGTCCAAAGTCGGTGTACTACAGAGTCGACTATAAGATTTTCACAACTTTGGGATACACTACGTTTTTCTCCGTTATTGCTAAACAAATAAAACTAAGCTTTCTAGAACTAAGTAAATTAATTCAAAGGCACTAATATCTATTTTGCATTTATTAAACATACAGTTATTAAACACACATTTATTGAACACATATTTATTAAACGCGTGCCAAAATCGCCAAAAAAAATTATTGTCCTCAAAAATTTTAAGAATTTAACATTGAATAGATCTCTTAATGTTCAGAAAAGTGAAATTTGGCTAATAACATATCAACCTTACCTTGTGTCCGAATATAAAAATTTTTTTAAATTAATTTAAAAATTTTTAAAAAAGAAATTTTTAACCTTTTTTAAAAAAAATAGATATTATTGTCACATAAATTATATAAATATATCATTACGAAGAGAAAGAGAAGACTTTGAAGCTTCTGAAAACAATGTGATTACTCATTTACTCATCCGAGGCATACAATGCTAAAATGTGGTACAAAAATTTAATGGTATTGACAGAAAAAGTAGTCTTCAACAAAAATTCTAGAGTTTATTGTTTAATAGAATCCTCAATATTCACGTAAGAAAATCGAAATTTGGCACGAAATAACTCAACAAAACATTGTTTTTTATTCAAACAAAACATTTTAGGCCATTAGAACCTTAAGCTGACTAAGCTGTGGCAATTATCTTTTACATTATCATTTTCAATGCAGGAATTTGATTTAGTATCCCTATCGCCGCAGGGGTCATGTTCGAAGACTCGTGGCTAGAAATCAGCACAATAACCAGTACCAGCCAGAATTATATGTACCAAATACGCCACAATTATATACTGTAAACACAGTCATCATCAAGTGCCATGTTAAGACTTTTTCCTTGCAAGGGAAATTCTTCTCGAGTACGATTTCTTAATCACACATATCGTAATAATATAATCTAAACTATACTTATTTTTCACTGATAACTATTTTAGCAGTATATTTTCATGCTATTAAGAGATTGAAAGTTTTGTCGGTTAAATCGTTATCTGTCTGGGTGCGTCCTCGAGGTGGGCTGTTACGAGGGAGTGAACTGTACGAACTGTTGTGTACGTATTTATGTATATATTTGTATAGGTATTTATGTATGTGTGCATTTAGTCTATGTGTGTGTGTGTATGTGTGTGTGTGTGTGTGTGTGTGTGTGTGTGTGTGTTACATGAAGAGTTTGTGCAGGGTGAGGATGAGTTTTTGTGTAGCATTGTTCCGTTTCAACCGCTGATCGGTGCACGAAACGTATAATGGGACGTCCGCGGATGGTATTATTTTTTTATTAGATCAAAAAGAATTGAATGTGTGAAATTGCCTCAGAACGCTTTTTCCATTCACAAGTTTTTCCCTCGCCTTGTATGGTCTCTTTTGGGCGGCATTGTTGCGACGGAAGGACCCTCTGGGATGAATATCAGGAATACAAAAGTCAGAAACGATTACTTTGTAAAGACTTCAAGACATCAGACCAACACCGAGGCTAATCATGTAATCTTATGAATGTTTGTAATCCATCCCAATAAAATTAAAATTAAATTAATTATCCCTTGCGATTAGTGTAGTAGAGTCTGTATGTTTTTTTCGAAGATCTTACACCACATTGACATCATCAGCAGAAACAGCAGCAAATTTATTTGATATATTTGTAATTTTTATGAAAGAGCAAAATGGTACTCCGCCTCTTCAACGTTCAGTAAAAATATGTGATAATGTTGTTGGACAACGACAAAAGCAAGCATTTTGTGAAGCGTTAATACTGACGGTTGTTTGAAACCGGATGCCAGCCCCCAAGCAGGGCTCATTGCATGCGTGGAAAAACGCGTTTTCTGCCAATCCAACCGCTTATTATGTTTGTTTGGGGACACTCTGGAACAAAAAAATTCGAATCCGGTTCCAGGAAGAATGATGTCAACAAATTTCGGTCAACGAACGAGTGGCACTGCGAGTCCCGTGAAGGTGGTCTTCGTTACCACAACTCACTTTGGGTTGACGACACAGTTTATCGGCCGCCGCCAACATCCATCTTTGTTCTATGATCATCGGATTGGAAGGATGTCGTTCTTTTCTTGCATGTTGCGGAAAGTATAGAAGTAAAAATTTTAATTTTTCGACTTTGATTTTGTTCTTATTACGTCTATTACTCTGAAGGGGATTTTGTAGGATTGTCGCTTTTGTAGAGGGGATGAAATATTATTATATTTTTCTTATATCCTATTGATTTCACTTCCCACAGCGAATTATAAACGCCTTGGAGTACATAAATGATAATACTTTAATTATTCTATCCCTATTAAACTTGTTTCT
The DNA here is from genome assembly GCA_964035755.1 of Teleogryllus oceanicus. Classification (NCBI taxonomy): domain Eukaryota; kingdom Metazoa; phylum Arthropoda; class Insecta; order Orthoptera; family Gryllidae; genus Teleogryllus; species Teleogryllus oceanicus. The sequence goes on from CAXIVR010000001.1 coordinate 106,471,893, forward strand.
TAAATAACTATAAGATTTTAATAAAAACTAATTTCATAATTCATTGCACAGGTATTATAAAAGTGAATCAATGACAAGGGTTTCATTGTAATAGTTTGCACCCCCGCTCGTTAATGATCTTTGATGCATCTGCGAATTAGAAGATTTTTGGAATTTTTTTTAAAAATTGCCTTCACTTCAAAAAATTACGCAAAAACTACAAGTATTTTTACAAAAATATTTACATGACACTATTTAAATTTCTGAATTTGATGAACTTTTTTAAGAAAAAATCTCTATCTTCTAAATGGTAGTTGTAGAAAGGCGACGAAAAATTTTGATCTTAAACAATTTTAAAAAATTCAGAGTTAAATGAAAGTGAGACGCGCCATTTTTTGAAGCGTTCTTTGATCTATCCGAGGAAAGTATTAAATTTAAAAAAATGGAGTAATATTTGAAAAAGAATTGAAAACGTCGAAGTACATGTAAAATATCATATGTGTTTGACGGGAAGCGGTAACTCAGTGCATCAACTGATGTGACTGCAGAGCCTCTGACCGGGAGGTCCTAGGTTCGAATCCTGACGTCTACAGGATTTTCGACACTAGCTTTTCAGCTAGATCGAATTCAGTCTCTGTCTGCAGGAGAATTCTCAGCGGTCGCCTGCTCTGATCGGTAGTTTTCGGTGGTTTCTCCGATCAACACCAGGCGAATGCCGGAGCAGTACCCTAACGAACGGCCCACGGACCGCGCGCGATCTGTCTTTCCTCTTCCTTGTCATCTCCTCTTCCCTTACAAACACACTTACACTAAAATGCACTACACTACCACATATTCCGGGAGATCGGTCGGGAGTTTAGAGCTTGTCCCGGCTGGGACGGTGTCCCGCTGGTGGGAGAGTCCTCGTTAGGGCGAAACTCCACTAGCCGAGGGTAGGTCGGCACCGGATCTCGCCATCCAGCGGGGAAAGATCACCGCCATCTCCCGAGAAAAAACACGCACTACACTAACAGGACTAATGACCAAAGCAGTTGACGAACTCGGAAACACGAAAAAATCAATCAATCAATCCTATGTGTTTGCGTGTATCAACAGATGCAAGCATGAAATTGCAAGTTAGGAAGAGGCAACAATTAACATTTAATCTTCGTGCTTCAATCGGTTAATTTTTTACAAACACTATAAAAATATATTAATTTTCGTTTATTTTATTGTGTTAAATAAATGGCCTTGATTACGCGAAAATACATATTTGCAAAACGTACAAATCGCTTTAATAAAAATATTTTACTGTTTCTCACATTAAAATCCGAATGTTTTTAATCTACATTTTTAATTAATAACGTCAGGTGGACTGCCTATAACATAATTGGAACTTTCTCCAAAGAACATTTTTATTACTCATAGACATACAAAATAATTAAATCGCAGATTGGAAAAAGGAAGAAAGTCCAATTTTATTAAAAATAAGTTCAGATATTCATTTTTATCTTAAGCCCAAGATAGAAGAAAGTCCTGACACAAAAATAAAGTTACAGGATGTTAAAAATTTTAACTTGCTACATTCCGGCATTTTTCTTAGTTTTCTCCAAACATAGGTGGATGGACTTTCTTCCTTTTTTCAACCAGCGATTCAATTCATAATTTTAAGAAGTGTTGTAGTTATTTTAAAAGATTGAAAATATATCCGATTGTAGTCACATAACCAAGTTTTTGTTTCATATGCACATTAAATCTAATTCTCAGGTTGTAGCACAGAGTGCAATAATTTTATAACATATTTTTTGCGAATTATTAAAAAGGAAACATCTCTAGAATTTCAAACAAAAAATCCGACGAAAATTTCAATAATCATCAAATGGTATTAATATTTTAGTTCTAAAACATCTACAGCGCTACTAATAAACGTGGTGTAAACTTTATTCTGTGCTTACGCCTGGAATAGCATGAGAATAGCAACAACTTTTACCAATAAACATGGAATAACTTGAGCATGGAATAACTGCGGCGTAGTTTCCATGGCAACCGCTAAACCACGGGGAGACATAGTTTAAGTGTTGAATAAGGAAATAACGCGGAGGAAAACAAGCGCCTTGCAATAGTCATTTGTCTCCAGTTTATCTCCAGCTGTTCGTGCGTGAGTTTCGTTCTTTCCTTTCAATCATTTCATATATTTCGACCTTTGCTTTCGTTCTTTTGGTACTTTCTCCTGGATATTTTGTGACCTGGCTTCTTTTGGATTTCATGTGATTTAATTTCGACCTTTGCTTTCGTTTTTTGATATTTTCTCCGGATATTTAGTGATTGGGCTGCTTGATTGGAACTGTGATTCCGTTTTTGATTTTGTTGAGAGCGATGTCGCTCGAGATATTGAAAGTGTGGAAGAAGTTGAGTTCATAGACGAATTCTTTCATTGTGAACACCGAGGAGAAGAAGAAGTGTTACCGAGCAGGGTCCCATTGGAAATATATTCTGATACAGAATTCCGCAGGAAATACAGATTTTCGAAAGAAGGAGTGATAAAATTAATAGACTTGTTCGGGGCCCAGTTGAAATGTGATAACGGAAGGGGAGGAAAACTTTCTCCTGATCTGCAAATTTTAACTGCTCTTCGCTGCTGGGGAAGAAACGAAATTCAAGACGATTCTGCTGACTTGCATGGGATAAGTCAACAATCCGTCACTAATGTGTGCCGACGAGTGGCACTGTGTATTGTGGAAAAGAGGCAGACGTATATTCGAATGCCTGAAACGTTAAATGAAGAGGTGCAGAAAATAAACATGTTTTCTGATATTTGTGGCTTCAGAAGTGTAATCGGATGCATTGATTGCACTCACATCCGCATCCCACATGTACCAGGCAATGAAGGGCACTGTTACATAAATAGGAAGAATTTCCCATCATTAAACGTACAAGTTGTGTGTGATGCTTCATTAAAGGTAATGGATATTGTGGCAAGATGGTATGGGAGTGCACATGACTCCCGTATATTCAATGAATCTGCATTGAAAGTGAAATTTGAAGGTGGACATTTTCATGGTAGGCTTTTGGGAGATTCCGGATTTGCATGTACCCCGTATTTATTCACCCCAGTGTTGAGGCCCAGGTCAAGAAAGAAGAGCGCTACAATGAAAGCATGTGCGCACTAGGAACACAGTGGAAAGATGTTTTGGTGTGCTGAAAAGCCGATTTCGTTGCCTCCAAACAGGCTTCAGAAATTCTCTTGAAAACATAAAACTATACATTGTGGCTCTTGCAATATTGCACAATTTAGCAATAATTTTTAATGAAGAGCAATTTCCTGTGGAAGAAGAAGTGGTTGAAGAACTACAATTGCAACCAATTGAAGCTGTAGGTCGAGGAGCAGCAGTTCGGGCAGCTTTTATAGAGGACAATTTTTAGAAAAGGAAATTTATGTATTAATTTGTGAAAGGCAAGGGAAGTGAATGTAAATAAAGTTTTACCAGGTGTCTGATGATGATGATGATGCTAATAATAATAATAATAATAATAATAATAATAATAATAATAATAATAATAATTATAATTATAATTATAATTATAATGGTTTTGTTGTTAATTGCTTTCTGGTAGCAAAACCAGACTTGTTCAAATATTCATATGTCCCAGAAAATCTGGTATTTGAGTGACCTACGAAAATTTTCCATGTTAAAATACTTCCATATTGCATATTTTTAAAATGTAATTCCTAATGTGGATTACTAAGCATTTACACCAATATTGTGAATTTGAACTTGTCTGTTTTCGGTAGCATTCAGTGGAGCATACGTCTTTTCAACCCCCAGGAAAAAATATCAAAGAATTAATAGTGGCTAGATTTGAAATGTGTATACGAAACTGAAAGGATATTCAGAATATAATTGCAGACTTATATTTCCTCATCGATTTCATATAAATATTTCACTTAAGATTTTTCTAATAAAAAATGTGAACCTGCTCACCACTGTGAAAAATCTTCTAAATAAATTTATTATGATTAAGAACTAACCTTGCATAAAAACTCTTTCACATTCCACTGTTTTTACTGAAATGGCAAATTCTATTATGTTATAAAATAATAACATGAAATTCTTTAGAAAGGGTGGGTAACCAATTGTTTAGATATTTAGTCAAAAAACAGTAAAAATTGTATGGGGGAGAAAATCATCTGTGCACCCTTTCTTGAATTTCAGAATCCCTTCCTAACAATTTAACTATTCATTCAACTTTTTTCAAATTAGTATCAGAATTTTGGATTAGTGAATTGATAAAAATTTAAAAAACTGATGTGAACAGAACTTTCTACTAGATTTGAACTCCAAGCCGACTTATTTTGTGTTGCATAATTGACTTTTGCAAGAAAGTGAGATTCTCTGTTACTTGGACTTGTGTAGAAATTCAGATAATGAATGTTATTCACGGGATTATGTCAGTATATAAATAATTAGTTTGCATTTCTGAATCTTAATTCCATCATCAGGGCTAGGTTACAAAAAACAAGGCATGAAAACTTCAGTATGAATATAAAATGCACAATAATGATATGCAAAAGAAATGTACAGATCTTTCTAAATATGGATTTTTTATTATTTAGTAAGGTTTTCATATCTTGTGCATTGTGTATTCAATTGATGCCTTCATGCTGTTTTGTACACTAACCCTGATGATGGAATCAAAAGATTCTGAAGCATCTACAAACTAATTGTTTACTCTGACCAAAACCGATGAACTACATCCCTCATATCACAGTCATGAATTCTACAATGGGTAGTTTGGATCAAATTTTAAGTCAAAAATTGTCTTGAGCACAAAAAAAACATTGTTTCTCTTCATAATAAAGTTTAATATTGTTCATTTTATTTTCATTAACTTATGTTATCAAAAGCCTCCCTTTGTATCTTACCTGGAAAATGCCACAAATATTCATGTTGACATGAGAAATCGGTTCTTACGAAAATGAAATTTGTGGATCCTATTTTTAATGGCCATACCACTAAACACATTCCCCTTTTAAAGTTGTTCAGCTGCCCCACATTCTCACATGAATATGTAATTAGGTCCATAAATACATATGTACTAAAATATCGAATTGTGAAATTTACACTCGTCACAAGCTAAAATCCACTAATGGCTAGCTGTGCCCCAAAAAAAGGACCATACAAATCTTCTAAACTTGTTATAGGCCACTTTAATCTTCGCTTAACATGTTAAATCAGGACTAATCAGAAAGATCAGAGAATTTCTTATAGCATCTAGATCAAATTTTTTGAAGATTAAGAAACAATTCATTATTTTACACATTGGTTAAATTTTTACTTCTAATAAACGTATAATGGTAGGAAAAGCTCTCAATTTAGAATTTTAAATATAATTTTACTACTTTCCTATAGAAAAAGGATTACTTAAATTTTTTACACTTAAAAAATATTATAAATGATTAAATAACATTTTAAACGTGCTTCACCAAAATCGTGCAATGTCTATTGGTAAACCAAAAACAAACATTACTTCAGTATAACCTACATAACTAATTTTTTTCTTTCTCCTGCAAATTTTACTCCTCTCTCGTTTACTTGCAAATTTTACTGTACTTCAGATGAAATCTGGGCTTTTGAATGTTACCCATTTAATTACTCTTCACTTGCGACAATATTTCCAATTAACATATAATTCACTGAATCATTGGTTCACAAGGGTAAAATGGAAAAAGATAATACAATTTTGGAAAAAAAATATTTTCATTTATTTGTTTATCTCCTTCAACAAAATCTGCTCTTGCAAAGACAACAATCTCATGATTTGCTCATGTTGTTCTTTTGACCACTGCACCCGTAAATTGTGCTCTCTTTCCAGTCTCATGTCTTCTTTTTTTCTGTATAACTCCATAGACTCAAAAGATTTTTTTTTTGAAGTTGCAGTCCTCCCCTATTGTCTGCCCTCTTCTAAATCTGGGAGTAGCAGATGCAGAAATAGTAGGAGACGGAAGAGGAGCAGAAGCAGAAGCAGCAGCAGCAGCAGCAGCTTCTCCATCACTAGCAGCAGTTGCAGGGGGCGTGGCAATATTACAGCCAGCACCAGCAGGCACAGTAGCAGACACTGCAGAGACACTAGCACATTCACTACGAACACCGCCAGCAGCAACAGAAATCCCTGAAGTGCTGGCAACCGCAGCATCACTCCGTCCCAGAGCAAAAACATTCACATCAAGAGTCTCCACTTGCGACTCGCAGCACTGAACAACTACAAAATTGTCAGAATCAAACAGACTCTGTGGGTAAGAAAACCCTGCAGGATCCATGCTCACCATTTCTAATGTTTCCTGGGAAGGACTTGTTGGTTTTGGTCCCCCACCGGTCATTCTGCTTTGTCTATTACACTCCCCCATTTCTTTCTTCGATTTATTCTTCATCGTTTTCCACTGGTTATATATTTGTTTTACATCTCTCGGCCGAAAATTCAAATTATTAAATTTTTCTGTGATTTCTTTCCACGCTTGAGCTTTCTTTTTATTTACAACGTGGTCATTATTTTTGGAATTCATTACAGGAACGTACTGCCTCATCACTTCCTTCAGTAATTGCTGGAAAGAAAATGAAAACAGGTGAAATTAGCACATTCAAATATCACAATTGCATAACACAATGCAAAAATATTTAACAAAAAAATATTTCTTACCTTCTCTTCACTTTCCCAGTTCACACTTCTCATACGCTTTTCAGCCATCGTTGCAGTTAATTTCGTGAAACGAAATGCACCTCACAAAATCCGGAAATGAATTGATCGAGGTGGCGGGTGTTGTTGTTCGCTACTTCCCCACAGCAGAGAATAAAGAAAAATTGCCAAAGATGCTACAAAAAGCAACGTTGCCAAGCGTTGTTTTCGCTTTAGAAAAGGTGTAGTTATTCCATGGTTTAGGCCGCATTATTAGTACAAATTTATTCCGTCCTTACACCGAGCTTAGGCCAGAACTAACTACTCCTAGAATAAACGTGGTATATCCAAGTTACCCCACGCTTTTATTAGTAGCGCTGCGAAAGTCTCTCATCCTACTTGCCAAACTTCAGAACGATACTTCAGTGAATCCAGAAGTACATAAATAAAGTCTAATATATTTCTTTTTCTACTCCCATTGTATAATGATGTCATTTGTTGGCTGGAACCAGTTGTATAATGGTAATTATAACGATACAGATTTCATTATGATGCAGGTTAGTGACCCATCACAGAAAAGTTTACAAATCAAGTATTGACACTTCATTAATAATTGATAATCGTTCTAGTATATGTTTCGTTCGATTGTATTCTTTAAAAAAGCATTTGATATTATATTTTGCCTATCAGTTTTAATTTATTTTATCATTAGTAATTTTACGTGGAATATTATTTAAAATAAACTGAATCGTAATTTTACTTTGATCATATTTGTCTAGCGCAGTTCTCTCTCGCAGGTGAACTGGTAACCACAGCCACCTACGGCAGCATACGGGGGCAGGATTAGATGGCCTTGACTGATCCCTACATGTCAACTGCCACGATTCAATGTAAAAGTAACTTATAAAAGTCTTAGAAAAAGTGATGTATGAAACTCGACGTAATAGATATTAATAAACTCGTGTGAAGTTTACGATACTCGCTCGTACCTCACTCGTTTCGTAATATCACACTCGTGTATTAATACCCAGCATTACATCATCGTTTCATAATGTACTTTTATACAACAAAAGAAGGTGTCGGCACGTAAGACCAACTATTTTATTTATTTATTTATTTTACGTCAGAAAAACAGTTAAAAACTGCGTATGACGTGCTATGGGGAAAAGTGAATTGTGTGCACATTTTCAAAATTCTGTGATCCCTACACTTACTCATATACTACTTAAATTTTGAATTTTTGAAAGGGGGAAAAACAAAAACTCCCATGAATAAAATCTATTTCAAGATAAAAAGCAATAAATTTTGAATTTTGAAATTTTAAAAGAAAAAACAAAAAAACTCCCATGTAATAAAATCTATTTTCAAAGATAAATAAGCAATAAATTTTGAATTTTGAAAGGGAGAAAAAAAAACAAAAAACTCCCATGTAATAAAATCTATTGTCAAAGATAAATAAGCAATAAATTTTGGCTCTTATTACTTCCTGCCGCGACAACATGGAAACGATAATTTGAATAATTGTATTTCCCACTGAATTCTAGAAGACGTGCACAGAAAATGAAGTTACATTTATGTCCAGAAGCAAAACAAGGGGCCATCTCAGCATTTGCTCAATGGATCAGGGAAACTGGACGAAAAACCTGATCGAGATGGGGGTCATTGACCCGGAAGCTGTAGTACAATAGTTGTTACAGGTTGTTTATACTCATTTATACAGTCCAAATGGTAAATAATACATTATGTATCATTGTTAAAATTAATGTTACTTTTCTTGTTATGCTCAGTTATGCTCTTGTATGCTTGTTATGCTCAACTAAAAGCAGTTATTGATTTAAGAGTCATCTGCGTTCATATAAATGTCATACCTTTAGTCACGCATCATTTGTTTTTACTTTCATATTAGAGATTTCATATTAGATTATTCCACTTATATACCTTGCATGTTAAAAGCATTTCGCCAAAGAGTGCAAGACCCGTTTCATACGGGTCCCCGTTAAAATCATTCGACTCCTTTCATATGGGTAGAATCGATTTATACGGGCAGACCCGTTTTATACGGATAGACCCACTTCATACAGGTCTGACACGCATACGGATACTCATTTCATTACGGGTGGTTTGGTTACACGGTTTTCTGAAACGGGCGGGCGGGCAGGCGTGTTGACGGGCCGGTGGGTATTCAAATCTTTGTATACTGCGGGGTCCTCTACTGGTTGCCACCACCGTTGACGTGCCTTGCGGTGCAATAACTTGCACTACGACCTGCGACCTAGCTTTGCCGCACCCCTCCCCTCCTCACCCCACATCCACCGCCCGCTGCCCATCGTCGCTCCATGAATAATGGCCTCCGCTCTGAAAAATCCCATCCCGCGTGCGAAAACAAGAGGGTGCTCCTCCGAACTGTAGTGCAATTGATGATTGACAGGAAAAAATAGACGAGTATTTTGATGTGACTTTGCAGTGCTTGAAAAGATTGCATTGCGGGATGGGTTGAGAAAGTGAAAAGCGGCATGTTACTCGGATAGCACAAAAAGGACAATGATATAATAAATTTTATCATTTATGCATTTTGACAAAAGTAATTAATTACGTTTTAAAATGTTTATATAGTATTTTTGATAAATTGTATTAAGAATTGGATCTGTAATCAATACGTTCAAGGAAAATGAATTAGACAGAATCGGGTGGTATGCAAAGAAGATACAGATTCGTTTCAATAAAAAGAGTAATGTTACAAGTATTCCAGTCTTCTTGGAACAAAGCACGTTGTTTCAGAGGAGAAAAGAAATTTCGAAATTCGAATTACGTTTAAATCGTGTAAATGATGTTGCGTTAATCAAATTATGAATATGAACAAAATCTGGAAATCACTAAATATCCATAAATGTTTGCAAATATTATTCACTCTTGTCAGTATAAAATTAATTTACTTCTGACAGAATTCCAGTACAATTCTGCAGAGTACTAAGCGTGCCAAGATGTCACTTCTGTGATTTCTTACTATATTTGCACGTGTTTGCTTCGTATCATCAAGCAGTAATACATTGTATGCAAACATAACCAATGTGACGTAATTAATGATATGCCGGGCTGCATACAAGAGACGTCCTAGAATGTCTGAATGGAGAACTGAGATATATTAGAACGATCGGATCCAATAGTGAAGCGAACACGGATCATATAACTAAGAGGGAAGAGTACGTGGAAGTGTAAGCGCATAGTTTAGTGTTAATTCAAGTAATCTATTAATGTGTTTACGCATATACCACCTAATAGGATATTTTTTTAAATAAAATGCACTTAATTCTGTTTTATAAATTGTTATTTTCTCCCCCCATAAAGCTTGTACAGAATGAAATTTTATTTCTAGTTATTTTCGTTTTTGTCTTTGATATTTAGTTTCCTGTGTTTCCTTTAAAAAATGTATAACAAAAAAGTATGTACTATATATAATTTATGTAGGCCTATACGTTGGAGCTTTCCAGAATCAGTCTTCAATTTAAACTTGAAGATGAAACATGAAGATGAAAAAATGGACGGCAAACGTGTAGAATTTATTTTCCAGAGTCCCATAGATAAATAATTTTAATTTTAGCTGAAAACGTGTTTGGATTGTCTCGATATAATAGTGCATATACAATTGTTGATATTATTATTATTATTATTATTATTATTATTTTTATTTTTATTATGGATTAGGTATATAAATCATTAAGCTGTCGCATATCGTAAAGTAGGGGCATGACGAACACGTGGAAAATATACCGCACTCATAGCTAATCCCTTGCCAGAATGCTCTTTCAGATAAATACAGAACATGCCCTTGGGCCATTTCTTTTGCACATGCTACTTTAGCCGCTTTTACGCTTTTGGTATTTATGTGTACATGTTATTTAAATAAGGTCATATAAAGTTTCTCGGAAAAATCAACAGTTTTCTGTTAAAATGAGCTCACAATTCCAAATTTTCAGAAAAAATGAAACGTCATTTTCTCAAAAAGGCTTTAAATTTTTTCTTCAAACCTTTCCGACGGGTATGATAATTTTGTATTCTTTTGTATTTCAAAAATTACTCAAATATATCCTTTTTAAATATCTCTCTCGCCGTTAATATGCACATTTCCAGCGATTTGTAAACACTTTAGCATTTGTGGTTAAAATGCCTCAAATGACTTTAAATGTTAACTTTCGAAACCTCAAAAATTTTCTGAAAAAAGAGCTTCAAATCCGCATTTACAGTGACGCTTAAACGCCATTTTCTTAAAAACGGTTCCTTTTTTTCATATACTACTCTTTCATTGATTGGTTACTTGGTGTTTCCATGCTCGTCAACTGCTATAGTCATTAGTCCCGTAAATGTAGTGCTTTTTATCAGGGAAAGTTGCGGTATACATCCCTTGCTGAATGACGAGATCCAGCTCCGACCTCTACGTTGGCTTGCGAGGGTTTTCCTATCCACGTACCACTCACCAGCGTAGCACGCCTCAGCCGGGACAAGCTTTAAGCTTCCTACATGTGAGGCAATGTAGTGCAAGTGTAAGTGGGGGTAAGTAAGGTTTGAAGATAGAACAAAGAAGAGGAAGGAAAGATCGCTTGCGATTCACGGTCTATTTGTTACAGCTCTGTTCAGGCGAATGCCTGACTGGTGTTGACCAGAAAAGGCTAGAAAAACTACCGACCACAGCAGTCAGTCGCTAGAAGTCTCCTTCAGTGACTGAATTCGACCTAGCTGTATAGTTAGTGTGGAAAATAAATCGAAACCAAACCCACAGGTTACAGGCACACTCTAGTGACATACATTGATGCCCTGAACCACCTCAACCGGTGCTACCACTCTCAATTTACAATAAACAAGTTCGACGAAAGCAAATAGCACCGCAAAATTCTCATTCGCCCCTCAATTCGGGAGGCTCGCGGGCTGCCTGCTTCAGCAGCCGCACACGCGCCTCGCGCCGGCCTCCGCAGGGCCGCAGCCGTCCGAACGACGCATGGCGCCACATCGCTTATGGGGCTGATTAAGCAGCCGAAGAGCACAGCGAGGGGCAGGGGCGCCTGCCGCGGCGCGCCGCACAAACAAGAGGATCGCGCGCGGGCGACGCGTTCGATCGCCGCCCAATGATTAACGCGCGGATTAACAGGTGTTCGCGGGGCGCGGGGGTGAAGGCAGGGGCGGGGCGCCGGCCGAGGGGGCGAAGCTCGGGGCGACCACTGCGTGGAAAAAGGGGGCTGTGAAGGTGGTGGTGGAGGTCGTGGAGGTGGCAGTAAAGGTGGTAACATCGAGGGAGGCAAACGCGGCAGCGGATGGGGGTTGATGCTGGCGATAGTGAAGGCGTCCGCGGCGACACAGGGTCGGCGGGGGATAGCGGAGGAGGAAGTGTGACGGCCGGGAAGAAGGTTGGGGAGAAAGAAAGGGGGGCTGGGGCGAAAGTTCGGGATCGGCTTGGGGGGGGGGAGGTTGTAGGCATGTGGCGGCAGTAGCACGGACGGGCAGGGCGGACGGATAGGTGGACGGACGGGTAGGTGGTAACGTTGGCGGCGAGGGATTTGGTCGACGGGACGAAGGCGGTGTGGAGTGTAGTAGACAGGGGTGGAGGCGACGTGTGTGGTAACGATGGCTCAGGGACCGTGCGGCGGCAATGGCGGAACCCTGGAGAAGGGGAAATAAGAGATGGGACAGGGCCCGGGCGAAACGAGGTAGGAGGAGGTTGTTGGAACGAGCGGAGAGAGAGGGGAATTGGAATCGGTGAACGTGCTCTGCAATTTGTTACGTTTGCCTAAGTTATCCTCTAGCTGCTTCGCGGACGTCGCAGGGGAAACCGTAAGGCCAGAGAGCAGTATTTGTGCGTGACCCGTAAATTCCCCGACGGTCGTTTATGGGCCGGATCTCCTGATTTTAGTCTGAAAAATTTAGTAGTATTTTATTGTGGACTAACGTTGTGAGCCGAGATAAGACATAGTACTCAGGAAAAGTATGTGAACACTCACAAGAAATTTAAAGAAAATAACTTTATGTCATTTTGTCATTTCCAGACATCATATTCAGGTGATAGCTATTCCAAAATGTATTTCCGTCTTTGTATAGAGTTTGGTATTTTGTTGGACAGTGGTTAAAGATTTATGTTTAAACACTTCCTTAGACTGTGCTAGAAATGGTAATTTTGTTCTCATTGCCATATCTAAAGCGTCTTCTTGTGCTCCTCTGCAGTGTACTATTCGCTCTATTGCTTCAGTGTCGACAATTGCCGAGCATTCGCAGTGCGGTCGGGGAAAGCTTCTTTGGATTGAAGCGGATGGGCCTTATGGGCGCGTGATCAGCTTACGGCGGGCCTTAGGTATGCAGACAGAGCGGGCCCGGTGCGTTCCTCAGGTACTTCTCTGGTGGATTCCTCAGCCTGCAGGGATCGGAGGAATCTACGGGAAATATATCAGAGACGCCCGGCTACAGAATTCATTTTCCGATAGACCTTTCGTTCCATTTATGTAGGGTTTGAAACCTGCCAATGTTGTAATTCGAATTTAGATATTTCTGTTCCAGGATCAGTCACTCTATTTCACATACTATATTTTCATTTTTACTCTTTCAGTATGAGTAATATAGACATATTATAGAGACAAGTTATACAACCCTGAAAAAATTGATTTGGAGGCTTTGGTAGGAATATACATTTTTAGTGCCTTAGGCACCAAAAGGATTTTTAAGGTCCGACCATCTGTCCGGGTTTTTCTACGATACCATACACATAATGGTCCCCTAAATAGATATTCCACGATTGATGAGACCGAACGGGGCCCTGTGAATTTCAAATTTATGCTTTTTTGGGGGGATGGAGTACATGGAGCTACTGTGAAATTTTCAATTTTTGAAATTTTCGCTCTGTTTTTTTTGTTGTTTTTTGTAGTTGTTTCTCTTTGTTTTTTGTTGCGAAAACTGTCCTTATGAATTGCTTACGAAAATGCTATACTTAGTATATTATCTTAGTATATTATATTTTCTCAGAAAGAGATCCAAATATTTTGTTCAATATTTTTTGCATAACAAGAGCAAAATGTACTTATACAAATATAGTATAGAATGCGAATTTTATTTGAACTTAGATATTTCAAAAAATGTTTCATTTCAACATTATTTAACGAGTCCGAGGCCTTCATAATTGCAGATGAAGATTTATCAATTTATTTCATTCTAGACTAGATTTTTAAATTACTCCAAGTACAGTTTTAAAATATCAGTAGTTTTACTTCGTAATTTTGAGACAGATCGTGATAAGTTTATATGCAATTATATGAACAACTCGCGTGTCAACTCATATTGTAGGTGTATTTTAGTTAATGTATTTGTGGACAGAAATGCAGCAAATTATCTCTCATGAAGAGTCTAAAAATCTTAAAAGTTTTCTAGAGTTAATATTTTTTTTCGGTTAGTAGTAATAGAAGGGTCATCTAAATGGAGGGAGGATTTCGATTCTTAGAACGGTATTTTTCCTTCTTTTTATGGAATAGCGCAAAGAGAGATCATAAATATGGTATAAGTCATAATTTTAATAAAATCTTTAAATTATTAAAATTGCCTTTTCGAATCTCTCGTACTTCCTTTGCTGAGACCTCTCGCACTTCCTTTGCTAAGGAGTTTTTCATGTGATTAATGAAGAATTACTAGGATGTATGTTGTAACCGAATTTCACCTAATCGTTACAGATAATATGAGAAAGTATGTGCTGATGTAACACCATTAGTTTAAAATAATATTTAGGACCTTACTTCTGTCATGCTCTCTTTTATATACACAAAATGAACATTATAGATAGCATGACAATATCATTGCCTTCAATTTACGGACGATTGGTTTAGTGGATTACTAAAATCATGTACGGTTGTTTGAATATTGTGTCATAATTTCCGAGAACATTGTGTGCCTAGCGCACGCGTCCTGTCGAGGCCAACTCTCCCTTAATGCAAACACGGCTAAGTTTTTATTTCTAATAAATTCAGTATTTCAAAATCATCCAAATGTTTTTCATAGAGTTATGGCACGGCCTGATATCACGCATGGTTCAATGCCTCCCTCCCCCGCCCCCCTTTCAGATCAACCGGGCAAACTGCGGAGATTACCAGTACTAAGTAAAGTCTGGATCGCCAGAGTAATGAAAATATGGTCCGCAACCTTATTAAAGGTTAAAGCCTTGAGGCGTTGCAAGATGAACACCCCTGGTTTACTGGATAACTATATGCAGATAGCATAACGTACTTGTAATGTTCTTATATTTTTTATCGTTTTCTTTTAATTATATTTGTATACTCTAATTCCGTCAAATTAAATTTTAAAAATTATATTTTACATCAAAGTGATAAAAATTCTAGAACACATTCTAACTTATTCTGAAGGGAAATGTAGATGTAATTCTAGTCTCAGTGTTTATTTTGTATAAAAGTCAGAGAAACTCTACAATTAAAAAAATGCTATATTTCAACAAAATTGTTCTTCCAAGTACGGAGTAACAAAATAATTATTTGCTTCCGACGAATTGAAAAATACTTCATTTTTATAATCATCGCATAAAATGTGATAACCATGTATACCGTTTACTGCAATGATATAGAAAAAATGACTTATTTTCCCTCCAAGGATCGTTATTTTATGAGCTCTTGAAGAAATGAAGAATATGATTTCTAACCATGCAATACGAATGTTCCGATATCAAAAAATATATGCTGCATTTTAGAAGTCATTTTTTCAACATTAACCATCCATGTGTTGACAACTACGTCCAAGGTTATCTTTACAGAAAGATAAATGTTAGCCCCAAGCAATAAGATACACCGCGGAGCATTCGTCATGACCTTCACTGCCGCTGCCAAAAAAAGAGGGCGACGTCATATGTTGGTAGAAAAAATTTGGCAGTAAGAAAAGAAGATCCAGTATCTTTACGAGTCCCTAGAATTCTTAATATCCCCGATGCAAAACGAAAAATATCGCCAAAAGGTCTGGCAAGGCCGGCGCTGCGTGGAGGGGGAGGGGGGGGTGGGCAACGGAAGCGTTACAAGGAAGACGTCGGGCCGTCCCCCACCCGTCTCCTGCTCCGTGCCGCCGGTGGGGGCCGGAGGCGCAGGACTGGCTGGCGGGGGCGCGGGGTTGATGGATAGCCGGGCAGCAGCTGTGCCGGGGATTGAGAAACAATGCAGGGTCCCCGACACGCTCCACTCCGTCGACCGCCCCTCCCCGCCCCTCCGCGCACCCCGCCGCACGACCACGCGCTTAATACGACGCGCGATTAACTCGACCCTGCGACAACCCCCGCCCCCCCCCCGCCCTTCGTCCCGCCACCCCCAGCTTGACGGCCGGCGGCGAGCCCGGCACGTTCTGTGCTGTTAAAGCAACACATGGTACTCTTTACAGCACGGATGGCATCAGTGGGAGAGCACGTGTGAAGCGTCCATGTGAAGTAAATAAACTTTACTTTGATCTTTGTTAAGAGTACAACGCTAATTCGTACAGTACCAGCCAAATTTGTTCGTTGCGATAAAATGATAGCCTTTATAAAAGAGTGTTAAAACAACAGTTGTATCAACAGTTATATCAAATCAATTTGAACATTTTCGTAGTAACATAAAAACCGCATTCCCAAAATTAGATATTTACGCTATTATTTGAACCCCTATTAGAAATATGAGGGTGTATTTTAATTACTTGAATTAAAAAAATAATATCTTTATGCATTATCTATCTATCTATCAATTTAACTAACTATTCATCTATCTAATTATCTATCTAGTATATCCTCTTTAAAAGACATTCCGAAAGTTATGCAAATAAAAATGATATTCGTCCTCCCATTTTGTATTAGAAATACTTCGGCATCAGTTAAGTATATAAATACAGTTGTAATCCTTGTTCCATTAACGCTTGTAACGGCGAGCGTTTTTTGTTTTGTTTTGTTTTCTACATTGATAGTCCAACGTTCAGCCGTAAGGCTCTTCATTTGTTTGACCGAGCAACTTTGTGCCAGCAAAGTGTGAAGAGGTAACTTTATATCACCTCCCTGATAGTGATTTCATTAGGTTATGCCTTCAACCAAGTTTATTGTGAGGAAATTTCGTTAGAGAGCAATGACAGGGTTAAGACGAAATACGATTTGAGAATGCTAAATGCAAGAAAAGGTCTTACCTTATCTAATGTCGGAGAAGTATTGAAGGAAAATGTGAAATGGAAGTCTGTTTCTTAGGCGGGAGAGTGGGGTTTGACCAGTTCCACGGAAACTACGGAAAACTACCCAATTCTAGAGCAGCCAGCCTCTAGAATTCTCCTCCAGACAGCGACTGAATTCGACCTAGCTGAAAAGCTAATTTTTCTTTTTTTCTAATATTTTTATTACTTATTTTTTTCATACATAGATCAGTTCATTGAACTATACATATGTAGTGATGGTTTAATGAATACATATTGTAATGGTTGAGGAAACCATGACGGCATCTCGTAGATTCTATTCTAGAACTGAAAACAATTTACAAATACATGAAATGGATATATATTTTTGATGCAAGTAGAGTGAGTGGGGTTTTACAGAGGTTGAATGAAATACTGAAAACCTAGTGTCGAATATCCTGACACCGTCGGGACTCGAATCTAGGACCTCCCGGTCAGAGGCACTGCTATGACAAGTTGATGTACTGAGCCACCGCTCCTAGTTTGACCTTCATCACTAGCTGGAAATTTGCCTGATACGGTTGACCTCTGCGAGTTTGCCGCGCCTTGCGGAATCGCATCGTAGGACGGTCACTTTGATCAGTGTTTCGATGGTTTCTCTGTTCGCTTCCAGGAGAATGCCTGAGAAGAACACTACAAAATGAACCACGGCCCGCTGCCCGCTCGATTCTGCCTTCCCCATTCTGTACTCATTTCCATTTCTTAGGGCTGCGGGGGGCAGCGATCATCCCTCCTCGTATGGCCAACCCCACTGATCTAGGGAATCCTCGACAAGCGTTGGAGATCCTGGAAACAGCGAAAAATTAAAAATTTAAAATTATATAACATAAGGTATGTCTAATATCATTATTCATATAAGAGAAGTAATAAAAAATGATTACATTTTGTAACTTCATATTACTAAATATTCAAAATCAAAAACAGATTTCAGTGACATTTTTTCTGATGTCCAAAACTCTAAATTGTGTAATTACATAATAAAAACATGTATCTGAGTGGCAAGTACAAAAAGCTGAGGAATTATAATGATAAGTTGATGTCTAAGTAATGCAAAAAATCATAATTTAATTTGCAATCATAGTTTCTAATTGCGAAAGAAATCAGTATATTTTTTACTTTTCAACGATTTAAATCTAGTGAGACGAGAATTTTAATACTTGGTCTGGACGCAGCTAAAACTAAATTAAAATTGCTCTTATCTGAAGATCACTAAAATAACATCACGCATCTAATTATGTAAATGAGTGGTTATTTTTAAAACACGCGATGTCTTCTTTTTTCCTTCTTCTTCTTTGGAAACATAATCGCCTTTAGCAGTATTATGAAATAGTTTACTGTTTAATTGACCGGTAATCGAGGTTATTATTCCCTGCTTAGTAACGAGTTACAACTGTTCCCTTCTGAAAGCAGTATTGAAGATTCTAGAGAAATGCGTTCCATGGAGCACGGACGACTGTAAAACACAGTGTTTGGCACGTCGCCTAAGAGCACTGGAGGGAACCGGGTTTCCGAGAAGGAACGTATTGGAGGTAGGACATAAAGTCTCAGCTACCAGAATTCTCGGAATTCGGTCCCTGTTCAGAGCAAAGTACGACGAACATTACACGTCGTACTTTTCAACGATATATTCAAGAATGTTCCGGTACAGATGCTTCAAAACGCATTAGTCTAGTTCTAACAGGAAGCTATCACGAAGTAGAGCCTAGACAGCTTTCGGGTGTACGTTTTTCAGTACACCCTGGGAAGGGGGGCTGAAAATCCTGCTAATATAGCTCTAAAGAATGTCCTCATATAGATTCTTGAAGTATATTCTGCGCCTTCCTTCAGGCGTCTTCGTCACAAAAAAAAACAAAAAACAATTTACATTTACTTGCGAATAATTTTATAGCAATAATTAGGTGTGGAATCACCATGTTAAAAAATGCCGAATTTCTAGCTAGTTTCTGTGAATTACTTCACTACACAAAATTATATTGTTACGTATAAAATGGTCGCAAAGTATGTGTAAATTGTATCTTATAGTACTGAGGAAGGCGTTAATAAAAGACGAAACATTGCGTTTAAAAAAATATTGAAATCCATCTTTGACCTAAACTCAATAAGACACTCCCCAGAAAACTACTAGGTCATGAAAATAGCATGTGTTAAAATAGTGCTAAATAATATTTTCTTAAAAACATTCATTTATGAATGCTGGCTCATCATTGAGTGACAAAGAGGTTTCACGCGCATCATCTATTATGACAATTAACCCTGTAAGTGTAGTGCATGTTATATACAGGGAGGATGAGAGTTTCTCCATCCAGATGCGAATATCTATTCTAATAAAAGTGAATTCAACATGTAATCGACATCGATTCCACAAAAAGGAGTGTATAAATAGATTCGAAATATTTACAGGCTCCTCTGCAGGATATGACGCAGTGTCCTTGCAAAGTTTGGTAAATGTTAAGACAAGACAAATGCGTAAAATAAATAATTTAAATAATATGCTGGTAGATGCACTACGATTATTTTTCGCCCGTCGCTAAGAGACAGGTTCATAATATATTCCGCTAGAGGCCAGCAGCGGTGCGGTAGGATCACATAGGGAGGTGACCGTGTGACTGATCTCCATGACAGTTGACATTCTACGTGTTTTCACGGAGATTTTTATGCTGTTCATATTTTGCATGGTGATGTTATTTCCATCATAATGTTTTGTAACTCTACTAGAAGGCGATGCAGCACAAGATGGCGCTTCAGTTAAATGCAATTCCCAATCATGGGAACCCAGTTTCGTTATTGCTGAGCGTTGCCGTGTGACGCGGAACGAGGCCGAGGAGGCCAGGAGGAGTCAGCAGCGCAGGATGGAGTGAGAAGAGAGGGAAATAGAGAAAAGGGGGAAAGGAGAAGAGAGGAAAGAGGGGAAGAGAAGAAGCTGAAAGGAGTGAGAGGGGAAAAAGAGACACGGTAAAACGAGAGAGGGAAAAGACGGAAAAAGAGAGGAAATGAAAGTTAAAAAAGAGAAAAGGAAAAAAGGGAAGGAAAAAAGAGGAAAAGAGTAAAATGGAGAGATAAAAAGAAGGAAAAGAGGGAGAGAGAAGGCGTAAAACAGAGGGAAAAGATAGATGATAAAAGTAAGAGGAAAAAAGAATAAGAAAAGAGGGGGAAAGGACAAAGCGGAAAACGAGAGGAGGGATAAGAGAGAATGGGGAAAAGAGAAAGAAGAAGGAGGAGAGAGGGAAGAGAAAAAAGGGAGAAAGAGTATGCGAGAAGAGAGAGAGAGCAGGACAACGTCTGCCGTGTTTTGCTAGCGCGGCACCGTTTAAGTCAGGACAAACCCTACGTGTTATTAAATAACGCGTAACCACAAATTGTGTGTAACCACAAATTTTGTGGTAGTGTAATACATATAAGTGTAAGTGTGTGGGGGGACGGAGGTGTAAGAAGAGAGAAGGCAACACGAATGAGGAAGAGAAGAACGTGCGCAGTTCGTGACATGTTTGTTAGAATATTGCTCCTATAATTCCCTAAAATTGATCAAAGAAACATCCAAAAACGTCAAAAGTATCGTCAAAAGTAGCCGGTGGCTCGACTTCTCCTCCAGTCGCTAGTTGATTTCGACCCAGATATGTAACTTCTGTCAAAAATCCGCCAACTTCGAGACTCGAATCCTAGGATGCTACAAAAGGAACGAATGCCAACACTGAGTTTTCGCTGTCGCTTTAAATACGGACGAGCACTGGGGCAGGGTTTCTCAACCTGCACGTATACTTACAGAAGAACGCAGTAATTTTGTATGACATCATGAGAACATTTACAGCACAATTCAACCATTTAAAGGGAACGTCCGATTTACTTAGAGTAGTCAGTTTTGGAAGAAGATGACGTCACGATCATACCAGTGCATTTAACTACCTTACCTAAAACACGTTTAATGTACTGCTTAAAGCTAAATTTGAAGATTTGAAACTTTTAGCTGAAGAACCAAACTTCAAAAACCGGCCAAGACCTTTCTCAATGAAAATGTCGATGAATCGTTTCTTCTTCACTCCAGAGTTTAAAAATGTCAATTTTTTTACTATATTGCACATGCATAATTGTGATTATTCACAATGAGGCGAAATCCTGTTTTTCAACATTCTAAAAAGCAGAAAGTGCTGTGTTACGCTCGGATCAATACAAACAAAACTATTTCATTTATTTTGTTGTGATGGGTTTTTAATATAATTTTTTTCAAGTTACTGTAGTTATTTACTACGTTTGCTTTAAATTATGTTTTCAATCATTTAAAACTATCTTAATAAATTAGCGTGTTAATATTTAAAAACGTCATTAAGAAAGTTCATTGTGGAGATTATTTTAATTGTAAATATTCGCTCATTTAATATTTTGAGGTATAAATCTTCAAATACTTGCAAACGTCTGCTCCAGAACTTTTTCTTCATGGCAAGTAATTTTGCAGAAAAAAATGTTTGGGATGAATAGATATGGCTTTCACAAATATGAATAAGCTATATGTGTTGGAATATATTCAATTTTCCTAGTGAGCTGGGTTTTAGAACATGTAAAGAACTATATATGTGTGCAACACTCCAAACAATTTGCTGATGAGTCTTGCTGACGGTAATTGAAATATAAGTATTCAATATAAGTATAAGTCGTTCAATATAATAGTTAAATTTTACATTACCGTTACACAGATTCAAAGAATGTCCCTATATTATAGCATCACTAGATTTTGAAAGCATAGTTTTCCCTAACATTCTCGTAGAGACAATTCTCTATATATTTTTGTTGAATAATCAATGAAAGTTATTTATTTATTTGTGATTGTGATATGTACAATGCAAACCATATTATTACAACCTACAACTTCACCTAAGATGCCACAATTAACAGATATCGTGAGATGAGCAATCTAATCACTAATCACTAATGTGCTTGCTTATTCCTAGATCAGATTGTGAATCAATTATGCCTAATAATAATAATAATAATAATAATAATAATAATAATAATAATAATAATAATAATAATAATAATAATAATAATAAGCCGGCCCAGATAGCCGAGATCGGAAGCATCACGGGTTCGAGTCGCGCCTCGGACATGGGTGTTTGTGTATGTCGGTCTGTATGTGTCGTCTGTTCATCCTTTCATCTTCATCCCCTTGGACTAACAACCCTGGGCGAGAAAAATTGAATTCAGCCTAATGATGATCCTCTGATGAATAACATGCACTTTGCAATGCAAGTGCATGTCTGCGTGGTCCGAGACGGCCCGTTCGGGAACAAATAATAATTTTTTTCCGATCTACAAAATGTTTTCGAAAAGGTATCTTGGTTTATTTTCGCAGTGTCTAGGATGATAAAACGTAACACCAGAATGAACAATAATGATTTTAATTAATCTATCTTTTTGCCTCGACGCAATTATCAACATTAAAAGTGCGAAAATAACGAGCAATAAGCAATGTAATATTGCGAATCGACGAGATCCGACTCACCACGTGCCCCGTGGAGACAATATGCGCAATATCTGTTCGGATCGTCTCCTCTCGTAACGAGCGTGAACGAGCCAAAATCGAATTTGCTCGCCTCCAGCTCTGACGCAAGATGCCTCCGCAACGCTCCTCATCGCATTTGGACTGTGTACTACTCGATATTGGCTAATTCCGCTCCGCCGCATTGCATAATGAATTTCGGAATCCCCCATTACAGCCGGCGAGTACGGTCCTATTGATTTACATTACTCTGTGTTGGGACTTGACCCTTCTCTGGTCCGCGAGCGCTGCGGCGAAGATGCCTTCATATAAAATGAAAGTGCAGAAGGAACAAGTTGTTTGTTGAAAGACTTGCTGGAGCACGAAACAATTTGCGTTTAGGAACATTTTATTAATCTACACAGTAAAACAATATAAATATGTACTTAGTAAAAAAAGCTGAAACTTAAATTAATTATGACTTAATAAATATATATAAATGAAATCACCTTTTCAATTATTAAAATATAATTTCTTAAAATACATTATTAATTTGTTCGGGTACATAACCCGAGTTTTATTTGTTAAAAATATTTCGTTTTCTCTATGCACTCGTTCAAAATTTCTATTATCTCAATATATACTAAATTAACATAAATTGTTTTTCATGATGTAATTATAACGTATAACATCGATAAAAAAAATTCGGTCGTGCATGACGTGCGGAAAAGAGATAAAAGGCAAATTTTCTATCGGAAGACGAAACTAGAGGTGCTAAAACAGCACGGACTTTCTCGTCCCTATTTTCACGCAAAATTACGCCAAAAGTACTCACGTTTTCGAACAATTGTACATGACCTTATTTCAAAATAATTCAGGGAAAAATCATTTCACGGATTTCATTCAGGGAAAAATCTCTTTCTTTAATATTATAGTCGTAGGAAGGTTCCGAAAAAAATTACAATTATGAAATTTTCGAAAAGTCGGGATTTTCAACGAACGTAACACCTGCAAAATCCTCTTAAGCGTCTCACACACTCTCGCACAAAAAAATGTTCTCAAAAACGGTGAAGTCATATTTTTGAAAATTTCGAGGGATTTTTGGGGTGAACCGTTTAGCCGCTAGCCTTGTTCACAGACAGACGAAGGGATAGAAAGACGATTTGCCGTCGTTCGATTTTTCGCTATCAAGACCCACAAAACATGGATACTGGCTACAACACTTCGAGGAATTTTTTTTCTTAATTTCCCAACTGGATTCATCCTCTTTTTCGTTACTATGGCCTTGTAATAAGAGTTTTTTCTCCCGAAAATTTGCCGTTTTTTCTAGCAGCATTACATAATTTTCTACCTACTCTACAACAAGAAACTAAAAGGGATACTTTCAATATGTTTGGTTATCATTGTAATCATAGACAAAAACAATACTACAATTAAAGACATTAAAGTTTAAACTATTGTAAACTAGTTGTGCTAGAGAATGGAACAGACCTTTTCACACTTCGCTTCGAGCCTCTGTCGGAAACAGTCATCCCTAGTGGAGCTCTGAGCAGCGCAGCTGACGGAAATTCCGCCAGAGTGCCGAGCTGTTATCACTCAACTCTCGCGGTCTACCCAGACTAGCAGTGCCTTATACATTAATAGTGCTTCGTAATTTAGTGTAGTGTTTCTAGAGTGCTTCAGCTAAATGACCTCTTCGTCGTGTGCTAATACTTCAACATAATCAGTGAAGCCGCCTCGGCAGGCCTTGGCCTCGATCAAGCCGTAGCAAAATCAATGGCGCTCCTCCAGAGAGTGCATGGAGGTAAACTCCACCCATCAGCATGAAATCCAACTCTCTGGCATCTACAACATGGGAATTCAACACCACAACGGCCATCTCAACTAGCAGTCTCACGACGGTTGCATCGACGGTACAAATGTGTCATTCCTTGACTTGGCCAAAGGTGGTCCCCAACAGGTCAACCACCACGCAATGGAGCAGTGAATATGTCTTACATCGGATTTGAGATAGTGTTCGTAATTGGAAACATCAGTAAAAAATGCCATGCAGACAGTAATCCAACGAAACAACCTCGTAAAAAGCCCACCAAAAACGCAGATATTCAATATTTAGTGCAGTTGGTAACAAATTTACATCTCTAGAAAACCTGGAGAATCGTGGCAATAGGTTTTCATTCATCGTCAAAAATTCCCCAGAAACTACCGAAAATGTAAAAATCCTCCCAATATTTGTGAAATTCATCACAAATATATCAGTGTTTAATAGGGAAATAAAAAAACAATGTATCTCCTCAGTTTACCTCCGACTACAATAACAACAAATTGAAAATTAAGTTTATAACCGTTACAGACTTTTTTGAAAAGCCATTAAATATCTCATTCAAACAAAAAGAACTTTCACTCATAAAAGACTGGGGAACAAGAAATTCTCGGTCATATTCAAGAACATTCATGTATCCATCACCCAAAAGGAATTACATCAAGACCTCAAATCGCAACATCCCTCTCTTTTAATTGTCACCAGATTGATAAAAAACAATTCTCCGTTACCGGTGATTGCCGCGGAATTTGACGGCATTGAAAACTTTCTCCAAACTAAACAAATCTGCAACCGTAGTGTAAAGTCGGAAAAATGGAATAAAAGTAGAGGTCCTGTTCAATGTCTTCGCTGCCTAGATTTCGGGCATACAAAAAATTGCAATCACACACTATCTAGTATTTACTATGCAGAATGTCATTATTCGGTTAATTGCCCGAATAAGGAGAATACTCCCAAATGTAGGATTTGCATGGGCGAGCATAGGGCCGACTTACGTATTCCAGAACGTTCTTACTACAAGATCATTTTGGAGTCGGCAATCAAGAGCAGTCAGAGAAAAGAAGAAGAGAAAAACAGTGAAAATAGTATTCCTCCAGCTCAGAACACAAGAAATTCTTCCCAAAGAACACCTCCCCCATCGTTTAGTAACCCAAGTCAAGAACAATTTCCACCACACCGTAACTTCACTATGTACAACAACCCTGTAGATCAATCAAGATTCATTAACAATAGCAGAATACAGAGCAACTCTACACAACCAAAATCAATAATAAATACAATCAGAGTACAATAACGGCATATTTTAATAACAATAATGTAAACACAAGTCCTTAAAAGTATATCATGCACAAATTGGTATGCTAACGGGATTGCATATAAAAAAAAAGAAACACACTACTTACAGGCATACAACATAGATATTGCATGCATAACAGAGACTCACCTAAACAATAGAAAAGTTTTATATACCAGAATACATAATCGTCTCGGCCCAGCAGTGGTAGCGTACGCACGTCCCGCTGCACGGCAGCGCTTACCTTCGCCTCAGTAGTGGCAAGTCAAGATAAGCGTTAGGTGGTGATCGTCGGATACGGAGCCCGCAACGGGCTAAGTTTATTTAAAACATTGTTATTTTTTTGTGACTTTCGTGCAACAGTTAAGTGCCGAGTTATTGTGAATGTCAGTAAACTCAGGCCCCTCAACGGGGCAACTTATCAGAAGTGCCATGGACACTTTCTGCACAGTTCGGCACACGAAGGCCCGCCACACAGATGTATCAACAGCAGCTTCATCAGTTGCAAACACAGCTGCAGCTCGGCAACAAGGACAAACTCAGCCGCAGCTAATGGGAGTGCCTCAACAGCCTCATGGCAGCTAATATCTCAAGCAGGGCCAACAGTTACAGCGGAAGGAGACCAACAAAGTGGCGTATGTACTGCTGGTTCTACTTCCTTGCAAAATTCACAAGTAAATGACGTTAACGCCGATAGCAGATCGGACACTAAGAAGCGCAAATTCTCCCAGCGTAGTGAAAGTAACGAAGGGCACAGTGAAGAGTGCAGTGAATTCAGTTACAATATCCCAGTCTCATCTAGATATAAGTTGTTAGAAAATACTGTAAGTGATTCCATGGAGCATAGCCAGATAGAACCAGTGCAAGTGAAAATCCCTCCCATTTACGTTCACGAAGTAGATGATTATAACAAGCTAATATCAGACTTAAAAAATATAGCCCAAGCAGACTTTACTACTAAACCTAACAAAAATTCAGTCAAAATCATGCTCACTTCTATTGAAGACTATCGCAGTTTTAGAAAATTTTGCGATGAACAAAACATTCAGTACTACTCGTTCAGAGATCCAACACAAAAGCCCCTATCAGTATTAATTAAGGACATACCTACAAGCTACTCAGAAAAAGACATTAAAGATGAACTTATTCGTTTGAATCTACCAGTGTTAAAAGTTTGCAGACTCTATAATAAGGAAAGAAAGCCAATTCCAGTATGTGCAGTTGATTTAGAAAACAATAACGAAGCTCGAAAGATATATTCTTTAAACAGGTTTATTCATAGTGTAATCAAAGTGCAACAAAGGTTAAATTCCAGAGTAATAATGTGTAAAAAATGTCAGAGATATGGTCATTCACAAGCAAACTGTGGCTATCATCCCAGGTGCGTAAAATGCGTGGGAAACCATCATTATTCGGAATGTAAAAAGTCTAAAGACGCCGCACCACAGTGTGCTAACTGTTTTGAATTTCACGCAGCTAATTACAGAGGTTGTAGCTATTATAAAAAATATATTGAGTCCTTTGTTAAAACTTCCCAAAAAGCAAATGACAGTAAATCAAACAACCAACGTACTTTACAATCTAAATTTTCTCCTAACCCGCCACTACAATCCAGTAAGCATTTCCCACCCCTCCTTGTACGGCAGCCAAGTTCAAGTAGCCAAACAATGTTTACTGCCCAGCCTACTAACTGGCAAAATATTATACCAACAATAGTTTCCCAAGTTGTATCTGCAATCGTCCACAAATCCAAAGTATGGTAGAGAAAATAGTTACATCAGTATTAAATAATGGCAACTATTCAAGAGGTAAATAAGATATTAAACTGGAACGCCAACGGTCTAAAAAGACAGGAAAATAGTTTCCGATATTTCCTGAAACACCACGGTATTAATATTGCCTGTATCACGGAAACCCATTTAATTCCGGGTGAAAGATTCATTATTCCGGGTTTCATCACGTATCGTAATGACAGAGAAACGTCACATATAGCGTCAGGCGGTGTAGCTATATTTATATCGAAGAACGTTAAACACGCGCAAGTACCGACACCGACGTCAAGAAACCTGGAATCTGTCGGAGTGCGAATTGAGAGTAATGGCAAAACTTTAACTATTATAGCAGGATATAAACCCCCTAACAGAACCTTTCCGGAAAACTCATACAGACGTATATTCAGTGATAACAATCCGACACTATTACTGGGTGACTTCAACAGTAAAAATATAGCGTGGGGCTGTAACTCGACATCGTGGCAAGGACAGAAGCTATCAGATTTTGCAACGGCATGTAACATCAGCATATTAGCTCCAAACGAACCGACAAGATACGCGTCCAATCCAAACATCATTCCAGATGTCTTAGATATTGTACTCACCAAAAATGTTAATTTTCCCATTCATCAAAAAGTATTACCGGAACTCGACTCTGACCACTGCCCGATACTACTATCCTTATCGGCACAAATCAATAGAACACAGCTTGATCAGGAAGTAAGAGGAATCGTAAATTGGAATAAGTTTACCAATCTAATGTTATCCTTTTACTCATATCCGAAAAGTATAAGTAATGCGCGCGACATCGACGATGAAGTTGATAAATTCTCCAAAGCAACTATTAATGCCATCAAACAGTCGACACGACCTCGTCGTACGCCAAATGCTAAACCGATCCCGGTAAACATTCGAAATCTAATTAAATCAAAAAATAATATGAGACGGTACTGGCAAATTACTCGAAGACCAGACGTTAAAACGAAAGTAAATAAGTTAACAAGGCTGGTGAAAACCAAACTTGACAAACTACGTTTTCAAGTTTCAACAATATATAGGCGAAATTCATCCAAATTCGAGTCACCTCTGGTCATCGGTCAAGCGTTTAACCAAAGAAAAATCAAACATTCCACCCTTGAAAATAGGAATTAACCGAGTATACTCAGACGAGGATAAGGCATCAGTAATGGCGGAACACCTTGAAACTACCTTCAAACCGCACCCCGTGACCGACGCATCATTTAACTCCATAATCGAAAATTTCGTCAACTCTACTTTTCCAACGGCCGCACCACCCATTAAATTCATTACTCCATCTAAGACAGCTTTCGAAATTAAGCGTCTGAAAATTAAGAAAGCACCTGGAATTGACGGCATAAATACCGTGTGCATGAAAATGTTGAACAGGCGATCGATTGCAGCCCTGACGGCAATATTTAATGCGGCTTTAAGGCTTCACTATTTTCCTGCAGCGTGGAAAAAAGCTGTAATAATTCCTTTCTGTAAAGCTGGAAAAGACCCGAGAAACGTTGAAAGCTACAGACCTATTAGTCTATTGCCAACCATATCTAAAATATTTGAAAGACTAATACTATCTAGACTTATCAAATTCCTCAATTCCACAAACGCTATTCCGTCGATTCAATTCGGGTTCAGGACCAATCACTCAACAACGCACCAACTACTACGACTCACTGAAGAAATAGCACAAGGCTATCACCAAAAGGAACATACAGCATCAGTATTTTTGGATATAAGTCAGGCGTACGACAGAGTCTGGCACTCTGGTCTAATTTATAAAATGCGACAACTAAGAGTCCCGGAGTATTTACAAAAGGTTATCGAAAGTTTCCTCTCTAACAGATCGTTTATTGTGAAAATCAACTCTTCAACCTCTTACCCGCGCACCATTGATGCAGGAGTACCACAAGGATCGGCACTCTCTCCCATTCTGTTCAACATTTTTAGCTACGATATCCCCACTGAGGGTGACCCCAAGTTAGCGCTGTACGCAGATGATGTCGCCCTCTTCGCAACCACAGCGACATTGCCGTAGCCAAGGACTATATTCAAAACACATTAAACGAGTAGGTTAACTGGACTCAGAAATGGAGAATAAAAATAAACCCGTTAAAATGTCAAGCCAAAATCTTCACGTTACGCCGCCCAAAAAATCCTACTGAATTATGCCTTCACAATACATTTATTCCGTGGACCTCCTCACCGATAAAATACTTAGGAGTGTTGCTTGACAAAAGATTGACATGGAAACCACACATAAATGCAATAGCAAACAAAGCATCTGCCAAAATTTCAAAACTCTTCCCTCTAATCAATGCACATTCTTCATTGAAAGTCGAATGCCGATTGCTACTATTTAAGTCCCTAATTCTACCAACCATGACCTATGCATGTCCAGTTTGGGGTTGTGCAGCGACAAGCAATCTCCAAAAATTAACAACCATTCAGAATGTATTTTTAAGAAGAACTTTAAATGCCCCCTGGTTCATTCCGAACATCCAGATTCGCAGAGAATTGAAAGTGCCGTCATTAATCGATCACATAACTCAAATAGCTCAAAACTTTTACCAAAACCTTCACACTTCCCCATGCTCCTTAACCTTCAGCCTAGGTCGCAATGCTGCATACTCACGTATTAAATCCAGGTATCCTAAAGACCGATTCAAACCACCGTAATCCCCCATAACTGTCAATAGATCAACTGAAACAGCCTTCTACCTCGCTTCCTTTACTTTAACCCAATATTTATGTTATTCCGAGTAATATAAACCACTGCTTATGGATGGCCATTCCCAAAAAGTAACAAACTGTGTATTTCATAATTTAACCTCCTCGAAAGACATGTATGTCGAACGAGAAGAAATAAATAAATAAAAAAAAAAAAGAATACATAATCTATAGAAATGACAGAATCGAAAATAAAGGTGGTGGGGTACTAATAGCAGTTCGGAATAATATAAACCATCACAAAATAGCTATACCAAATACCATAGGTATTGAAACGGTTGAAATATGCCTAACAATGAACAATCAATCATGGAATATAATGGCTGCGTATAAACCCCCCACAATAAAAATTCAACCCCAAAATATACTTAATCTATTCACCTCAAATAAAAACACAATTATTCTAGGCGATGTGAACGCCAAACACCCTAACTAGGGTTGTCGCACATGTAACCAAGTAGGAAAAATATCACAAATCTTAAAAAACACCACCATCTACATACTACTGCCTCCAGAACCAACTTACTACCCTAGAGACTTAATTAAAAGCCAGACATACTAGATATCGGACTGACTGACGGAAATAAAAATGTTTACTCAAAGCCATACCATAAACTCGTCTATGACCATGTTCCGGTAAATATACTTACACAAAAAATCCCACTCCCACGATCCCCAATCCCCAAAATAAATACTTTTAAATTAAAATGAATTAAATTCCAAAATATAATAATCAATTCAATATCAAAAATAAAAACCCTAAACAATTCTATGGAAATTGAGAATTCCATAGTATTACTAAACACCATAATACATACAGCAATAGTAGGAGCGCAACCTACAAATACACAAACTCGAAACACTATTGGACAGTCACCTCTACCAGCAGATCTCAAATATAATAAACATAAAACAAAACAGAAGACTATGGAACTTAACTAAAAAACGCATTTAAAAACAGAAATGCCAATCTGGTGGCTGAGATCGCTAAGGCAGTAGTGTCGTAGCGATTTCAGACCGAAGGGTCGCCGGTTCGAGTCCCGCTTCGGGCATAGTTGTATTTGTGTTCGTCCTTTCACCCCTTATCACCATATCGTTTCATCTTCACAGTTACCATAGCGTTAACTCATATAGTGGTCGCTAATGACCTAGATGTTGCTGCGACCTTAAATAACAAAAAAGTAAACAAAACCAGAACTAAACATATTAACTAATATTGTTAAAAATCAATAAAAATCATATAAATCTCAAATTCCAAAATAAAATTCAATTGCTAACAACACAAAACAACTCTATATGGAAATCTTCCAAACAAATATTAAAAAAGAAAAAAAATATTCCTCCTATCCCTAAAAGGTAAATTCCAAAAGGATTTAAACAGGTACTTTCCATCCGTCAAGGCAGAGGAGCTAGCTAATCAATTTAAGTCAACTTTTACCCTCAACCAAACAAAACTGCCCCCGGAACACAACACAATAATTCAGTAAATAAACCTCCCAATCCCCAATCCATACCATCAATCCAATTGAATAGTGTAGGTAAAAGGATCCCCCCTTTCACCTACGATATTCAATTTGAATGTATCAGACATCCCCAAGCATCCAACAGTTAAAACCGCAGTTTGCAGATGATACACTTATTTTTGCAACCAACAACTGGCTAATCAACACTAAAAATAATATACAGTTATATCTAAACCTAATAGATAGGTCATCATTCAAATTAAAAGTAAAACCCAAATAAAACTGCAGCATTTTTTTTCATTAAGGCTATACACTCCACCAATCACTTCAACATTAATGAGTCCATCCCGAGGTATCCCCCAAATAAACCCATTAAATATTTAGGACTGCACATCGACACTAAAATGAACTGGAAAAAGCACATAGAGACCAAAATATAACAAACTAAAAGCAAACTGCATCAATTAAAAACACTAATTAGTAGGAATCAATACCTCCCATACAACACAACAATAATACTATACAAAACAATAATCAGATCGACACTACTCTACACCTGCCCGGTATCGATCAATGCTGCAAAAACCAACATAAACAAAATCCAAATAGTATAGAATCAATTCCTTCGGACCTTCACCAATGCACCCTGCATTTCTGCCACATTCACCGTACACCAACCACCGTTCACCGTTAGGTCCAGATTCTCCTCGTTCGTATACATCTTTCCGGATATTTCTGCACTATTTCACTGCGTTTGCAAATTTTTTCTAAATCTGGAGAGTTCCCGTTTAATTTTGACTGCATTTCCTTTCTCCACCGCCCTTTTATTCTACCTACCCTTCTTACGTCACTTCGAGACATCTCCAGGTTTTCCCACTTTACTCGGCCGACGCAACGGAAGGCAATGGCCTCGCCGCATATCACCCGGAATTTCTAGTTCAGATTACGGAAACCAGCTGTCGGCGTGCGTCTTTAAAACTCTTAATTTCTCGAAAAGTTTGTTTTGGCGATATGCAGATTTTTAAACTCGTCTCTTCACGCTTGTTATGATGAGCTAATAAAATCTACAGGGTTCCATTTAAAAAATCGAAGTTGGGTCAATATCTCTGCAATTAAAAATGCAATGGAATAATATTATGCATGACCATATGTGAACCTTGCATATAGTAGTTTTAGTGAAAACCGCATCTCAGTATCTGCAACGGTTCAGGAGAAAATTGAAAGGAACATCTTAGGTGGGCCACACGGTGTGTGTGTGTGTGTGTGTGTGTGTGTGTGTGTATGATATATATATATATATATATATATATATATATATATATATATATATATATATGTATGTATACCGTGTGGCCCACCTAAGATGTTCCCTTCAATTTTCTCTGAACCGTTGCAGATACTGAGATGCGGTTTTCACTAAAACGACTATATGCAAGGGGCACATATGGCCATGCATAATATTATTCTATTGCATTTTTTATTGCAGAGATATTGACCGAACTTCGATTTTTTAAATGGAACCCTATAGTTTTTTTTAGCTCATCATAACAAGCGTGAAGAGACGAGTTCATAAACATGCATATCGCCATATATTACATAATAATATTTTCGAAAAATTAAGAGTTTTAAGGACGCACGCCGACTACTGGTTTCCGTAATCTGAACGAGAAAACTGGAGATGCCTCGAAGTGGCATAAGAAGGGTAGGTAGAATAAAGGGGCGGTGGAGAAAGGAAATGCAGTCAGAACTAAACGGGAACTCTCCAGATTTAGAAGAAATTTGTAAACGCAGTGAAATAGTGCAGAAATATCCGGGAAGATGTATACGAACGAGGAGAAGCTGGACCTAATTCTGGTGTACGGTGAACGTGGCAGAAATGCAAAGAAAAGTGCATTACTGTATGCTGAAAGATATCCAGATCGACGGCGGCCTTCGCACATGACTGTTATGAGAATCTGTAAAAGCCTTTTGCAGAGAGGCGACTGGAACGCTAAGATTCGTTTGCGGAGCAGAAGGGCAACGAATGAGGAAGCACAGGCCTCCGTTCTTGCAGCTGTTCACAACAATCCCCATATCAGCTCTCGAGACATTGCCAGAGATTCCGGCATTAGTCGTTCGAGTGCCCTCCGCATCTTGAAGCGTCGCTGGCTTCGTGAAGTTGAGAACCAAAAGCAGTGGAGTATTAATGTTTGGTGCGGTATTCTTAACGACACCATCATAGGTCCCTATTTCATCGATGGACATTTGACAGGAATCAAATACGCAAGATTTCTTCGTGAAACATTGCCGCTGCTTCTGGAGGAAATTCCCCTGGATATGAGAAATTGTATGTGGATGCAACATGACGGATGTCCAGCCCACAATGCGCTTGTGGCTAGGCAAGTGCTGAATGAGAAGTTCCCCGGCCGATGGATTGGGCGCGGTGCTATGGTAAACTGGCCGGCAAGGTCACCTGATCTTACGCCCCTGGACTATTTTCTATGGGGAACGATAAAGAGCAAAGTTTACTCGCAAGTACCAACAACATCTGAAGATCTGCGGCGCCGCATTACCGCATCTTGTCATGCCATTTCACGTGAAACTCTGAATTCTGTTCGAAGGTCGCTTTACACGCGTCTTCAAATGTGTATATCCGTTGATGGTGCACATATTGAGTACATGTTATAAATCAAGCTATTTCTAGAATTGTTAACTTACCTTTTTCTGTATTTTAAAGTATTTTTATTTCTTTTATTTACACGATATTTTTGTACCGGCTGAGGTTTTCAGTATTTCAAAGAGTAAACGTTTTGTTTCTGACAGCACACGCATTTATTAATTCAGAACATGTTCACTCTCAATCTTCCTTTGCTTTCTCTACGGTTAATAATTCAAATATTTTCTCAAATCTTGTAGTATTTCATTAATTAATAAATAGTACCTTGTGGCGTACAGATTTGCTCAGAACATGGCTACGGGTGAATACATTGTCTCCAGGACTGAGAGGGTGTAGTCTTAAAGAGCAAATCGCGGGTTTTCGTGAGCTCCTTTGCACATTGCACCACTACATTTACCGCAAGGTCAACGCAACGGAAGGGAATGGCCTCGCCGCATTTCACCCGGAATTTCGTTCAGATTACGGAAACCAGTAGTCGGCGTGCGTCTTTAAAACTCTTGATTTTTCGAAAATTTTATTATGTAACATATGGCGATATGCATGTTTATGAACTCGTCTCTTCACGCTTGTTATGATGAGCTAAAAAAAACTATAGGGTTCCATTTAAAAAA